>OZ007590.1:10324332-10548272 GCA_963931845.1 Maratus michaelseni | reverse complement strand
ATTACAAAAATGGGGTATATTGGTAATAATTGATGGATAAATACAATTTATTTATGGTGACATATTCAGTACATAAATATAATATAGTATGAGACTTTTTTTTAATTTCGGTTATTGAAATAAATATCTCGATTTAGTTTTTTAATTATACAAAAAGTTTTCATAACTGGTTATTTGAAATGGTAAATTTTCTGTTACATGCAATAAAAAGTGTATATATACTTAGTGTATCTATACTTGTGCATATATAAACTTGTGTATATATAATATGTGTGCATATATATACATATAAAGTATATATATACTTTTTTACTTAAAGTTTATTTTTGTCATCAAATTAAATGTATATTCACTAAAACTTGTTCAAATCTAAACTCGGATAAGGCAGAAACTTCTCCAATTTGAACTAATTTAATGGTCCCGGCCTAGAAAATAGAAATATATCTTTATTTTTTTATAAACTGTCTAACTCGGAAACAGAAAACAATGAATAAAGATTTCACTAAAATTCCTGTGAATAATGTGCAATTGTAATAAAAAATATAATACAGAAATAATAAACTCATTATCCAAATCTTCTATTCTGTAGTCTGTTATCGCAATTAAAAAAGAATTAAATCATGATCTATAAGAAAACAACAGATGGTAACAGTCAGAAAATAAATCCTACAGCTAATTTGGAAACAATGTCCACACAATCTGACCCGGACCCGTTTCTTTTCTGGTCAACTTTGAAATGCGCATCTCTTCTCTAAAATCAATGGAGACTGTAGTTAAGTAGTCCGTTCTAGATTATTTGCATACAATCCATTTTTTCAGTGTTTTTATAAGTTATTTATAAACATAAAAATAACCGCCAATGTAGCCGTTGATAAAGTTCCAACTCAACACTGAATACTGACATACCATTTTTCTATAAGTTAACAAGTATAATTTCTTCATTCTTTCAGTAAACTTTGTATATCATTTTGTATAAAGCGGAAATGTATCCAATTCGGAAAAATATTTCACTTTAAACAAGTTTTACTGTATATATATGTTTTTTTTATTATTATTATATGTATATATATATATATACATATATATATTAATTTTTTTTATTTGGATTATTATATGTTAGTCACTATTATTATTATACTTAAAATACTTTTTCTTTCCTTTCCTTTTCTCAATTGTTTTTACTCCTAGTAGCATTTTGTTACCCGTTTCAAAATTCATTCCATTTAAAATATTCTATTTAAGCTGTAAGCCTATTTTTTATTGTGATAGGTACGCTTCGGAGAGATTTTCCTACCGGAATCAGGGCCGTAATATCAATTTCCTTCATATACCATTAAAAAATCCGTGTGCACTCTTTGAGTGGTTTAGAACCCTTGACGCAATGCGTTTTTCGGTATTCTGGTAATCTTACACCGCTCCGCGACAAATATGACCACCATCATGAGCTGAGAATCCAACTTTTTTTGTATTTCTCTATGCATTAAATAGAAACTGCGCGACATCAGATTGTCGTCTAAACTTTTTGCCGATACATTGTTTGAAGATTGTTGCGATTGTTAGAAGGTTGATAACTTGTCTTTATTGCTGTGAATGGTTTTCATCTATTTATGTTTATGTTTAAATTTCTTAACTAATAACGCTAAATTAAATCGCCATGGAAATAGTTACGGGTTGGGAAGAATCTTACATCTTGTCTTCTGAAAAAAAAAATTATCATACAATATACAATTTGACTATTCATTTGGTGGTGAAACCTCGCGGACATTTTCTTTTCGTAAATCTCGAGTTTTTACAACGACTCCCTAACACATAATATGACTGGAACTAAGCCTTTTTGACAACCTTGCTAAAAGATCTAGGCTGCTAATTATTTAGTGGTCATGTCACCAAGTCCTAGTTTACGGCCAGTAAGTTAATTCGACTAGCGTTTTCTAGATTCCTCTCCTGTTCATGAAAGCGTCACGCACACATACATATTGTATATATAATTATTATTAAAACAAGTTGCAGTTCGTTACAATATGGTAGAAAGGTTGGCGGACCTTTTTATAGCTACGTACTCCTGTTATTTATTTTATTTTATTTTATTTTATTTTATTTTATTTTTAATATTTTATGTGACGATGATGTGACAACTAAAAACACAAATTTTGTGGATTAAAAAATAATGAGTCAAAATTACGTGAAAATTATTTGTTAAGATTTTACAAATATGGCTACGCATACATGTAGGTATTATTACACTGTAATAATTATAGAAACAAATATGTTTTAGAAATTACTAACAACACCCAAAAAAAAAAAAAGCGATTAAATATGATTTATGTTGTTGCATCTTCAATGAAAAATAATTAATATCATGTTCACTCAGTTAATTTTAACAAAATGCGAACTGAATTGGAGATATCTGACAAGGGCTTTCTATTTTTGAGTTTGAATAGTGTTCATTTGCGAAAATAATGACTCGCTAGCATAGACAGACGGAAAAATTGTTAAAGTGGTGGCAAACGCCAGCTTCTTCAAACAGCTCTGAAATTAAATTCCAAGTTACCATAACTTTACCATCGGTACTTTTTTTACTAATGTCTAATATTGCCTTTTCGACAGTTAATATTCTCTATGTTTGATAAATTTTTACGACCACATTGAATTAGATTGGAATTCATTAAGTCACAATTAAGATTATTCAATTTTAATTGCGCCAATCAATTGTCAATTAATCGAATTTAGACAAGATAAAGATCCTTTAAGTTCGTGTATTTTGTATAATCTCAATGCATCTTGATTTAGAGCCACAAGAAATGCCGTACCAAAATTATTCTTTCGCGTGCCAAAAATGGCACGCGTACCCCAGATTCGTCACTGTTCTAGACTATTATTCTTAGTAGTTGTAGGTGTAGAATAGATTTATGTAATATTTTTTGTCACATATTTATCTAGTATGTATGTTAAACTTTCATGACTAAGGTGCCAACATAATTCGAATTCAAGTCTTAAATTATGAGCTGTTACGAGTAGTTTTATTATATCTGTGCAAAACAAAGCATTCAGCACGAACCCTGAAGGGTGGGTGCTTTTCTACAGCTATTCATTATCTATCTAATTTATTTGTATCAAGAATTCAATTGTTCAACGTCTGTCTAATGCAACAGTATGTGTCAAAATACTACTTATCAATCCCCTGAAGCGAAGAATACACGCAACAACATACATCATTCCATATCAAGAAACTCCAGAAAACTACGTTAAATCTCGCGAATGAAGAGATAACGAGCATAACGTTGTAAATGTTAATTAGGTGCCTCATTGAAATATTCTAACGGAATAGAATATGAATTTGATAAAGTTCATGTGTATTTGGCAGAATGCATAAATAAATGTAATTTATGTTAAAATAAATTTTCAGCGTTGAATATTATAGAGATTCAGTTTTATTTGAAATAAATAAAGTTTCTTTTTTTTTTTTTTTTTTTTTTTAATATAAAGGTTTATCTAGAAAACCTGCTAACACGAAATGCAGGGGCAGAAAAAAATTTCATTTTATGCAAGTTTTAACTGGTAGAATGTTTGTCTAGAATATGTATTTGATGAATGTAACAGAAATTCTGTGTTTTGCATGTATATTTGGCATAATGTTTAAAAAAATGTTATATGTGTTAATATAAATTTTAAGCGCTGAGTATTATAGAGATTTCATTTTATTTGAAATAAATATTATATATAAATATTTCATAGTACAACAGTTTATATAGAAAAACCTGCTAAGACGGAATGAAAAGGACAGTAAAAAATTCCATTTTAAGTAGGTTTCAGTCTTAATAGGTACGCCGTTTATCATAAATGTACTTTAATAACTGTATTACTTTATTGTATTTTCGCCAATACTGAAATGGAATTTAAAGCAGGATTCCGTTATAGACATGTTCCGTATTCATACATTTTGCTGTAGTTGGAATAACCTATGAATAACAACATTTATAAGGAAAAATATTTAATGCAGACATGCCTAGTACTGTGCATTATTGGTAACTTGTTTTTTATTCTTTTACTAGAATAAATATCTTGAAATATGTTTTATTATGATATAGAAATATATTTCAATTAATCCTATTCTTTTACTTTCAAAATCCAACTATTCTTTCCTGAGATAAAGCGACATTCTGCACATTTCATCTGAAGTATAAGGCGCTAAACTTTGACGTGGGATTTGGATATGTCAAAGTAAGATATCAGATTCCCGTGATATCCCGACATAGATTACAGGCCGTGTTTCACATCATTAGAAAACAAACATGCCCAAGATCGAACTTCTATGAAATATATAAACAATTGTTAAAATTTGCATTCGATTTCTTGCAAGGATTTCTACCTTTTGATGAACGAATGAATCTGTATCTACGTACCGGAAATTAAGAACAATTCCATTAGAGTTATCCATATCGATTAATCGCTTTGAAAAACAGCAAAAGCAATTTCATCATTTGGAAATTTATAGTTTCTGTCTTTTGGGAGCGATTAGTAGGGAACAATTATGACCAGTAGCTTTTTTTTAAAAAAAGACGGCTGTAATTGAAGCATTTTATGTCAGTCAATCATTTATTACGGGAATGTTTACAAAAAAATTAATACCTATAATAGACAAAAATATAGTTATTTTTCATTAAGATAATTCCCTTAAATTAGTCTTCGAGAATGGCGATAAACAAACAATAAGAATTACGAGTCAAATTTTCAGTGTATGCTCCTTATTTTCCAAATTCATCTCTTTTAAAATAATTTCTATTATATTATATATATATATATTGGCTGATTGAAAAGTTATCGCAAAAGACAATGTTATTGGGGCAACAATTAACTTCTAGATAGGATTCATTGAATCAGGGATAAGGATATTACAAAAGAACTACAGCATCGATGAAATCATTTTCGTGCAATTTTAAAAGTACGCTGCGAATTTTTCTTTTGCATCTTTTATTAACATTTTTTAGTCCATTTGGAAGTTTTTGATTCAAAACATTTGTAGTCTGTCCGGATCAACTCGCGTTAGAAAGCACTGTAATCATATCAAATAAAAATCACTACAAAAAAAATTCAAAATATATAATCATATAAATTTCAAATATGAAATATATATATATGCCAACGTTTACGCATGTTTCTTACCACTAAAAAGTAACAGTAAATTTCGAAATATTTAATCGCCGAAATCTGCAATTAAATTAGGCAAAAAATCCTATTAAATGTTTGTGTTGTAAGAACAGCGTAAAAGTTGGCAGCTGTGATATATGCAAACGAATTGCAACGCCTTTGTTCAAAGTCGATTAAAACAATCTTTTAAATGGTAATACGAAAAACAGAAATTAAAATAAAATTTTCAACAGCATTGTTGATACTTTTACAGAAAAACATCAGCATTGTGAAAATATAAAATAGTTAACTGTTATCTACATTCTTTTGCCAAAATATTTGTTCGTAGCTTTAATCTTTAATCAAACGTTTCAGCCTGCGTTTCAACAAAACGGGCGTAAATCCATTATTTAGCTTTGAAACGAATTTAGCTTTATATTATAACAGAATACTTTCAAAATGCCTTCTGAAATAAACCTCGAACCATTTAGTAGTCAGCTTTTATATAAAGCTTTCCAGGAAACAAAGAAATTCTCGAATAAGTTTAGAAAATGCAACATAACATTTCCATTTTAGAAATAAAAGATTATATTAACTTACACATTCATTGTGCACAGTATTCACGTGCATGCTTCGTTCGATTTCGGGTATTTTGGTGGGAATTGAGATGAAAAGATAAGCTATGCATTTTGAAAGAGGGTCAGAATGAAACGTTGAGAGAAATCTATTAGCAAGTGAATAAACTTTGAAATTCAAAGAGAGCTAAAGTTAGGCAAAAACATTTTCTTTCATTATTTGAAAGCAGTGCATGATTAAACCGGAAAATCAATCAATATTCAGGATATTGTACGGGCAGTAACTCAGTAATATTTTGTTAAACGATGAAGTTTTGAAGGTTTGTTGGAGTTTCAAGAAATAGTCAACTTGTTTTTCCTTAAAATTTACTTATTTTAAAAATAATGAAGCTTTTCGAAAATATATTTCTTCTTTTTGTATCGAATGATAACTGGAAGAGACTAAAAATTTCAGAAAAGCTACAAGAAATTTGTTTTGAATAAGGAAATTACTTTTACTTTTTAAGTTTTTCAAAGTTACTTTTTTAACTTTATATGCAGTGCATATAAGCGTTTATATAAGAAATTTGATGCAGTATAGATTATGTAAACATTCTGTGACTAATTTGTTTTTGGAAAAAATTATTTTATATGAATTACGATTTTTTAAAGAAGCATAAGAGGATAAGTATGACGGCGCTTGAAAAAATTAGATTGCTGTAGCCAATTTAAAACTTTTTACCATATAGCGTTTTACTATATTAAATTAAATAGCTCATTTACACACCAACAATTATAAACACAGAATACAGTACATTTCTTTGTATTTAACATGGATATCATTTAAAAAAACTGTATAAGAATGCCCCCTGAAGATTATTAAATTCCAAAAGTAGATCAACATAGCTATTTTAATTAATAACTTCAAATATAAAAATTGGTGCACTTCTACCCAATAAAAACTAAGATACATATATTTCTTTTAAATAATAAAAGGTGTAAATTAACAACATAATAAATACACAGTAAAATAACTTTTATTAGGTTGTTTGACAAGTTTCGTCTCACTCCGAGCCATTTTAGCATTGAAAAGAAGTATATTATTACAAGGTGTTATAATTCATTATATTGTTAAGATACAGCTATAATTTTAAACGCAAAAAGCATAGGGATAATGTACACAGTCAGGGGGGTATAACAAATGAGCAAATCTGGCAATATTGTGTTTTTAATTGTAAGAGTGCCACAACAATAATTACAACAATGAAGTTAATTTTATGGCAAACCACACTCACAATTGGTTGTGGATCCAATTATGAAACTTTTCTACACGAATACGATAGCCGCGTATCTTGTTGAGTAATCAAAGCCAAAATTGAATCAGCCTATTATGTTTAGGAAAATTTTATGTCATAATTGTCGAAATATAGTTATCACGGAAATCGTAACAACATAGCGTGGTCGACATAGCAGCAACACCTTTTGGTTTATATACCTAATCAGCACCAATTTATGTCATGGTCGGACTCAGTGATTCCCAAACTTTTTTCTCCGTCACGCCCCATCTAAGCATCTCTAATATCTGCCAAAACGTCTAAAATAGCAAGTGACCAATCAGCTTTGGCAATATAGTGTAGATTGGAAATAGAGTCTTGATGAATAAATTATTTTGCTGTTTTTAAAATCAATTTTTAATGTTTCGGTTCTATGTAGTCTTGCCAGTGCTGTAGCACTTCTGTCATATTTGATATATGTCATATGCTCTTTTAATCTTATTTTAAACTTTCTAGTTGTTATTCCCATATAATATTGTAAAGTTCCATCTGCTCTGGTGAACGGGATTTCATAAACACCCAATAGTTGGTATGGCTCTATTGGATCTATTTCCTTACAAACTACTCCTTTTAATTTTATGGATGTTTTTGCGATAAGGCATATATTGAATTTGCTAAGTTTATGTTTCAATCTTTCAAAGAACCCAGGGAAATATTGTGGAAAAATTTGTTTATCGTTGTAGTTCTTGATAATGGCGCCATTTGAACGTTGAAACATATGTCGATCGTTATGTTAAAAAGTTTTTATAAGCCTATTAATGTTTCTGTTTGGATCACTTAAGCATTTTATCTATATTTTAATTATTATTAATGATCTTATTATATTATTATAGAATATAATTAATTGAATAGTTCAAAGAAATCAACTTGCTCAAGCTTCCATTGCTCTAATTCAAATGAAGAATTCTGGACATTAGAGGCAAACTTAACAAACGTCCTTTTTTTTCAGCTATCATGGAACAGACAGATAAACAAACAAACAAACGGAATATAGTAGTAAGTGGTGCAATTTCTAACAAGAATCCAGAGTTAAAAATGAAATTTGAAAATCGTCGGCATTCCCATAGGAAAACATTATGACCTCAAAAGAAAGGTTCTATATTTTTCGAACGAATGAACCAAATGTAACCAAAAACTGTACAGCTAATTCCGGGTACCTCACCAGCATACCCACCAAAAATCAACCTAATCGAATGTTTTTTTAAGGCAGTTATCGTGTAACAGACAGACAGACAAACAAACAAACAAACGGAAGATAGTAGTAACTGGTGCAATTTCTTACAAGAATCCAGCTCGCCTCTAATATCTTGAAATTTGCTTTAAAATACAATCTAATGACAAATAATAAATGTGCATTTTGAACTACTTATTCTCGAAACTTGTGTTCTTTCGAATTCGCCCTTGATACCCACAATGCCTCAAAATTCTGTAAACATTCAACAACAGAAATATGTATTTTGAAAAAACTTACCTTCTTTGCAATAGGCAGGGAATTCTCATACAAGTGACTGTTCTTGGAAGATGAGTGTAATCTCTTTCCTCCATCTTCGACAGCTGAACGGGAATTTCTTTCCTTTCTACAAGCCATTGATATTTTGCATAAAAATATCGTGTAATCCAAAAGTATGCAAACATTCAAAGGCTTTTCCAGTGCAGACACAATCAATATTGATAAAGATTGATCACATGCGAAAAAACCCCATTTATTTGCGTTAGAGGTTTTCAGTTCGATGAAATCGAACGATGAAGCCAGAGTTTTATCTAATAATAGAACATTTTGCTGAAGAAGTATGGATATGTTAGCAATATCATCCAGGTTTTGAAGAAAATTTAAAATTTGAAAAATCAAAAGATTTCCATGAATAACTTTCATATTATATATTTCTACAAATGTCAAGTTGATGTAGCGTGTGAAATTTAAAAAACATTTCCGTATTGAATAATTTTTCTAAAATGAATCACTTCAGGTTGTAAATACAAATATTTTTAATACTTTACACAATCTATAAACAGTATTTTTAAAAGTAGAATTTCTAAATATACTGTCAGAAAACTTATATTTTTCTCTAAAAAAATTCTCGCTTTATTGGTATTTTTCTTTTCTGATACTTACGTCAAATAAATTAACTTGTTTTAAAAAGATTTTCCTTTTTAATATTTTAATGAAATGATAAATTTCGTTCATTTTATCAAATACGAATAAATATAACGACAAGTTTCAGAGCCGAATAACTAAAATATTCAGTTCCGTTGAGAAGTCTTGCATGAATTTTTATTTGTTCTTGTTCAATGCACATGTAATACAAAAACGATGATTCAACAAATATTTTTCAAAACTTGGTTATGAAATATCTTATTATACATTATTCTGTAGCATCACTTATGAATTTTCCAGCATGTAACAATCTAATAAATTTGCTAAATCATTTATATTAACGACTCCCTTCAGTATTTCTGCATTTTCGTAGGTCGCTGTCTTTAAAAATTTCATCAATAAAGAAATTGACATTCCGTTTAATACTAAGTCATCCTGAAATAAAATATAGTTTGCGTAAACCAATATGTAAAAGTATTTTATGTAAATATAATTCAAAGAAATCATTTTGATCTAAGAATAAATTTTTTAGACTAATATTATTCTATAACTATTAAAAATAATCGTAAAAATCGAAAAAATAACTATTTTCTAACTACACGTTTTAATATAGATGCATAATTTTATATATAAAAATCATAATAAAGATCATTTTAAAAATGTCATTTACCAATAAATTTACCACAATATAAATCATTTAAGAAAAATAATAATTAATTAAAATAGTTTTCTAATGCATAAAATAATTTTAGTTTGAAGCAAATAACAAAGAATGAGCCAATAATTTTTTCTGTAGTTTTTGTTTATCGAGAGATTCATGCCATAGAGCTACATTAAGAGCCTACACTAGTCACGGGAAGAAACACTCAAGCTAACGTTAAGTCTATCAGCTATCCTAATGCTATGCAAAATAAATCATTTAAAAATATTAAAATGAGAGCGAGAAATCTCTGAAGAATCTTTCCATACACTTAACATTAGCGTTCGAGTTTCTTCGGATGACTAACGTAGGCCCTTAATACACAGAAAAGACTTCCAATTCCATTATACACTTAATAAAGCGGTATTCCAAGGAAATGAAATGCCACACAATTCGGAGACAAAATGTGATTAAGTGCTATTTTTCTTCTATAAAAATGGGGAATTTTAATTATATTTTTTTAATATTAATGTAATTAGAAAATTCAATTTTAGATTTTATCAAATAAAGTGTGAAGTAAAACTTCCCTGCATCCTTTGGATTGAACTATTCTCATATATAAACAAATCGGTCAACTACGAGTTTAACTCGCGCTCAAAGGGTTCCGTACATTAAATTTATTAATTACTATTTATTAATTAATAAACTCCTACTACACCTATTTTTTTTCATAATTTTAGTTTCAGTAGATTCGAAAAGGAGGGGAGGGGGTAGGAGGGTACATATTTTTCCAATATACTTTTACGATATCGCTGAAAGTATAACACCTAAAATTAAAACAAATATATTTTTAAGTTCGATGTTACGAGATCTTTCGAACGATACCCTACACGATGTAGATTAAAAAAAAAATTTTGTTTGAAGTATCTTAATTAATATCTCGCCCTAAATTACTGACAATGTTTTTCGAAAATCATTATCAAATATCTTTGGATGATTCTGCGTTGATAGATACCTCGGGCGCCTATAAACTCTCCCGCTGACCGCCCGAAAAGTAAAGTTTGTGTGTAACGGAAAAATGCGTTTTTCTCAAAAACTATGTGACTTAAGATAATCGCTCTAGTTTTCCTGCAAGGTTTAAATAAACTCCTACTACCCCTAATTTTTTTCATAATTTTAGTTTCAGTAGATTCGGAAATAAATGCGGGGGGGGGGGGGGGGGCATATTTTTGCAATACATTTTCGACGATATCGCTGAAAGTATAACACCTAAAATTAAAACAAATATATTTTTGAGTTCGATGTTACGAGATCTTTCGAACGATACCCTACACGATGTAGATTAAAAAAAAAATTTTGTTTGAAGTAACTTAATTAATATTTCGCCACATTACTGACAATGTTTTTCGAAAATCATTATCAAATATCCTTGGATGATTCTGCGTTGATAGATACCTCGGGCGCCTATAAACTCTCCCGCTGACCGCCCGAAAAGTAAAGTTTGTGTGTAACGGAAAAATGCGTTTTTCTCAAAAACTATGTGACTTAAGATAATCGCTCTAGTTTTCCTGCAAGGTTTAAATAAACTCCTACTACCCCTAATTTTTTTCATAATTTTAGTTTCAGTAGATTCGGAAATAAATGCGGGGGGGGGGCATATTTTTGCAATACATTTTCGACGATATCGCTGAAAGTATAACACCTAAAATTAAAACAAATATATTTTTGAGTTCGATATTACGAGACCTTTCACACGATACCCCACATGATATGCAAAAATAAAACTTTTTTTTTTTTTAAGTAATTTAATTGCCCCTTCCCCCTAAATTTTTCCTCAACATATTTGTAAATGGCTAATAATCTGAAAATATGTGGGTAAGAAGGTTTTATAACTTTCCGAAGTTTGAACTTTCCACGTCTCATAGTTTACGAGATAAAGGGTTCTAACAGACGAACAGACAGACACAGGAGTGATCTTATAATGGTTCCGTTTTTAGGAGCGTTCGTAATTATATAAATGCGTAGCACCTATAGTCGTCGTCTAGTCCGTCCGTCTGTCCGCATATAACAGCGCAAAAACTACCCAACTGAAAGGTTTGAAATTTAATATATATAATCGTTGCAGAATTTTGTCGAGTCATTTCAAATTTTATGAAAATCTAATCAAAACTTAAAAAGATATTAATGAGAGTTTTCTTTATTCTGTTAAATTCTATCATACGTAATCTATATGATAAAAGCGCAAGTCATGTGACTGAGGAAAACAAATACGGGCTAACCACATCTTTTTCCTTATGCCAAGCGGCCATTTTTATTCAAAATTAATTTTTCGAATAAAATTGCATAAAAGTTACATTTTTAGAAAGATCGTTAAAAAAATTGTTTGCTTGAGAGATGAGTTAGATTAAAAAAATTTATGGATTCTGCGATAACTTCAGTGAAAATTAGGTTAACAGCCGAATATCTCAATCCATTAAAGTAAATAAACAAAAGATTCATTCATCGTGAGTCATAGAAATATTAATCATGGAGGTAATCATACGCAAAGCAACATCTCCATGGTGAATTTACAGCTTTGTCTCGTGCCGAAAAAAAGTCGCATCTGTAAACATAGCATGCGTAATAATAAAGAAAAAAGGGGGGCATCCTCATTTCGTTCATAGCAGACGATATAATTAATTTCACTGAAATAATAACGATGATTTTTTACATTGTAAAACAAGTTATAGCACGAAACAAACGGACCTCATTTGTCACGTTTAACGTACAGTTTCCAACTTGTTACTTTTTAAGTACGGAACCCTAAAAACGGAAATGACAAAATAAATAACAATAATAAAGAAAAGAAAAGAAAATAAGAAACAAGAGAAATAGTTTGAAGTGAATGATTTAATAACTTTTTAGATACTAGGAATGTTTCTGTAAAAATTTAAAGAAATTTACCGCCTACAACCTCTTTAAATGAAAAGGGGAATTTATTACATTAGTTCTTACTTTATTTTCTGAAGACAAAGAAAATAAATTAATCAAAAAGAGCTTATCCAGAGAAATTTGTTGCAAAGAGAATCCTTGTTTTAAGAGAATATGTCGGAGAATAAAAAAGCTCATAATGACCAAACAGTGATATCCGAATAGAGAATGAATCTATCTTGAAGATGGCTGCAGAGAAGCAGTTTCAGACTGAATTCCACTTACTCAATTTTTATCTGAAAAGCATCAATCAAAAGAGACGAATTATGGAAAGGCGATGTTTTCTTCTATAAATAAAAGACGATGAGTGGGTTTATTTCGAAATGGTTTCGAATATACCTGCGATGGCCCCTTAGAAAACCCCTAGAAAATTGTCCAGTGTGCCCAGGTTAATAAATCACGTCTACGTAATAAAATCTATTGGGGAATATTGTTCGCGGTTGCTAGGGGCAAGGTAGTGGCACTGCTAGGATATTATCTCAATAGTGAGAATTTTCTTAATGAGGAAGGATAGTTGCTAATTAGCCTATGCTTCAATAGCAACATACAGTGGTGGCCAAAAGTGTGGACATTTTTTGAAAGTTTCATATTTTTCAACTTTGTGTGCTTGTAGAATATATTAATTTTTACTTAAATACAAACGTTTATATAGCAAATTGAAGGTAACTTAATGTAGAATTTAATAATAAAATCAGTATTACAATATCTGTATTCCAAAAAAAGTTATGCTCATTTTAGTAGAAAAAACAAACACAAATCGTTTTGAATAAGGACGTGTTTTGTAATAAAAGCGTACTAGTCAATCACAAACACTGTTCTGAGGAACAATCAAATGTCTGTAACTATAGTTTAGGTTATTTGGATGGTAAAAGAGTTATTGTTGTGGAAATATTTTGCGGAATGATGCATACTAGTACAATTAAATAGAGTATTGCTGTTTTTGAATATTTAAAGTCCTTTTTTTAATTAAACTAATTTTAAACAATGCCATAAACAAGAAGAACTAATTGGACATCTACAAAAAGAAGCCGAATTGTCATATTGAGAGAAAATGGCCTCTCTCATGCTAAAATTGCAAGACAAGTTGGTGGTTCAGTGACTTGTTCTGGTGTACGAAAGTTCTGTTTACGTTATGAAAAAACGAAATCAGCGGAAAATAAGGTCAAATCAGGCCGAAAAAAATGCACAAGTGCTACTGCCGATAGAAAAATTAAACGGCTATGCCTTCAAGATAGAAAAATTTCATCAGATGCCATTAGATGTGAAATGAATGCAGCGGGTATTGCAGTAAGTTCAAGAACAATAAGAAGAAGGTTGTCAGGATTTGGACTAGCTTGAATTCCAAGGAAAAAAACATATTTAAATCAAAAGCAACGTGAAAAACGAGTTAAGTGGGCAAAAGAACACATTAAATGGTCAGAAAATCAATGGAAGCAAGTAATCTGGAGCGATGAGAGTAAAATATCGCTCTTTGGTAGTGATGGTAGAAAATACGTGAGACGTAGAGTAGGAGAGGCACTTCATCCTGATTGCATTGAAGCAACTACAAAAAAACTAACAAATGTCATGATTTCGGCATGTATGTCTGCAAATGGTGTGGGCCAAATTCAAGTGATTGATGGCCTCCTGAATGCCAAAAAATACATCGAAACTGTCCTGGAACCAAAATTGATACCTTCCATCAGGGATCTCTTCCCCAACAACGCACCATTTATTTTTCAGCAGGATTCAGCTTCATGCCACACAGCAAAAGTATGCAAAGCATAGTTTCAAAATAAAGGCATAGATATATTACCATGGCCAGGAAACAGCCCTGATCTCAATCCAATTGAAAATTTGTGGCGACGTTTGAAAATTCTTGTACGAAAAAAACGTCCAATAAAACACAACTTATTGAAGCTATAATTGATTCTAGGCACCATGTGATTACGAAAGATGAACTCCAAACACTCGTTCTTTCGATGAAAAGACGCTGTGAAGCTGTCTTAAAAAATAAGTGTTATCCTACTAAGTATTGATTGTGTAAGTATCACTTTTAAAAAAATGCAAATCTAAGATAGATCTTACTATTAGTTGCATAACTTTTTTGTAATACAGAATTGTAATACTGTTTTTATTATTAAATTCTACATTAAATTACCTTCAATTTGATATATAAACGTTTGTATTTAAGTGAAAATTATTTTATTTTACAAGCACACAAAGTTGAAAAACATGAAACTTTCAAAAAATATCCACACATTTGGCCACCACTGTATATGATACTTTAAATTTAACGCTTAGCTACCGCAAAATAGGTACACTGCAAAAAAAAAAAATGTTGATTTTACAGTGTAATACTAGCATCCCAGCTGCTAGTATTATACCGTAAAATTAACAGTAAAATAAGCAGTAATACGCTACCGCGCACGCGCCTGTGTATTACTACTTATTTTACTGTTTATTACTGTTAATTTTACGGTATAATACTAGCAGCTGTGATGCCAGTATTATACTATAAAATCAACATTTTTTTTTCAGTGTATATTTTGCATTAGAAAGGGCAAGAAAATCTACATTTTTAACACTTTCACACACGTTGAAATGTATTAATGAATTCGGTTATCTGTCTGCAGTCTGTCCTTTCTCTAACTTGCGTAAATATACTCGGATTGTAATGCAATTAATATATGTTATTGATGTATGTTCAGTATTGAAAATGAAGTGTGTAGAATTTATAGCTCTTTACAGGGACATTCAAAACAATTGCGTTACATTGCGATCTATGAGGGAATTTCGTTTGCGGTGTATTTTAATGCTGTTACACTATTTCAAACATATTGAAATTGATAAATATCACAGATGTAAACTACAAGATGTTTACTACAAAATATCGTGTATACACATGATATTTTATTCATTATTCATTCATTCGATATCTTATTCAGTATTCATTATTCATTTATAGAGACTAGAGACATGCAAAAGAATTCGGTTACAGTGCTGTCTATGAACAATAATTGCTGGAAGTCCGTTTCCTAGTTGTGGTATGCGTTTTTAAATTTAACTAATATTTTGCCTTAGTACTTGGTGTGTATAAATTCTATAGATCAGATATAAGGCTACACAAAAGAATTCGAGTACATTTCCGCTTATTGACGGAAATTGCTAAAGGAGAATTTCCAACTGTGTTACACATTTGCTAACTGGGCTAAATTTTAGCATACTATATACACTGTAAAAAATTTTGCAGCAAAGTAACCGGTCATTCGACCGTTTTTTATAACAACGGTTGAATGACCGTACTTAACCGTATATAACCATAATTTAACGTATTTTGACCCTAATATTGCTCATACGAGGGGCAGAATACTGTTAAATTACGGTTATGTAACCGTTTTTTTATAAAAAACGGTCAAATGACCGGTTACTCTGCTGCAAATTTTTTACAGTGTAGTATATATACAAATCTATATAGATCACACTATTGATCTGCACAAAATAATTCAGACATTTTTCCGACTATTGATGGTAATTGGTGAAATTGAGTTTTCAAATACGACATATGCCTTAATCCGAAGAGTATCAACAGGCCTCCAACTTTAAAATAGGCACCACTACATCTTTGCTACAAACCATGGCCCGTTTCCTCAATATCTCGACAAATTCGGCAAGGCATCGTCACCTAGATACACCTGTGGAAAAAGAGAGTACATCCTTACATAATATCCTAGACCTAGATTGTACCCTGACTGCCCACCGTCACATTAGAAAGCCATCACAAATGAATCTGTCGGTCTGGTTTGCCTACGTGCTGAAACAACCAAAACTGATTTTAAAAATAACAGATTGTATGTTTCTGCTAGAACGTAATCAAAGTTATTAATGCTGCCTCCATTAAACTTAGTAGAGATTGAGGATGAAGTAGACTTCTAATATGCATAAGGACCTTTATACACACTACAGAAAATCTAACCTTAACAATTTAGTTATTCTTAATGGCATCATACAGTGTTATTGAGTATGTTTAACAAAATTTATAATTGTTTACTCTAGTATTATTATTCATTCATTATTGTTCATTTAGTACTTAATTCTATCCATTATTATTATTTACTTCAGCATCTCACAGTATTATTACATGGTAGTGTTATTGCTCAGTATCACATAGTAGTATTTAGTACTGCTTAGTAGGATTGGTAAATTGTATTTCAGAATTTGTATTTTTGGAATCTTGTATTTTCAGAATTTGTATTTTTGGAATCTTGTATTTTCAGAATTTGTATTTTTGGAATCTTGTATTTTCAGAATTTGTATTTTTGGAATCTTGTATTTTCAGAATTTGTATTTCAGCTTTACATAGTATAATTATTGCTCAATATCACAAAGTATAATTTAGTAATGTTCAGTATAATTAGGTAAACAAAGCTGCTGGGCGGGGCTAGTTGAGCTTAAGCCGAAAGGTAGTCCTCCCCGCCCGGTTTGACTTTGACATTGTTTACTTAGACATCATCTTTCAACTTATTAAACTGTGAAGTTTTGTTTACAGTATTCTGAATGTGTTTCATAATCTATGCTTGACGAATGATTTTTCGCTTATGTTTAAATCGTCATATATCATTTCCTTTTAGAGATATGAGATCAGGGGAATAAATAAAAAATAAAACACATCTTTAGAAAGTAAATATACATTTTTTAATTTGACGGTCTTATATTAGTTTGAAAGTTTCTTTTTTCAAAGAGAGTTTTATTTTAGAATTATAATTTTAAGCGAAATTTTCAACCAAACAGTTTCACAGATTCGAACAACATGTGATACAAATAAATAAAAAGGGAACAGATTAAGGTAAAAAAGAAAAGTGCCCAGTTAAACTATTCGCACTAATTGTATATACTCTTATTTCAAAGAATAATGCCCCTCGAAAAATATAGAAATCGACAATAAATTTAGGAGGGGATTAGCACTCCTCTTTATACTTAACCAATAAACACCCAAAACTAATCAGGGAAGCGCCTTATCACAATGAACAACCTGAATACAAAATTTGAAGCAAAACATATAATTCTGCATGATAAACCCATTTATTTAAATTAAGGGGGTATTATCCCCCTATTCCCCCCTTTGTACTTAACCAACGAACCTCCAAAACTAATCAGGTAATCACCTTATCACAATGAACCTATAAACAAAATTTGAAGGAAATCGAATAATTTTACATGAAAAACCCATTTATCCAAATGAGGAGGGGGGGCTAGCCCCTCGTTCCTTCCTTTATACTTAACCAATGAACCCCCAAAACTAATCAGGGAAGCGCCTTATCAGAATGAACCTATATTCAAAATTTGAAGCAAAACGGGTAATTACATACGTACATACAGAACCGGCGGGAACATATAAGCTTTCTTTTTTTGATAGCCTGTGAGCTAAAAAAGCTGAAAAAGACCCCACAAGAATAGAAAAGAGTACAAGAAGAACTGATACAAGAAAACAAGAACTGAATAGACGAATTATTTATTATTTTTGGCACTATAAATTGTGAGGGTAAAAAATTTATAGCGATTTTCCCTCAATGACTTTCTAGAGTGAAAATAGAAATGTTTCTATTTACGTTTATTCTTGTACTTTCTGGACAAAAACTAATCAAAAGGGGCTTATCTTGTTACGAAGAGAGCCCTTATTCTAAGAGAATATCTGGAAGAACAAATAATCTCATAATGGCTAAACAGTGATGTCCGAATAGAAAATGAACCCATCTTGAAGATGGTTGCAAAGTAGCAATCTCAGACTGAACACCGCTTATCCAATTTTCATCGGAGAAGCATCCATCAAAGAAGACGAATTGCGGCCAGGCGACATCTTTCTTCTATAAATAAAAGCCGATGAGTGGGTTTATTTGGAAATGTTTTCCAAGATACCTGCCGATGGTCCCTCAGAAATCCTCTAGAAAATCGTCCACTATGGATACTGGATAATAAATCACATCTATGTGATAAAGTCTATAGGGAAGTACTTGTTCGAGGCTGCTAAGGGCGAAGTGATAGCGATCTTTTGGGATATTATAATAAAATAGGGTATTGCCCTCATGAAGAACGATCAATTTATTAATTAGGATACGCTTCGAAAGTAGCATCTCCTGTCTTTTCAATAAGGATCGGACTTTTTCTCTTTAAAGAGGTGTAAGGAAATGTAAGGAATGTAAGGAAAATGTTGGAGGCCTAACATTTCTTTCAAAAGTAAAACAACGACCAAAAATCATGCATCAGCCATAGATTATGAAACATTTTCCAACATTAACAGAATATTATTAATAAATCTATTTTCCTTTTCTTTTTTTTTCCCATATAATGAAATGAGATACTCAAATAATCAATTTAAATGACAAATAACTCAGTAAAAAAAAATTTCAACAATTGAGATGCTCGGGGCAAGAAAGTGCCAAGCCACATTTTAGGTGAAATAAATCTAACATTGTAATCTGTTGCTTAATATTGCAAATTATAATATCCTACATATAATTTGTTTCTACTGTCACTTGGTGGCAGCATATGTCCCAGGTTTGGTTTTTGTCCCAGATGTTTATGCCCCCAATGAAGATAGCTAATTTACAAAAAAACGTAATAGAAATATCATTAAAGTAATGCCATATTGTTACTCAACATATCTCAAATGTTACTAAGACATTGGCGAAAACACTTTATGTTATAGGTATATCTTGATTTGAGTATTGGATCAAATTTTCAAACTGAAATATCTCAGAAGTTCAAAAATGTGACTTAGCACTCTCTTGCCCCGACCACCTCCATTGCTGTCCATATCCGGTAATATGCGCGAATTATTTTATGCAGCCTTATTTATGATCTATATATTTTATACACACCACGTAATACATTGAAAATATAATAAGTTCAAAAATGAATACCACAATTGAAACCACACCTCCAGCAATTATTACTCATAATCAGCCCTGTAACCGAATTCTTTTGTGAATCTCTGTAAATGAACGAGTAATGCTACACAATCCATAATCTATAAAAGAAAATGTTGTATGCTCCTTTTTAATTCCATTACGTTTGAAGTATCATGCATCCATTGAAATGCATTTAGAACGATTTTCCCCCTTAGCTCATAATGTAATAGAATTCTTTTATTCATCCCTGTAAATGTGGACTATGAATTCTACTTATTCTATACTCCTGAGAAAGCATATTATAGTACACCTCAGTGATTCATATCCATGTCATTATGTTTGAAATATTGTAACATCAATTAAATGTACCATAAACGATTTTTCCCCCATAGACTATAATGTAACGCAATGTGTTTGTGCGTCCCTGTAAACTAACAAAAAATGCCACACGCTTTATTTTCAATACCGAACGTGTTATAGTAGACTTCAATACCATATAAAAATTACATAGCAATCTCAGTATATTTACGAGAATTAGAGAGCGAACAGACAAACCGAAGCCATAAACACTTTTCAGATATGTTGGACAGTGTTAAAAAAAGAGTATTTTTATCTCCCTTGGGGGGGGGGGGGGGCAGGTGTACAGCACATTCATGTACAAAGCATTTTCATTAAACATTTTTTTTCCTCGAAACTAAAAATCTCCCTGTCTCTTTCAAGGCTTCTACAGAGGCTGTTTGCACATTTTTTAGACGAGTTTGATAAATAATTTTAAAAATGGAATTATTTTTGGGGGAAAAATTCTGGCAACAACTTATTATTTGTAATTTATATTATCGTCTGATATACTCTCAAATATATTCTTCTTTCAAGATGGCGCATGCAAACAAGCTGTGAATCAGAGGATACTTTTTTTTTTGTTTTCCGAAGAGAAATATTCTTATTCACAAGTTTAAAATGATTGTAAAGCGCATAGTATAAAAATATCCAAGTGCAAAATAAACATCACTATTAATCGGAAAGGACTATCCCAAAAATCAGTACTTATACTCAGTAAAAATACTGTAAATGGAAAAAAAAAAAGACATTTTAAGTCTGAAAACGAAGTTTCGGGTAAAGGATTTATGACTGCGTAAATTTCTCTTGCAATGGAAAATTTAAATTTGAAGATTGGACGAAAATGTAACAATCAATTCATCGAACTATTAAGAGAAGGTGTTACGTCCGATATTTACAGTATTTTTTTTTCTTTTTCAACGACTTTCAAAGAATGAAACTGCACCAAAGCAAATACATATAAGCCATCATGCTGTATTCTCCAAAAAATAATTAAAACTCACAGAGGTCTTGATTGCATTTGACATTTCACTTACGGTTTATTGTGCATTTGATCTGCTAAAAAGAGCTATTTTAAAGAGCAAAACCACCACGAATGATGGTTGGTTGGTTGGTTGGTTTTATGACGGCCGATTATCTACACGAGGAATATAGGCCCTAGGGGCGAGAATCCTAACCGGTATTTATGGCAAGGTTCAAAGAAAACCACG
Source organism: Maratus michaelseni (assembly GCA_963931845.1). Taxonomy (NCBI): domain Eukaryota; kingdom Metazoa; phylum Arthropoda; class Arachnida; order Araneae; family Salticidae; genus Maratus; species Maratus michaelseni. The sequence continues at coordinate 10,527,118 of OZ007590.1, read as the reverse complement.
GAAAACACCGAACGGTTAGATCGACGGGCGCGACAGGGGTTTGAACCCAGCACCTCTTGTCTATCAGCTCTGAGCAGAACCTCTCAGCCAATGGTGGAGTCTGGAAAGTTTTTAAAGAGGCATAGGAAGCAATACTCCTGTAAATTTTACAAAAAACCTTCTATCATGGAAAAAATGACGCAGAATTGGAATCCAGAAGCAAGATTATCAGATAGATCATTTAAAAAATTAATATTCTCATTTTAGACATAAAAACAACAACCTCGAAATCGTCTGAAAAAATTTGCGAACCCCCTCTGTATTTCACGAGGCTCGTGTTCATTGCACTCGCCGCTGCATGCCATAATGGCAATCTCAATAGGAAATATTAATTTTGTAATAATCCAAGAATACACTGAAAAATAAATTGTTGATTTTACAGTATAATACTAGCATCCCATCTGCCAGTATTATACTGTAAAATCAACAATTTTTTTTTTTTTTTTTTTTTTTTTTTTTTGCAGTGTATTTACGAAATTTAGAGCGCGGACAGGCAAACAGACGAACCGAAAGCTTACACACTTTTCAATAAGGTTGAAAAGTTTTAAAAGTACAACAAACAAGCAACTTTATCTTTGACATATAGGGAATTAAATTTATAGCTATTTATTTATTAAATAGTTTAGTATAGAGTAATTAGACATTAACATTCCCTCTTATGCAGACAAAACTGGCATTTTAAAATTTGATTTGGTTAAAATCTAAAAACATTAAGGTATCATTAATTAGAATAATTACTATTTTTCATTATAAAAATAAAATTAATTAAAGTAACTTGTAATATTGTCTTTCTAAAGTTTCTTTTAATTACATATTTGTAATAAATACTTTTATGTAAATTGTATTAGATACGTTATTTAAATTTATTACATCATAAAGTAATCTGTGCAAGTGAGATCAGTTTTCTTTACTTTTAAAAGAAAATTTATGTGAAACAATTAATGATTTAATTAAATATTCTGGATATCTTACTGGACTATTAGCTAAAAAATATTTTTTTCGAAAGTTATCAGCATAGAATTTTTGCGTGAATTATCCTTGTTTATTTTTAAAGGGGATTTGTGTACTGCTTTATATTAATTGTTAAGTATTGTAAAGAAACTATAATTATTTCATTAAATATTATTAATTTTATAAAATTTTTAAAAATTTTAATATTTTATCAAACATGTTACATTTTAACAGTCTAAAACTGTTTAAAATAATTAAATATCCATTTTTTTAAACTTAAAAAAATCTACTTATGAAAATTCTTGTGTTTTGAAAAATGTTTCCAATAATTTTTCATTTAAATTATTTCCAATTCTATAGAACAGAAAAAGAAAGAAAAGAAGAAGAAGAAAGAATAAAAAAAAAAAGGTAAATATTAGAAAACTTGAAATAAAAATACAAGAAATAACTGAAAAGAAAAAGCATTCATTATTTTTAGGCCCAAAAACTGTTGGTGAAGAAAATATTTTAAAAAATGAACATGTGTAAATTATGTAAATTATCCTTACTCTACATTCTGGATATAAAGAAGATAAACTAATTAAATTTACTTATGTAGAGAAGTTTTTTAATTTATTACAATAAAAATTATTAAAATCCCTTAAAGGCAACATTTCCAGTATAATATTGTATTTCTTATTAGTTACATATCTGTAATAAATATTTCTCGGTAATTTATATTACAATTAAAAATTGTATTATTTATATTAATAATTATTAATATAATTATTAATTTTAATATAATTTACTTAGAAGTATTCATTATAGATATATAACAATAAGCACAGATAAAATAAACTTTAGAAAGACAATATTACGTGGGAAAAATGTTCCTTTTAAATAAGTTTACTAATTTATATTATAAAAAATTACAACAGATAATAGTGAAATTAAGTATATCACATCATTCATTAATATGTGCAGATCTCAGAAATATTCATCTTTGCTTTTCAAAGAAAATTTATATAAAGAAATTAATGATTTAATTAAATACTCTAGAGTACTTAAACTACTAAATCAAAAGTGTGTTTCTGCATAAGTTATTAGCATTGCACTTTGAGAATGCTCTTTTGAGTGAACTCTCATCGTTTATTCATAAAAGATATTAAATTCCTAATTTAAGATTTATTGGAGATAAATTATTTGAGGGAAATTATAACTACTTCGTTGAATATTATTAACTTCTATAATATTTTATGAAAAATATGAGGATTTAAAACTGTTTGAAATTGTGAAAAAATGTCTAAATGTCAATTTTTCAAACTCTTAAACTCTTTTAGTTAATTTTCATTGTGAAAATTTTTGTGCTTCAATGAAAGTTTCCAACAACTTTAATCTAAAATCATTTTAATTTCTAAGCAATGTTAAAAAAAGAAGAAGAAGAAGAAGAAAAAAAAGACTACTTCATTGAATATTATAAACTTCTATAATATTTTATCAATGATGTCAGAATTTAAACTGTTTGAAATTGTTAAAAATATCTAAATGTCAATTTTTCAAACTCTTTTAATTAATTTTCATTGTGTAACTCTTGTATTTTGAGGAAAGTTTCCAACAACTTTCATTTAAAATTACTTTAATTTCTGAGCAATGTAAAAAAAAAAAGAAATTCCCGGATGGCTCGGCCTACAGGCACAGGTAGATTTCGTAGACGCAGACCGTGGGGCCCCTGTTTGTTGAGAATTGCTGAAGAAATGACCTTTTGTCATGAAGCGGCAGTTGAAACCGCCCACTACGAAACCTAGCTTGTTTGCAGGCGGAGCCGGCAGGGATTATTATTATTATTATTATTATTATTATTATTATTATTTATTTATTTATTTATTTATTTATTTATTTTTATTTTTTTTCTATAAGGGTTGGTCTTACAAAAAACTTGTCAATATAAAAGTTTTAGATAATATTAAGAGGATTTATAATAAATTTAAGAGGATTAATAATAAATTTAAGCAGATTTTATCTTGTGAATGGACGAAGTTATGAATTTTTTACTTCTAAAACCCCCTTTTTCCCCTCCTTGGGGCCATATTTAATGATATCAAAAATCTGTCCTACATAAATTTTCGGCCCTTTTCCGAGAAGTAATAATAACTTTAAACGGATTCGATACGTATCATATTTAAGAAATTATGGGTTTTTTTTCTGTTTTCACAAAGAGCCCCCCCCCCCCCCCTTGTTCGATTTTACCCATTAACGAATTTGACCGAGATTTGATGCCCCTTGATTGTGTTAGTTTAAAGGAGATTTGGGCAGAATTATAGGAGTTATCGTGTCTATAAAAAAGTGATATAGATAGATAGATAGATAGATAAAGTTTTGAACTGGGGGTGGTTTTGGGTTCTGGGAGTCATGATCGGTGTAGATCTGCAAAATTTTTCAAAAATTCCAACTTAGGGGAGAATGTCATAGGTAGTATTTCTTACGAAATCTACCTAAAAGAAGGAAAAAAAAAATAAGACATGAAATAATATGAGAAATTATAATTACTTCATTGAATATTATAAACTTCTACACTATTGTATCAAAGATTTCAGAATTTAAACTGTTTGAAATTCTTAAAAATATCTAAATGTCAATTTTTCAAACTCTTTTAATTAATTTTCATTGTGTAACTTTTGTATTTTAAGGAAAGTTTTCAACAACTTTCATTTAAAATTACTTTAATTTTTAAGCAATATTAAAAAAAATAAGAAGAAAAAAATAAGACATGAAATAATATGAGAAATTATAATTACTTCATTGAATATTATAAACTTTTACAATATTTTATCAAAGATGTCAGAATTTAAACTGTTTGAAATTGTTAAAAATGTCTAAATGTCAATTTTTCAAACTCTTTTAATTAATTTTCACTGTATAACTTTCGTATTTTAAGTAAAGTTTCCAAGAAACTTTCATTTAAAATTACTTTAATTTCTAAGCAATGTTAAAAAAGAGAAGAAGAAGATGAAAATAAGAAAGAATACCAGAAAATATAATTACTTCATTGAATATTATAAACTTCTACAATATTTTATCAAAGATGTCAGAATTTAAACTGTTTGAAATTGTTAAAAATGTCTAAATGTCAATTTTTCAAACTCTTTTAATTAATTTTCACTGTGTAACTTTCGTATTTTAAGTAAAGTTTCCAAGAAACTTTCATTTAAAATTACTTTAATTTCTAAGCAATGTAAAAAAAGAGAAGAAGAAGATGAATAAGAAAGAATACGAGAAAATATAATTACTTCATTGAATATTATAAACTTCTACAATATTTTATCAAAGATGTCAGAATTTAAACTGTTTGAAATTGTTAAAAATATCTAAATGTCAATCTTTCAAACTCTTTTAATTAATTTTCATTGTATAACTTTTGTATTTTAAGGAAAGTTTCCAACAACTTTCATTTAAGATTACTTTAATTTCTAAGCAATATTAAAAAAAAAAAAGAAGAAGCAAAAAATAAGACATGAAATAATATGAGAAATTATAATTACTTCATTGAATATTATAAACTTCTACAATATTTTATCAAAGATGTCAGAATTTAAACTGTTTGAAATTGTTAAAAATGTCTAAATGTCAATTTTTCAAACTCTTTTAATTAATTTTCACTGTATAACTTTCGTATTTTAAGTAAAGTTTCCAAGAAACTTTCATTTAAAATTACTTTAATTTCTAAGCAATGTTAAAAAAGAGAAGAAGAAGATGAAAATACGAAAGAATACGAGAAAATATAATTACTTCATTGAATATTATAAACTTCTACAATATTTTATCAAAGATGTCAGAATTTAAACTGTTTGAAATTGTTAAAAATATCTAAATGTCAATCTTTCAAACTCTTTTAATTAATTTTCATTGTATAACTTTTGTATTTTAAGGAAAGTTTCCAAGAAACTTTCATTTAAAATTACTTTAATTTCTAAGCAATGTAAAAAAAGCGAAGAAGAAGATGAAAATAAGAAAGAATACGAGAAATTATAATTACTTCATTGAATATTATAAACTTCTATGAACAAAGATGTCAGAATTTAAGCTGTTTAAAATTGCCAATTTTTAATTAACTGTCATTAGTCATACTTGATAAACTTTCATGTAGTGTTCAAACTGTTTTTCTTAAAAATTAGTACATGCATTATTTATTTTTAAGAATTTTTGGAAATGTATATATATTTTTTGTAATTTTCCCAACCAATCAAAACCATTTTTCTAGATATTTGAATTCTTGACGCTTTATAAAAAGAAAATACGTAATTTATATACAAATTATTGATCAGCTTCTTGTAAGACTCGGTAACTAAAAGCTTCCACTGAACATTAACCTTAAATTTAGATTTTCTTAAAAATCGTGAAGAACATATTATTTAATTACTTAGACATCTCCGGGGATATTTTTTATTACGGACCTTTAAAGGCCTTTTCTTGTCTAACAAAGGAAAATTTCTTGGAAGTACATTTATCTTTTTTTTTCTCCTTAATTTACTTGTATGCTTCTCTTTACTTAACTTAAAATGTTACATAACACTGGATTTGAGAGTGGAATTTTTTTGCATCACATTTTCTTAATACTTGTGAAGGGGAAAATGCATAATACAAAATGTTTTAACCAGAAAATCCACTAGTAAAAAAAAAATTTATTTAGGCTACAAAAATTATTACTCGTTATTCTTTTATGTATTTCGTTATTTTTTTATTTAATCAAAAATTGATCGCACTTATTATTAATGGAGTTTTTTCATGTACATTTATTTTTCAAATTTTCTTGACCTTTACAAGTTTTTCTTAATTACACGTTTAATTTCCAACATAAATAAAAAGTACATTAAATTTTATTATGAAAAACGTAGCTAACAAAAATGTTTAAAAACGGAGCTTAATGCTTGACATAATAATAAATAAATAAAATGTTTAACGCGGAGTCATATAATTACTTGGTAATTAATTATTACGTGATAATATTATAATCCTAAAAGACTTTTTTTTCAGTTAATTATAATATAATATTATAAATTCTGAACTGCAATATGCTAAAGCATCATGATAAGTAATAATTATTTGAAGTTATTGGTCATTATAGAAAAGTGCCCAATAAATAAATATAATATGTTAAATGAGAGTTACAATATGTCCTATAAGTGTTCCATTGCATTATTTTTCTATCAAAAGTTGATAAAAATTTATTATGAAAAACAATGCTATGAAATGTGCGCATAAAAATATTTTGGCAGAATTCATAAAAAAATTAACAACTAATAAGTATGAAATAATATTAGATTTAAAGAATAAAACTCATTATATTTTCAATAAATCATTATTTAATATCTTAATTTTTTTAAATTAAAATATACTATATCCTAATATAATAATAGGTATTTTGTTAAAGTGTTTTTGTTGTTGTTGTTGTTGTTGTTGTTGTTATATATAACTTTAAAGATGATACAAAAAGACTTTGATGAGCATTTATATGTATTTTATAGTTTAATAATAATAATAATAATAATAATAATAATAATAATAATAGTAATAATACATTCAATTTTATGCTAATATAGTTGTAAAAATTTTACCAAAATGTAATAAAATTATAGCTGTATATGTAATAAAACTATAAATAACAGTTTATGCGTGTGAACTCTGGATTTGCATGCATTTATATTACAAATACTTAAATTATAAACCATTTTTCTGTCCAAAAATACAGAATTATTTATATGTAAAAAATACTTAATAATATATTTAAAAAATATCTATCAATATTATATCCATAAAAAAATACGTTATTTAATATATATATATATATATCTGTCAAGAAAATAAAAAATATACACTGAAAACTTATTCCTTTATAAAAACTATAAAATAACGTCAAACAAAATAAATTATTTAATATTGTACATCTAAAAAATTATATTTAAAAAAATAAATATTCATTAAATAAATATATCAAAAAATTCATATTTCCTGATTAGATATTTTTCATTTGAAATTAATATTTAGTAAAATTTTACCTTTTAAATGGACGTTATCAATCTTTTTCTCTTGGATTATGTGTTCATGATTTGTATAAAAAACATTAATATTTGGCATATCTGAATCTTCAGGTTTAATTAATAAAAAAAAGTTTTTGTCATCATCTATTAATCACATTATATTGTTTCACAACACAAAATGCTTTTTCTTATTGGAATTTGTTTTCATCTAAACCAGTATTCCACAGATAAAACTATGAAAATATTTTATCGTTCATTTCAAACTGATTTTTTGCACAGAAAATGGCAAAATAACTTCTCTCTTTGATTTCGTTGCGATTTTTTTTTCTCTCCTTCGCATTCATGATACTTTTTTCATATCGCATTATTTGATTTTTTTATCAAATAAAGGTGGATAATTACCTTTCTATAATTTTATTTTCTTTCAATAAAGTATCACAAATTAATAGAAATCAAAAATATTTTTATCCTGCATCATTACATCAATAATAATTATATAAAAAAAAACACTTTAGACAATAAGATAAATTGGAAACTTGGAACTTTTCTCCGTTTCTTTAAAGCACGTATTCCTGAAAACACAGTTGGATTTTACGAAATTTTACAGCACAATTCGTGAAAAAATTTTAACACCACTTATTTCCATGAAATTTCTAAAGTAGGGAAAAAAAAGTGTCGCACATTTCCCAATGGATATGCATTTTTCAAATTAATAACTTCTCGATAATCATTAACAAGTATAATTGAATTTTATGGTGCACTATTCACAAATAAGTTAAAAAATATTTTCTCCACTTTTTCCAATAAAATTAACAATGATCAATAATCATTATCAAGCATAATTGAATTTTATGGTGCACTGTTCACAAAGAAATTAAAATATATATACTCCACTTATTCCAATAAAATATGTAATAAGATATTGTATAAATGTACATTCGTCTTTAAAACTAATATTTCATCACAAAACGATAATCAATATTTTTTTTTTCGAGCGACTTGAAGGATGTAATCCTAATGAAATATCACACGAAAACAGCCGACTCTTTAACGAGAATTATCGTTTGATTAGCTGGATATTGGACTGATCGCTTTCTCGATTACATCTGCGATCTGAAGTTTAGGTACCACAGCAGAAAAAGGCCTTTGTCCACCTGGGGAGCCGGTCACAGTTAAGTGCCTTCTGGCGCCGGTGTTGGGGACTTTTATCGTGCATGATGTCTCCACCCATGCTAGCGTTTTGTCTACTTATTACTTTATAGGATCGATGGATAAACTACGTCAGAACTGTTGATTCAAATGGGGTAAAAACCCAAGCAATGTATTTTTACCGAATGGTGTTGTAGTATGGATTGCGTGGGGGTTTTAATAGACCCCTGAAACTTCCTGAATGCGTGACGGCTCTCCGAATTTTGTTTATTGTAGCGGGACGCAGGACGTTAATGAAAGTAAAAATTTTTACTAATAAGGTTTTTTTTTTTTTTTTTTTTGTTATTATTATAAAATAACGCACTGTATTTGTTAATACCGTAGGCGTGGAGTACGGGTGGTGGAGCTGGTGGGGCTCGAGGCCCAGCAATAAATTCTAAGGCGTACCCTTTCCTCCCTTCTTAATGTAAAGAAGAAAAAAAAATCAAAAATTTGCCTTATAATATTTTATAAAATTTTTAACGTTTCTTTCTTCGACAATTTTTTTCTCGAATTTTGCCATTTTTTTTCTTCTTTGTCTCTTTTCTCATAGAGAAAAACGACATAAGAAAATATTTTCTCTGTGGTTGCTATTTCGTAATTAGAGTGCTAAAAACAATATAAATGCTGGACGATTACACCATGAAACATTACAACATTAAAGACGTGAGTATAAAACATCACAAATCTACTACTGAATGGTGTAAACAAATGTCAAATTTAAAATTTTACACATACATTAAAATTAAAAATATCGACGTTTCGAGCGCCTTCTGTGGTCATCCTCAGGAAATATTTGTTATATTGCTTCAAATGCGAAAAACCTCCACACTATTCTTTCTTTAAATAATGATTTAAAAACCTATTTTTCTCTGTTTTTTTTTTTTTTTTTTTTTTTTTTTTTAAGAATATTCTAGAAATATTATTTGCATAACATTAAAAAATGTTAAAATTTATAAAAACTCAAACAATCTTTTTCATTTGATGAAATTATTTTCTAAAACTTTAATATATCTTTTTATAATTAAAACTTTTACTATAAAATAGCACTTGGGAAAAATTATATATATATATATATATATATATATAACGATATCACGTGTGTGAAAAATAAAGGAAGATATATTGTAAAAGAATTAAACTTAATAAACTAAAACATCAAATATGAAGTACTATAAATATCTTGTGGATTCTTCAGAGGAACGTCATCAGAATAATTCATAGCAAATATAAGTTATTTTATCAAATATTGTCAGCAGTATGCTTAAAATGACAATATTAAGCTCCTTATAACATATAGAAAAACCAAAATAAGATAAAGAAAAATAAGATATTAAATAATTAAATAAATAAACCATGATAGAACAACAATATATAATATACCATAAAGCAATGGACACTACTCACCATAAAAACAAGGAGTAGAAGCGATTAAACACTGTCTGGCCTTGCTCTAACTCTCGCAAATATACTCGGATTGCCATGAAATTTGTATATGTTATTGAGGTTTATTTACTTCGGAATCTTCGGTATTGAAAATGAAGTGTGTAGCATTTATAGTTCGTTTACAGGGACACACAAAAGAATTCCGTTACTTTATGGTATGTGGGGATAAATCATTTGCAGTGCATTTTAATGATGTTATGATGCTTCAAACATAAAGAAATCACTGAAGTGCACTCATGTTTTCTATAGATTATAGAGTGCATAACATTTATGGTTCAGTTGACAGAGACACACAATAGAATTTGGTTAAGGACCGACTAGATTGATAACTGATGGAAGTGTGATTTCTGCTGTGATATGCATTTTAAAACTTATCTAATTTTGAGTGTATTAGGTAGGTAGTGTGTATAAATTCTATAGATCTCATACAGAGCTACACAAAAGACTCCGCACTCATTACCGAATATGGACAGTAATTGCTGAAAATGGATTTTTACTGCGTTATGTGTTTTTTTTTAATTGCCTATTTAGATATCTGATTTCATTGTATGAAAAAATGAAATTTCTTAACAGTATCCTGTTAGTGCTGGAAAGTGTTTCAAAATCTATTCCTGAGGTAAAATTTTTGGTTCTTGTATTTATATTTAAAATTTTTTATCTTGAGGGATACTATCACCTGCCTTATTTTGTCAAATTAATTTACAAACACCCTGTATAACTACAAAATGAAGCGGAATATTAATTAAAACAAATAATAAAAGAATAAACTATCTGTTGGGGGCCACCGTAATACTTATCCACCATGGATATTCATAATATAAAATATGAAAATAAAACATGTGTAAACTATTTATAAAATGCATTGCAATTCGAATAAAATCCTGGCTTGATGACGTCATAAACTTTAAATGCTCTATTACTGAATTGCGTAAAAGAAACATCCTTATAACTCCAAAAATGACAATCATATTAACTAAGAGTTTACTGCGTCGGATTAACCCTTTAATGGATAAAGCACTTCATTTACTAAAATGTTGAAATAAATGATTGACACCGGAAATTATGAAAAAATTTATTTGTATATAACAAAAAAGCGATATTTCACTTACGTAATAAATGGAAAACATTTCTATTAAAATTCTGCTGTCATTGTGGAATTTCGTAATTAAAATTTTGTGGTTTCACAGGAAAACCAATGTCCGTTAAAGGGTTAAGCGTCTCATTTCCAATTAAAATATATCTTTAAATTGAAATTTGAATGAAATACGGGGTCAGGAAAAATCGAAGAGTGTGGAAAATAGGATTACACATATCTCGACAGCTCATTACCCGATCGACTTCATTGTTTATTCAAAATTTATGTTTTTTTATTGTCTGTTATATTCACTCCTTAAAATAAACAATTTAGAAAATTTCCATATACCTTTTATCAGAACCAATATTTCGAGAGTCCAAAAAAAATTAGTTCCGGATAATCGAGGTTACTGAAATTCAATAGGCTTCTTCACATTATTACATACTAAGTACATACTAATTTCAAGTTTCTATCTCAATTTGTTCGGAAGATAGAGCGTTTACAGACACGTATACACAGATTACAGACACACACACACACACACAGACGGACGGCAATTTTTTTTTTTTTTAAATATGTTTTTCGAAATCTCCAGTGTCTGAAACGTAAAATTTTTTCGATTTTTAAAACGATTGGAAGACTTACCCCATACTACGTATGATAAGTAGGTAAAAAGAGAAAAATCTCTCAAATTTACCACCAACTGGCTGAAGAATCGAAATAAAAGTCGAAAGATAAGTTTTCTGCAAATAATTCGAAGGTAAGATCCAACATTTTGAAATAAAAATCCGTAATGCTTAAGAACTTTAGTAAAATCAATAAGTGTGGGTCGTCTGTAAACAACATATTAAACTGCGATTTGAAAGCTTAAAAGAAAACTGTTTTTTAACCTCTTTCTAATACGTATGGCCTAAAGTAGAATTCGGAGAAAAATTTCATATAAAAAGCATTAAACTGGAAAAAAAGAAAAAAAAAACTTGAAAATAGATAAAATGTAGATAGATGTTCTGAAATGATTGTAATAAAAATTCATTTATCATCGAAAAAAAAAAAAGAAAGAAAGAAAGAAAGAAGAAGCACCAAAAAATTGTTTTGAAAGAGGAAGGTTCTGTAAACAGTTTATGATGTTACCTATTTTCTATATTGTAGAAAATTAAAGGAAATTCTAAAAAGTAACTCTATATACTACCAAAACAGCATAAATACTATTTGAAAACATGGAGAATCTATATTTAAAAGTCAGACAGTTTTCATCCATTATACACTGTAGAAAAAGTCAGGTGTTTCTTAATCTAGGGAAATTTAATATAACCACGAACGAAAATACACAATAACTTCTCCGTGTTACCCACGATTCCTAAAAGCGTTCTTTACCTTTGGAAACCTCAGAAACGAATATATTTTCGACATTTAAAGAAGAATTTATAATAATAAAGTTGCTTTTGCTGCCATTGATTTTCAGAAGGGTTTTCGAGTAACTTTTATAATGTATTAATCAGTTTTCTCAAGCCGGAACTTGCGTTTTTCGGATGCTATCAACTCTCAAGTAAACATTTCCATACTTAACAAACATGTTTTGCAGACAAACATGATACATTAACAGCTTTAACATCAAGATTAAAATTAATATTATTTTGTTCATCTTGTAAGCATCAATTCAATTATGCAGCTGAAAATGTTTATTTGAAAATTAGTAGCATCCTAAAAATCGATATTCCGGTTTGAGAAAACTGATTAATACACAAATAAAAAGAAACGTGCCCAGTTAAACTGATGGCATTGAGCTCACAGGCTATTCACACTAATTGTACATTATACTCTTATTTTAAAGAATAATAACCCTCGAAAAATAAAGAAATCGACAATAAATTAAGGGGAGATTAACCCCCGTCCCCCTTTATACTTAACCAATGAACCCCCAAAACTAATCAGGGAAGCGTCTTATCACAATGAACCTATACAAAATTTGAAGCAAATCGGATAATTCTGCATGAAAAACTCATTTAAGAGGAGGGATTAGCCCCCGTTCCCCTCTTTATACTTAACCAATGAACCCCCAAAACTAATCAGGTAAGAAAGAGCCTTATCACAATGAAACTATAAACAAAATTTGAATGAAACCGGATGATTCTGCATGAAAAACCCATTTATCTAAATTAAGTGGAAATTAGCCTCCCTCCGTTTCCCCCTTTTATACTTAAAAAATGAACCCCCAAAACTAATTAGGGAAGCGCCTTATCACAACAAACCTATAAACAAAATTTGAAGCAAATCGGATATTTCTATCAAGAGTTATCGCGTTACGAACATACGTACATAGTACTTACATACAGAACCGGCGCACAGTGGGGCGTTTTGATGATCTAGGTGGACAAAATTCATTTTTCCGATTATCTCGGAATTTAACACGACCGCGTATATTGGTTGCCGAACGTCTCTTCTGTCGAGATCCGTAGGAGTTTTGTCGAAAAAATCCGATGTGTGGAAGTGGATAAACTACGACCGTAAAAGAAGGCAGTAGGTTTGAGGAAGTTTCAACAGTTGCGTTATTTTTCTGTAAGTTCAAAAGCAAGTCGTGACTTTTCTGTTTTATTTGAAAGCAGGAGTATACTGGATATATGTTACATGTTTGTCACACGATTTAACCTATTGTTGTTTGAAAATAAGCGCCATCTTGTTTTCAAACTTCATCTTGAATTTTAATACAGTATTAAGCATTATTAAGATATAAGCATTTTTTTTTAAATCAAAGTACCATTCCTAAAGTATTGAAAACTTAAGAAAGCTCCTGAGAAAATTTGCGAATCATTAAGTTATATTAACTTGAAGTGTGTGTTTGAGTGTTTAATTCAAATCTTGCAAGTCAATTTTAAACCACTTTTAATTATCCGATTGAGCTGAAACTTTGAATACATGTGTAGTTTCAAGGAAATTACAAAATTATAATATAAATAAATAATAATAATATAAATAATAATAATAATAATAATAATAATATAAATTATTAAATAAGCCAAATATTTATCCTTGTTTGGTTATTTTATTACTGATAGATTCGAAAACCCAGCAAAAACCTAATTAAACTTCAACGCAATAATTTTGTCCACCTAGATCCTCAAAACGCCCCACTGTGCGGCGGGCACATTAGCTCTCAGGCTTTAATAGCCTGTGAGCTAAAAACTACTCGGAAACGTCTCCGAAAATCAGTGGCAGCAAAAAAAAAAAAAAAAAAAAAAAAAAAAAAAAATTAGATATTGTAAATGACTTTTAAATCTCGAAAATATATTGATGTTCAGGGTTTGTAAAGATAAAGAAAAGTTTTTCGGAATCTTCGGTAAATCGGAAGAGGTTATTGTATATTTTCGTTTGTGTTTATATTATATTTTCCTAGATTAAGAAACATTTGTCTTTTTTTATTAGTGTAGTACATCATTTACGCAAGATATGACGAAGCAATGCATAAAAGAAACTGGAACTATATTTTCCTTCCTGAAAGGGGAATAAAAAATTAAAAAACTAATCACAGTGAAGGAATATTGTGTATCACTATTTTGAAATGTCTTATTAATATAAAAGAAGATCCACTGTTGCAAAAAAGTACTAGGATTTTGGAAGTATCTGGTTCCTGATGATCCAAGGTTAGAAAAGTCTAGTTGAACTACTGATTTCAGTATGCTCCCTACAATGTCAACAATGTGCTGTAAACGCAAAACCATATTTTCGACACGATGGACTACAGTACAGCATAGCTGCTACGGTAGTCTTTACGGTTTCTTACCAACTGCAATTTAATAGTGAATTTCACCTTAAATCCGAATCTGCGAATAAGGCAAATATTTCTATTAAATTTTAGTGGTAACAAAATAACGTGAAAGTTGGCAGCTATAGTACAAGACCTGTATCCAGCTTTCAAAAAGAGCATCTGTCGCTATGTTTTAAAAATTAGGTCAGACGGTGTGGTCGAAAATGTGGTTTTCGATTACAGAATTTTCGCAATGAAGATGGGAATATTCAGTATTTATTGTAGCATGTTAAACATTTAAGTGTTATTTTTTCCTTCTGAGCGAAAATGTGTCCAGACTGGGACTCGAACACAAAACCTTTGGCCAATTTCCAAGGCTCTTTCAATTAAAGAGAATTGGCAGTTAGCCAAAGGGTCTGGTTTCGAGTCCCAGTCACATTTTTGCTCAGATGGGAAAATTACTACTTGTATGAATCATTTACCAATTAGTTGGTTATGTTAAAATAATTATACTAAACATTTGTCCGAAAGCATATGAAACATTAAAATGTATAATCCTACTGAACATTTGCTGGAAGGCAGCAGTGCCACCTGTCGGATAATTTTTTGTACAAAATATTTATATTTAATAAATGACAAGTGCATCATTTGAATTACTTCTCGTTTTGATTTCATCTCAATCATTGCATTTAGAACTCAGCCCAGAGCCCTTTGTAATGGGTAACTTATTTCTCGTTAACCCTGTATTACATATGTACGTCTATTAGCAACCATAGTTTATATTAGCATTAAGAACTTTCATAAATGTACTCCACTCATGCTTTTCAGAGTGAAAGCGGCCCGGAACTAAAAGCGACTCATAGAAGCTTTTTTTCCCCCTTATTCGACAACGTACCCAGAAATCCATAGTTAATAGCAATCTAGAACCTGCCAACACACTAACTAAAGTGTCTCGCCAAATAATGCTGCAGCCAATGACGGTCAAGATGCTAGTCAGGTGATTCTTCACCATGAGGAGATCAGGCGAATTTTGCCTCACGGCCTAATACACAACTCGTTAATCTAGGCATAATACCCGACAGGTAGGGGCCTGGTCATCGGTTTAATAATAATAACTATGTACATCTAACTAAAATAAAAGAATACTTAAAATATAGTATTTTAAAAATTAGAAAATATCACCATAAGAAAAACATTTTCTTATGAAAAATGATTTTAATTTACATGTTACTAAAATAGACGTAAGATAAAAAACAAATTTACAAATGTCTTAAAAATTTTAAAACACAAGATCTTACTAGTACATAACACTTTCCTAGCGCTTTCGGCTCTAAACTAAGCCATTATCAAGGACCTTCGATCAGCAGAGACCAAAGCACAGATACTATTCAAGACTAGAACTCAAAGTGACAGGAGAACTCATTATGGACATGCGTCGGCGGATGGACCCATTGTTGGTGAGGGGAAAACACAAATCACGACACTTTCGGGAGACCATACTTTCCCGTAACTCGGAGTTGTTCGTGCCAAATGCTTACTGTTGTACTTACAAAGCTGTAAAAATATGATATTAAAAATCTCCCTTTCAAGCCGCAACCTTTCTGAATTTGGAAAAAAAAAAAAAAAATGTTTTTTTTTTTTTTATGATCAATAAACAAGGGCGAATCTTTCGTTTCAAATTTTCTTTTATTATTAAAGTTATTTTGGCTTAGTTTAGAGCCGAAAGCACTAGGAGAGTTATGTACTGCTAAGATCTTGTGTTTTAAAGTTTTTAAAACATTTGTACATTTGTTTTTTATCTTACGTCTATTTTAGTAACATGTAAATTAAAATCATTTTTCATTAAAAAAAATGTTTTTCTTATGGTGAATAAACAAAGGCAAATCTTTCGTTTCGAATTTTCATTTATTATTAAAGTTATTTTGATTAGAAAATATTCATGAAATAGTTATATAAAAGCTGCTAATTAGGTTTTTTTTTTTTTTTTTCATTCTTTTTTTATTTCATTTTACTTTATTTAATAAGACATATTGCTTTTAATATTAGTTAAAAGCGAAAATTGAACTTCTGTTTATTGTTGACTTTAATCATAGTAAATTGTGTAATAACTTAACGTATGAGAACAAACTTTTATTCCTTAGAAGATGCACAAGATAAATGAGTTCTGTGGGAGTTATTTTTCAAAGGCTCAACATGCAATTATGTTTTGGAAAAACTCATTTAGATAATGGTTTTCTCAAAGCTATTGCTTTTACCGAGAGTTTGTGTCAAACTATTTAATTTCCTTGCATTATGTTGTTCTCTAACGACATTTAAATGGATCAAACGACGAATTAATGGTTTTTTAACTTTCAACCTTCATTTTTAAACAACTTATTTTCTTTTTCATTTACAAACTAGTATAAATTATTCCAAACTCATTCAAGAATTTTGTTTAAAATTACTTGATTTGTTCCTCAATTATGGATTTTCAAAGTTAGACTTTAGCTTTACTTTTATTATTCTACTCAATTTAAATAGCTCTTCAAATTTTGTTTATTAGCTCACAGGCTATCAAAGCCTGAGAGCTAATGTGCCCGCCGGTTCTGTATGTACGTATTTATGTATGTATGTCCGTATGTACCTAGCGCGATAACTCTTGATAGAACTAAGCGTTTTGCTTCAAATTTTGTTTATCGGTTCATTGTGACAAGGCGCTTACCTGATTAGTTTGGGGGGAACCCCCCTTAATTTAGAGAAATGGGTCTTTCATGCAGAATTATCCGTTTTTCTTCAAATTTTGTATATAGGTTAGTTGTAATAAAATGCTTTCCTGTTTAGTTTTGGGGGTTCATTGGTTAAGTATAAAGGGAGAAAGGGGGGCTAATCCCCCCTTAATTTAGATAAATGGGTTTTTCACGCAGAATTATCCCATTTTCTTAAAATTTTGTCTATAGGTTCATTGTGCAAAGGCGCTTTCCGGATTAGTTTTGGGGGTTTATTGATTAAGTATAAAGGGGTAACGGGGGTCTAATCCCCTTAACTTAGATAAATGGGTTTTACATGCAGAATTATCCGATATGCTTCAAATTTTGTCTATATTTTGATTGTAATAAAGCGCTTCCCTGATTAGTTTTGGGGTTCATTAGTTTTTAATAAGAGGGGGGGGTCGAGGCAATGATCCCCTGTCAATATATTGTCAATTTCTTTATTTTTCGAAGGCTTATTTCAAATTCTTTGAAATAAGAGTATAATATACAATTAGTGTGAATAGCCTGTGAGCTCAATGCCCTCAGTTTAACTGGGCAGTTTTCTTTTTATTTGAATTATGTGCTTGCGATGAAATTTAACCATTTTATTAATACGTTTTCCATTAAATTGATATTTTATTCCATGAATGAATATTACATTAAAAATAAAATGTGGCTTATATAAATTTAAAAGAATTGTTTATTTGACTAATTAACATTTTATAGATAATCGTATATATCACATTACGCAACCATTTTGTATGAATTTTTCGTCTTATTTGACTTGATTTAAATTCTATTTTCATTACATTCCTTTTGAATTTTCTCTACAAAATTAAGTTCATAATATAAAATTACATATAAGCTTAACAAATTAGTAAAATGCAGCAATCTGCATTTTACTAATTTGCATTTTATAAAATGTATATATATCACATTATCAGACATTAGGAATGTTAATTTATTTGAATGTTTATCATTAAATTTATTTTTTTCTACTTGATATTACATTCAAAAGCAGTCTTTAACAAAAAAATTAGCAAAGTTTTTCATTTGACTAATGATTATTTTAGAAAATATAAATATATTACCCTATAAGTAGACTTTTGTATAACTACGGTAAAAGATTCAATTTTTCAGGTAACAGCAAAATTATATGTTTTACTACTAACAGAGAAGATTCGAAAAAATGTATGAATCATAAAATAAATTCTAAGTTTTAATGCAATACATTGCTGAATTTTAATTTATTTGAATGTTTATCATTAAATTTATTTTTTCCTACTTGATATTACATTCAAATGCAGTCTTTAACCAAAAAAATTAGCAAAGTTTTTCATTCGACTAATTATTATTTTAGAAAATATAAATATATTACCCTATAAGTAGACTTTTGCATAACTACGGTAAAAGATACAATTTTTCAGGTAACAGCAAAATTATATATTTTACTACTGACAGAGAAGAATCGTAAAAATGCATGAATCATAAAATAAATACTAAGTTTTAATGCAATACATTGCTGTCTCTAACTGCATTATCGTGCACGTCATTTGTAACGCATGCATTTATAATTGTTTTCTAAAACTTTCTAGGAAGGCTTTAACATTTGTGTAACATTATATTAGATTGTATCAAAAGAATTTTCGTTTTTTGAATGCTTTTATACCAAAGGCCGAAAGTAGCTTTTTTTTTTTCACGGGGAGCAACATGGATTTTCGCACCCCCCTGCCTTCTCTGCAAAGCAAATTTACAAGAATAATTTTAACAAGTTCCTAATAGCCGACTTATTTTTAAATTTAAAATATGTAATTATAAAATACGTAATAGCGAATATAATCAGATTTGGCAAATATTTATTCAATAAAACCTGTGAAACCAGAATAGAAAGGAACAGGAAAATATTCTTGTTTTCATTTAAGACAAGATTCTGTTATTCGTTCACAGATTTTACTGTGGTTATAGTATTACCTTACAATTAAGCAAGCATTTAAAGTGATAGTGATATGAGTCACAAAGTGTTACGAACTAAAAAACCAGGATTTTCTGTAGACATAACAATGAATTCTAATACTAATACCGTAAAATATCTTTCTCTACTATGTACAGCCAGTTTCATAGAACTATCACTTATACCGCTGTTCCTATTTAGAGACTAATATGTTTAGATACTTTCCTGAACCTAACGCTAATTTTCAAAATTATAACAGTGACTTAGAACGAAAACAAACAAAAAATTTAAGTTTTAAATAAGTATTTTATTTTGTGAATTTTCTATCCCTTAGTGTTTAGTGCCCTGGGCACTCTCGGTTTTTCTTTTGGATTTTCCAGCTGCAAATTTTTTTTAACCAAATTCTCATATACGTTTTTTGTATTAAACAACAATCCAAATGTTCATTTGGCACCCCCTCTGCTTTCTGTTCTAGAGCCCGGGGCACATGCCCCCTCTGCCCCCCCCCCCTTAATCTGAGCCCTGTATTAAAGCATGTAGCTGGCATAGTCTCACCCCTATTCTTGAACATAAAATGTTATTTAAGAGAATGCTTTATGTCCCTCTATATTCTACAATCATACAGGCTTCTTGCTTTCATTTTTAGGTCACATAAAGAGTGGTAGAAATGTTGAGATTTAATACATCTTAAGGCATTATTTTAAACTAGGCCTTATTAAAACCAATAAAGCTGTCCTCAAAACTCGTGTAGTTGGAGGCCAGAGTAAGAGTAGTGTCTCGACAGTTCAAAACAAATCCAAACGTTTTAAGGAAGGGGACCTCAGCTTTGAAATCAAACCCAGAAGTGATAAGCCACCAGTTGTGAATTTTGCCCACGTAAAGAGAAAAAAAACAAGAACGAAAAATCATGCGTCAAGCATAGATTATGTAACACTTTCCAACGCTTCCAAAATAATTTTACGAATCATACTCTTTTATAAGCTAAAAGATAACATCTAAGTAATCCGAATACTTTATTCAGCCCTGTATAGGATCTATAGATTTGTATATATACTACATAGGATGCTAAATTTTAGTTCAGTTAGGAAACACGTAGCACAGTTTAAAATTCTCCGTCTGGAGTTAAATAATACGGAAATGTGTTCCCGAACTTTTGTACTTCCCTGTATAGGATCTACAGAATTTATACACACCACGTAATATACAAAAAGCGATTTAAAATTAAAATCGCATTCAGTAACTTAAAACGCACTTCCAGGAATTATTGTTAACATACAGTAGAGAATTCTTTTGTGTGTCCCTGTAAATGAACGATGACTGCTATACACACAATATTCTGTAGTAAGTCTCTTGTAATGAATCTTATATAAATTTCAATGCGTTTAAAATAGTGAAACATTATTTAAATAAACCGCAGACGATTTTTCTCCATAGACGTAATGTAACGGAATTCTTTTGACTGTCCCTGTAAAGTAAGTATAAGTGCTATGCACACCCTATTCCATATTAAGCTTCTTCTAATGCACCTTAGTGATATATATAAATTTCAATGCGTTTAAAGTATTGAAACATTATTTAAATAAACCGCAAATGATTTTTCCCCATAGACCGCAATGTAACGGAATTCTTTTGAGTGTCCCTGTAAAAAAACTATAAGTGCTACACACTTCCGTTGAAATAGGGAACATGCTATAGATAACGATTATAACATATAAAATTTGCAGGGCAATCCGAGCATATTTACGGGAGTTAGAGCACGGACAGACGGCAGACGGCAGACGGCAGACGGCCAGACGGCCAGACGGCCAGACGGCCAGACAAACCGAAGTCATAAACACTTTTCAACTAGGTTGGAAAGTGTTAAAAAAAGAGGAAAATCCATTCACCACAATCAATTTTTATGCTAAAAATTATCAAAACTACACATTCAAAAATTAATATTTTTTTTCTAATAATAAGACAACTAAACAACCTCGAACAGGCTTTTAATGAGAAACTAACTCACAACAAATAATGCGTAATATATTATAGTAACGCAATCTTGTAAACACATCCTTTTAAAAATATAGCATTCTCCAGTTAAAACAGGTTTTTTTTCTTTTAATGACATCCTTTTAAAAAACATATCTTCAAGTACGGATGTACCTTCAAGGTTCTATCTGTATGCTGATCGAAATTGGCCTATGACTAATGAAACTTATCGTCTCTCCTCTTTTATATGAATGAAAATTCCGGAAGTATCAAGGAAGAGGAATTGGAATAGTTATACATAATAGAAAATTGAAAAATATTTGCTGAATAATTATAAAAAAAAAACAAGTCATACGAACATTTAATAACGAGATAAGAGAACTTAGTAAAATATTAGATGCACATTGAAATATTTATTATTGCTCTAAAATATCATTTGCTCTCAAAAGTCATTTATTTGTAAAACAATTTATCCATTATAACCTCTGCGTAAATATTTGGGAAAGCTTTACTGTTTTTAAAACCAAATATTGATTCACACGAATGAATGAATAAAAATATAAAATAATGGGACTTCATTTCCTTGAAAGTCAATTCAAAACTCTTCCAAAAATGTTCAGAGTTGCATACATTCATTTCTACTTCATAAAGACGCATAATTTTCTACAGGCGTTATGAATAACAGTAAAAAATGTTTTGGAGATATTTTGTGGAGCAAAGTGGTTCTCAAACAAATAATCAGAGAAACCAGTTTCTGAAACATTGAAAATGTATTCCTAAAATGAATGAAATCATTTCACAATTATTCAAGTATTAATATTACTCAAGAAATTAAAAATAATAGCTATATTTGATGCTTAGTTGTTTGTTTTCTCGTGTAAGCCTCACTGCAAAAAATAATTGTTGATTTTGCAGTATAAAACTGGCACCCAGCTGCCAGTATTATACCGTAAAATTAACAGTATTAAACAGTAAAATAAGCAGTAATACGATACCGCGCATGCGCGGTGGCGTATTACTGCTTACACGGCAGCGTATTACTGCTTATTTTACTGTTTAATACTGTTAATTTTACGGTATAATACTGGCAGCTGGGTGCCAGTTTTATACTGTAAAATCAACAATTATTTTTTGCAGTGCTGATATGCCTGCTTATGTTTGATAAAACGATTTTTCCAACCTATTCAACTTTTTCGAATAATAATCTCGGTATGCACGTGACTGTTCTGTTAGCATGAAAATTAATGAGTGTGAATGTTAAATAAAATAACAAGTAATAAAAGTTTAATTCTGCAGTACTTAAATCTCTATGGCCAGTTCCTTTATAGTTTTCCCCTTACAATATGTTCGTTTTCGCACTTCTATTACTTTAGTCTCTTTAACCCCTTCGCGACGAGCGTCCTTTACAGAATTTTTAATCTTTTACCATCGGTTTTTCAAAACAGAAATTTTCGCCTAATTGAATCGCAGAAATTAAATAAGGCAAAGCTTAAAATAAAAAGTAACTGGTGGGAATAATCGAGGATTCTGAGCATCTTACGCGGCACGTATACGCGTCTCTCGTCCCCAAGGGGTAAATAATCACTTCAATTTTTCTTTAATAAGTCTAAACATTTACCAGAATCATATTTTAATTTTATCAGTTGCGTGGAAAGTATAGTCTAGAGTTTACTTAAAGTTAATAAAAGTTAATCATGGTTGGCTGTAATATTATTTTTTTTAAAGAAGAAGAAGAATTCTTCTTTAGCTTTTGAAACAAACATAGCTTTTATAGAACTGTCACTGGCGACTATTTTTTTCTCTACTACTTATTCTAAAAAATAATTATTTACCTTGAAATTTAGTGGAAATCTACCACGGAAAATTTGAAGTAATGGTAGACAAAATGAAAATAAAAATATAGTTGCCAGTGGCAGCCCATTTTTACGGATAATTTTATGTTTGACAAATATTCTCTCAGCGGTCTGTATTCAGTTATAATGTTAAAGACATCAAGATCGGAAAATTCAAAATATTCTTAACTTAATTTAACAAGAGAAAAATACGCAAATTCATCTGTGGCATACATTCATAATTCAACATCTGATTAATAATAATAATAATAATAATAATAATAATAATAATAATAATAATAATAATAATAATAATAATAATAATAATACAAAACACTTTAATCGTTTGACGAAGCCTTCGAAATTACACTTTTATTTGCTTATTTATTTATTGAAAATTACTTTACAGTCATGACAAACATGAAAGCGTGATAATGAAAAATAAAATTCTGATGACACTCCTGTATTCAGCATAAAAAATTAATAATGAAATTGAGCTGAAATAGTTTATTTCAGAACGAAATATGATCATAAAAGAAACACACATTGCGGAAGAAGATAGCAATAAAAGAAAAATACCCAAACAACAAGATAAAATATATTTTTTTCTAACGGAAGAACACAAACTTAAAGATAAGTAGCTTATTATTTTTACTTCTTTTTCCCTTAGAGAATGCTTTCAAAATATTTGTATTCCAGTCCTTCTCTATTCCATTATTTTATCCACTGTCAATTTCCTTATATTGCCTCCAACAATAATTTCACCAGTTCTATTTATGAATCATTAAGATTTTTTTAATAAATTCTAAATTCTAAGATATCATTTCCTTAATTTTTAAATTAGTAACAAAGCAGTTACCGTCACCATTTGAGTAGAAAGGATTTGCCAATTGAGTTTTTTTTTTATATTTTTGAAGTAAACATATTATTATTATTATTATTATTATTATTATTATTATTATTATTTTCTATACAGTTTGTCTTAGATAAACATTCTGAAAGAGTAATTGTTGGTCTTTTCGCGATCTCTATTCATTCATAATAATGTTAAAGACATACTGGAGAATAAATCATACTTATCTCAATTTAAGCGAAAAAAAGACACATTCACTTGCAGCATACATTCAAGACTCCTAGTGTGGATAAAATATTATTTATTTATTTATTTATTTATTTATTATTTTAAAGCCTTTTCTAATTTGGGCAGGCCCTACAAATTACACTTTTATTTTTATTTTTATTTTTATTTCATTTTTATTCATTGAAATTACCTTACAACAGCAGTTTTTAAACTGTGATCCGCAGATCCTAGGGCGTCCGCAGGGCGTCTTCAGACGTCCACGGAGGTTCCGTGTTGAATGTATAGAATTCTGCACTTACCTAAAATATAAGAGAAATCGTGTAAATAAGTTGAAAGGAAAACAGTAAGAATGCTTTAAATTTAAGTGTAATTACTGCTTAAAGCTATAAAAAAACATAACACAAAAGGCTTGAAAATACCTTTTAATATGTAGATTACATATGTTTCATGCGCTCAATCGGCGACTTCTACAGATCAAAATGATATATAAAATAGTCTCGCAAAGTTTTTGAAAATGATAAACATAAATCACGGGATCACATGTCCAATGTAAACAGGTGCTTAAATTGGTCAAACTGTAAAACGTGAAAATTATTATTTTAATTTTAATTTTTATGGCTTTTTTAATTTGTAAAGCATCGCGTGCCAAATTTTCAGTAATTCAAAAGAAGCGCATTCGTTGCAAGTGTTCTCGTTTTGCAAATATCTTTCTATTGATCCACGGATAATGTAATAAATAATAATAATCACATTATCCGTGAATCAATAGAAAGATATTTGCGAAACGAGATCATTTGCAATGAATCCGCTTCTTTCGAATTACCTAAAATTTGGCACGTGATGTTTTACAAATTAAAAAAAGCAATAAAAAATAAAAATTAAAATAAAATATTAATTTTCCACGTTTTCCAGTTTGACCAATTTAAGCACCTGCTTACATTGGACATGTGATCTCGTGATTTGTGTTTACCATTTTCAAAAACTTTGCGAGACTATTTTATTTTGATCTAAAGAAGTCGCCGTTAGAGCGCATGAAACATATGTCATCTATATTAAAAAGTATTTTCAAGCCTTTTAGGTTATGTTTTTTATCACTTTAAGTAGTAATTACACTTTAATTTAAAGTTAACAAGTGGTTTTATTATATTATTAGTAATAATGCTGTTAAAAAATAAGTATAATTAGTTTATATCTATAGAACTATTGATGTATGTACCCTCTATTCGATATTCTAAAGAATATGAATAATTTCAGTGTTTAAACCTAGGGGTCCGCAATGGCAGAGAAATACAAAAGGAATCCGCGCTTACTTTAGAGCAGGCATGTCAAACTCGTTTATCGCCGTGGGCCAAATTAAGTATTATATACAAAGCCGCGGGCCACATAGAAAAAGTATATTGCACAAAATAAAATTTGTACGTACAAAACACAACCATGTTAAATAAGTATTCACGGAAACTTCCAAAGTTATTATTATACATAGTTTAATTTATCTTTTTTTTTTTTTTCGAAAAGATAATCAAAGTTATTTTTCATCAACCAAATCTATAAAACTTAATTGAGTTTCCTAAATTCTATTTAGTTTAAAAATTGATTGCACACGCTGGTCTGCTAATCTTGATCTAGCAAAGGCATAGCTATCAATCTCTCGTGTTTTCTTCAAATAAAAAATAAAAACTAGTCGGATGTGCCAATCCCAAAACTTTCTTCTATCTCAGTCATGTTAATACTTCAAAATTTGCTATCACATCGCCAATAAAATCAATATATTTCGTCATTCTGTTGTACGTCAGCTGCTTGCGAATCGTCGGGTTACAGGGATGCGAACAATCGATGTATACTAAACTACGAAAAGTCCTTCTGGCCTGAACCGACAGGAACAGATAGCCTCCCTATTCCTCGGTTTTACGATTTTAGCTAATTTTACTGGAAAACACGAAGGTAAAATGCGTGGAACCTAAATAAAAAAGATTCAATCCCAGTTCTCGTCAACATTGAATTTGAAGGAGAATATCGCCAAATTAGTCCTCTACAGCCAAGTTGGCTTCATTTATGGCAACTTACTTTGGTCGCCAAATTTGGCGATGTTCCGAAAAATGTCGCCAAGTTTGGCGAGAATTTGACGTTGGCGAATATAAATATATAGTGATAAGCATATAATAGGATTAATAGTTACAACAATGAAAGAAAATTTGCCGAAACCATGTTAACTAAAACTCATACATTAAACCCGTTTATGGATGAATTCTGCTGTCTTGTTCGAAAATGTAAGCCACCCTAAAATTTCAAACCGCTCTATCTCAGCCATTTTTTAAGATACAGGCAAAACAAAAATTGCTCCGGATTCTCCGGATCAAGGCCAAACATTTAAAGAAAAAAAGTTTTAGGATTTCTAATTTTTTTTAATTTGCACACCTTTTTTAATTTTAAATCTTTAAATGGCTATCACAGCGTCCCCTTTCATCGAAATATCCCCAAATTGTAATAGAACCTGCTTGCCATAGCCAAAAACATAGAAAAAAAATTGGTTCCATTTGAAGCATAACATCATACACTTTTAGATGGTACAATAGTGAAAATGGAACAAAAATATCGATCACAGCGCCCCCTTTCGTCGAAATATCCCCAAATTCTGATAGAACCTGCTTGCCATAGCCAAAAACATAGAAAAAAAATTTGGTTCAATTTGAAGCATAACTTCATACACTTTTCGATGATACAATGAAGACACACAGACGGACAGACGGACGGACGGACAGACGGACAGACAGACATTTTGTAAAAACGTGTTTTTCGGAATCTCTGACCTCTAAAACGTGTAAATCCGTCGAAAACCGGAAGTCGAAAAAAATTTCGATTACAATACTTTCTTCTATTATAGATAGAAGAAAGTAATAAGCATACTTTGAATTATAGAAAATTTATTTAATAAAATGTGTCTTGTACCTATGTGCTACTTATTTGATTTCATTTATTAAATATATTTTCTGGTAGAAATTAAAAATATTTGACTTGAAAAATAAAAAAAGGTTGGCAGCCGCGCAAAGATATGGTATAAAAATGCGCTACCGAACATAGCTAAAATGTACCTATTTGCACACTATATTTTGATATCAAAGTAATAAATTCTATTTGAAAACGCTAATGTACTATCAAATAACAAAACAGCATTATGAAATTAGTCTTAAAGTTGAAATTTACTCAGGTGCTTTGTAATTTCAAATAAAAACTCCGAGTACTTTATCTATTAGTAGTCCTTTAATAATCCACATTCTTAATTTGTCGATTTAAAATGAAAATTGTAACGTTGTATAACAGTTCGAAGTTAACAGTTAAAACTTTATGATGGAAAGCCGGTCAAATATCTGTATCAGAAGGTAAGTCAAGTCTCTTCATCTCCACTACCCATATTTCCAAGATATTTTCTAGATTGACGATGATTACGCACGTGCGTACGAATGTCAGTTTATGAACGCTGTAAGATTTTAAACGCATATCCGTCTTTTGTAAATCTATCTGCTATATATATTTTTTTTTTTAATCTTTCTAGCAATAGTATTTTCAAATTTCTTTAACTGCTCTAGAAATCATTTCTTCAATTTTGTAGTGAATGATTTCGACTTGCAGCACATTTAATGTAATAAAGACAATAATTGTTTTTTGTTTTTTTGTTTTTTTGTTTTTTTAAGAAAAAGCCTTTTTTTTTCAATGTGTCAATTCTGACAGTTTATCTTTCCGGTGTTAGTCAGATTTTTGTGAATTTTCTTTATACTTTGTGCTGTAGCACCTCTTAATGTTATATTCTTTCCAAACTCCAACAATGTCTACATATCAAACATCAAATTACAGTTTCCCTTTGAATATAATTGTAATATAAATCACCTTTAAAAAAAATCTGCTATGTTCATTTTCAGTTTATCATATTTATTCTTAGTGGTAAAGAGCTTTCACATATATATTTTTTTTAATCCTGAGATGTGTGAGAGTATGTTAATAAAATGTGTCTACATATCACTAAAAAGGAAAGAAAGGAAATAAAGATCATGTAGAATTCCAGAAAGATCAGACGCAATTACTAAGCTAAGTACTGAAAACAATTAAAGTGCTTAATCCAAAATCCGTATGTTCGACGGAAGCCCAAGGGAAGGACCCAGATGACATGTTCGGAGTTTTTGTGTTTAGCACAAAAGTGACGATTTGTGTCACTTTCAAAGCGATTATTTTAAAACTATTTAGTTTTATATTTTAATTTTTTAAATATTTCAACTGTTCTTAATTAGCGCCTAATCTTATTAATTTTACAATGCATTTTTTAGTATTTAAAAAATACAGTATATTATTATCTAAAGTAGTGTAAAGTAGGAAAATAAAACATTGCTTTCGAGCAAAAAAAAAAAAAAAAAAAAAGTAAAATGCTTGAAAAAATTTAAAATTTTTTAAATTTTCAAACTCTATATCCCGCGTTTTATTACGTTCCGATTAGTTATCATTGTTCCACACGATTTTATTTTTGTGCTAAAATGTAAAATTGAGTTATATCTGTCTCTATGCATCACTGTTGCTAGATGAGTAGTATTTTTGAAAATTCAGAATGCTATCTCATTTTAAAGAGAAATGTTCTTCTTATTTGATGACAAAATAAATAAAACAAATGTTACTATTCAAAAATAGTGGTAGCATTCTGAATAATAAAAAGCCCACCAAACTGGTAACACTGATATAAATATTTTTCTGATACTGCATTAATGATGTTTGCCATCCGTAAGACCACAGTTGGTGCAATTGTGTTCGTGCAAAGAGTATTTTCAGCATGTGTGTTCTAACAACTAAATTAAACTCAGGTAAAATGCCAAAGACTTCGCGGGCCACAGATAAGGTGTCGGCGGGCCAGTTGTGGCCCTCGGGCCACGTGTTTCACATGCCTGCTTTAGAGATTAGAAATCACTGCCTTACAATCACAATGAAAATAAATTGTGTTTTAAAAAATATATGTTTCAAAACGTAAATTAAAAAAAAAAAAAAAGAAAAAGAAAAAAAAAAGAAAAAAAAAGAAAAAAAGAAATGTAATGTTCTAATTCGGTTTGAAAGATGATCTATTAAAGAAAAAAAAACATTAGAAAGCAGATATTTATAAAACGAAAAATACCCAAAGAATGAAGATTTTTTTTTCTAACATAACAACACAATATAATAAATTATAACACCTTGTAATAATATATTTCTTTTAAATGCTAAAAGGTGTAAATTAACAACAGAATATACAGTAAAATAACTTTTATCAGGTTGTTTGACATGTTTCCATTCACTCCGAGTCGTTTTCAAAAACAAAATTTTTGTTTTTGAAAATGACTCGGAGTGAGTGGAAACATGTCAAACAACCTAATAAAAGTTATTTTAATTTGTATTATGTTGTTAATTTGCACCTTTTAGCATTTAAAAGAAATTACAACGCAATTCTTAAAAAATGATATAGCCTATTATTGACATCAAACCCCTTTCTTATAAAGAATAAATTCTCTTATTACATACACTTTTTTATTATTATTTTCTGTTTATTGTGATTTACATTTAAAAACGAAGCATAACAGTTTTCAGCAAATTTTCAATTGGAAAAATATTCTTATAATATAATTGGTAATCTCTTTTACAGACTCTGTTAATCATGAAAATTTTAAAGACATTCAATGGAGAATAACTCATACTTATTTCAATACAGGCGAAAATAATTTATTCGTTGCATACATGGATAAATTTATCATCTGATAAAAGAGTCAATTTATTATTCCAAAACCCTTTCAAGTTACAGTTTTTATTTTCATTCATTTATTTATTTATTTATTTATTTATTTTTACTGATTGAGAAAATTACCTTACAACTATAATAAACATAAAACATGTTAAAAAAATATCTCATGAATCAAATAAATTCGAATTATTTTACTGGGTGCTATCCAAACATTTTTATTTTGCATTTAGTAAAATCCGCGGATCAAACAAACCTGTTTAAAACTAGAAATTTTACTTAAATGTAGCAAAACATGTACCACAAAGGTTTAAGTTATATTTTATTAAATAGAATTTCTGGTTCAAAATATGTTTATTTGCATTTCTGGAACTTTCGGAACTTTCGCCCCAGGTACTTCTATTAATGCTATCCTGTACATGCGGCATACATTCAAAACTGGCCAACTGATAAAAGAGTTGAATTATTATTTTTATGCCTTTCCATCGTTTATAGTCCAGGTGCTAGGAGTGAAAAAACTGCAAATCGTGATACAGTTATACCGTTTGGTCAGTATCTACTCTATATTAATACAAAGCAAATAAGAAGGGGAGGCATCGCGGAAAGTGCGGGGAATTCAAGATGGCGGCCGTTATTCAAAATGGCGTCATTTTCGGGAATTAGTGCAATTTAGTTTCTATTCATCGTATAAAAGCATGTTTGATGGAAATTTAGATGTTTTTAGATAAAAAATATTATTTGTAACACTTTACAGCACAGTCAAAAAGTATTTATGAATACAGTTTGCCTGTTTGTCTGTCTGTCTGGTCGTCTGTCTAGTCGCGCACTAACTCAAAAAAAAACGGATATCCAGATAATTAAAATATGGTATTGTAGTATACCGTAAAAAGTTCAGTATTCATTTTCATGTGTGCATCATTCATAGTTCATTTACAGGGGTAATCAAAAGTATTTGGTTACATTATGGTATGTAGACGAAAATAGCTTGCAATGTGTTTTAATGATGTTATACTCTTTATAACATATTCAAATTAATATACATCAGTGCAGTGCAGTACAAGATACTTACTGTAGAATATGCAGTTCATAGCAGTTTTCGTTCATTTACAGGGGCTCACAAAATAATACGGTCACAGGACTTTCAATAAGCACAATGCTGTCTATGCGCGTTTCTAATTATATAATGTGTTTTTGAACTTTGCTAGATATGAAAGAATTGTAAATTGTCATATGAACATTTTCTTTTATATAAATATACAATGTAGCGTGTATTTATGTATTTATTAGAATTAATTCTGATGACGAGGCACCACCCAAAATGAGATGTATTCAATATGGGGTTTTGTTCCAAAATTCCAAAACATATTTCATTTTAATGTTGCGATTTTTTACTCTACTCTCAGACTCTTTGGTGCGCTGACGATCAATCTGACAATTGAAATGAAAAGATTTTTGTTTATGAAAGATTTGTTCTATGTATAGTTTTATGCGCGATTGTATACTGAAACATGGAATGCTAGTAACGACATTGTTTTTTCTTTTCCAATTGCTGCAGCTACAGTATGGACGGGAATAAGTCTGTAATTCTTCCCAGTTCCAGATGCAATCCAAACAGTTTGCAGGTGTCTATCTGACAGAGTAAAGAAATGTGCAATTGCTAAAACTAATACATCAATATCTACAGAACGTATAACAATATTTTTCAATCCGTTTTCTGCCATGTCTTTGAGGTGCAAGATTATCTTTGTATCAGCTTCTTCATGACCAGGGCAAGTCATTACAATTAAGGAACTCAGTGCAATATTCTTTCCTTTAATTTCTTCACTTGAAGTGGTTATAACTTGTTTATTTTTATGGTATTTATAGCTAGTGTTCCAAGTAGATTAAATAACTCTTCTTTATTACTTGAATTTCTTAAGAAATCTTGCCAAGTTTTAGGTAGTTTGACATGCGATAGCACTTGCCGCCTAGTTCCTGCACCCCTTTTTTGTCTGGTTTCACCTTTAATGCTTGGTGTAATGTATCTATCCCATATCAAACCCATTTTTTGGCAACTAAAACTCTCAATGATGCGTGATAAAGATGAATTTTGTAAATATTCAGTGTCAGTATTCGTACCATTTACGTTTTCATGTTAATTCCTCATCAATATTTCAACCTCTGAAAAAAACATAATATTTCTCTTTAGTATTCCGGCAAAAACATCAGCCAGAAAAATGCAACCCTAAAGGTTTTAAAAACAGACGTCCAGCTATTTTCCAGGCTTTTAATAGTTGCACAGAATCGTCAGTTAGACCTGCAATTTTTTTTCAACTATGAAAATCAACCAATTCCCCCTGATTTTTCCTGTAACGGTGAATTTCGACCCAGTCATAAAAGTGATTTAGCACGTATTTTAGAGGAAACTGTTGAGAAGAATAGAAACACCTTTCCAGGAACATGCGATGCTTTAATTTATGATGGGCCAGTTCTTATTAACATTTTAAAGCCTCACCAGTCTTCAAAAACTTTTAATGATTACTACATTAACACATTTCAACCCCATTTATGTAACGCGATTGAGAGGTTTAGTTGCCAAAGAATAGATTTGATATTGGATAGATACATTACACCAAGCATTAAAGGTGAAACCAGACAAAAAAGGGGTGCAGGAACCAGGCGGCAAGTGCTATCGCATGTCAAACTACCTAAAACTTGGC
Source organism: Maratus michaelseni (assembly GCA_963931845.1). NCBI lineage: Eukaryota > Metazoa > Arthropoda > Arachnida > Araneae > Salticidae > Maratus > Maratus michaelseni. Next base: position 10,494,657 of record OZ007590.1, on the reverse strand, counting down.
AAGATTTCTTAAGAAATTCAAGTAATAAAGAAGAGTTATTTAATCTGCTTGGAACACTAGCTATAAATGCCATAAAAATAAACAAGTTATAACCACTTCAAGTGAAGAAATTAAAGGAAAGAATATTGCACTGAGTTCTTTAATTGGAATGACTTGCCTTGGTCATGAAGAAGCTGATACAAGGATAATTTTGCACCTCAAAGACATGGCAGAAAACGGATTGAAAAATATTGTTATACGCTCTGTAGATACTGATGTATTAGTTTTAGCAATTGCACATTTCTTTACTCTGTCAGATAGACACCTGCAAACTGTTTGGATTGCATTTAGAACAGGGAAGAATTACAGACTTATTCCCGTCCATACTGTAGCTGCAGCAATTGGAAAAGAAAAAACAATGTCGTTACTAGGATTCCATGCTTTCACAGGCTGCGACAGCAATCCTGGTTTCACAGGAAAAACAAAAAAGTCAGCTTGGAAGACATGGATTCTCTATAAAGATGCTACTATCGCATTTTCATTTTTATCAAACCGCAAACTTCCATACCTGATGATATTCTCAATATTTTAGAAAAATTCGTAGTATTGTTGTACTGTTCAACATGTAACAGCATAAGTGTAAATGTTGCTAGACAGGAATTGTTTATGACAAAAAATCGTCCTATTGAACATCTTCCACCAACCAAGGGTGCACTAGAGCAATATATTTTACGGAGTGCTTTCCAAGCTGGACATATTTGGAGACAAGCACATGAGCGGGAAATATGTCCCCCCTCTCCAAACAAATAGGGATGGTGGTTGGATAATTTTTCATGGAAATTAAAATGGTCGGAGCTGCCCGTGATTGCAGATTCTTGCAAAGAACTAATAAAATGTATGTGCAAAATCTGTAAAAATAAGTTGTGTTGTAGGAAGGTTGGTCTTTCTTGCACATTATTGTGCAACTGTAAAAACGAATGTGAATGAGAAATAATATGCTTATGCTACAAACTAAAGTTTCTATATTCTGCAATTTATGGCATTCATTTGTTATGAAGCATTCATTTTTTAATATGTTGTATAAGTAAGGCATTAGTAAAATGCATTTTTATTATTTATTTATTCCATTTATTTTACTCACTATACAATAAAAAATACTTTAATAATTGAACTAGTTTCATTTTAAACATATTTCTGATGTTTTTAATCAAATTTTTGATTAAAAAAATCGAAAATGACATCAAAAACACTTTTATATGACGAAAACGGAAAAAATTGAATAACAGCCTAAATCTTAAATTCCCAAGACATTTCATTATGCCTCTCTTATATGCATTGTTTTAATATAAAAAAGATACTGACCAATAGGGATATTATTATTAAAAATTGCAGTTGTTTCATACCTAGCACCTCCCTTAATAACAATCGATTTAGCTGATGATCTATAAAATTTATACACAAGTTATAAAGGCACTGTGCTCGGAGACATTAATGTAACGGTAACCGTATTATTTTGTGAGCCCCTGTAAATGAACGAAAACTGCTATGCACTGCTTATTCTACAGTAAGTACCTGTACTGCACCGCACTAATGTATATTAATTTGAACATGTTACAAAGAGTATAACATCATTAAAACGCATTGCAAGTGATTTTCGTCTACAGACCATAATGTAACCGAATACTTTTGATTGCCCCTGTAAATGAACTATGAATGATGCACACTTGAAAATGAATACTGAACTTGTTACGGTATACTACAATACCATATTTTAATTATCTGGCTATCCGTTTTTTTTTTGAGTTAGTGCGCGACTAGACAGACGACCAGACAGACAGACAAACAGGCAAACTGTATTCATAAATACTTTTCGACTGTGCTGTAAAGTGTTACAAATAATATTTTTTATCTAAAAACATCTAAATTTCCATCAAACATGCTTTTATACTATGAATAGAAACGAAATTGCACTAATTCCCGAAAATGACGCCATTTTGAATAACGGCTGCCATCTTGAATTCCCCGCGATGCCTCCCCTTCTTATATGCTTTGTATTAATATAGAGTAGATACTGACCAATCGGTATAACTGTATCACGATGTGCAGTTTTCACCTTGTTTTTGTCGTGAAGCACTTGGACTATTAGGGAAAACTTTCAAATTACACTTTTATTTATTATTTAATTATTTATTTATTTTTATTTATTTTTTATTTATTATTATTATTATTTAAATATATCAGATTAACCTTCTAACAGACAAATAAAATAAAATTGAACTGAAATGTCTAGTTCAATGGAAAAGATTATCATTAAAAAGAAAAAAAATCAAACATTAGAAAGCAAATATAAATAAAAGAAAAACGCCGAAAGTACTAATAGAAAAAATGTTTTTTTCTATCTAAACCGGATTCTTTTAAAAGATTTATAACCTACTAGCAAGCTACGCCCGCTACGCTGGTCAATTTCTTATAACGAACTTTTAATCCAACAAAATATTGACATTTCATAATTCACTTTTATATTTTAACAGAATAATAAGGCTACTATAATTTGTGACTCGTACGCCAGGACACGTCGCCCTTATCATTATCTTTTTACGCATGAAGGTTTCGCTATGGTACTCCATTGTGAAATTTGGTAATTTTTCAAATTCAATATTTGAAAAATGGCATAATCATTAGATTTGAAATTTATATCAAGAAAAATACAATTTTTTACCTTTCAAACGCAGTTTGCCTAACAATTTTCCGGAAAAACTTTTCCAGCTACTAATTTTTTTCAGTAACTTAAAAAGTTTCATTTTCCGAGATTAATCTGTGGCAACAATTAGCGAAAAGTCCAGTCGTCAGAAACGCATAGTTTTTTATTAAAGAGGCTGTTGGAGCAGGGATTGTCACCACCAATTTGCCACCATCACTTTTGAAATCGGTTCAGTAGTTCTAGAGATTCCATAGAAATTGTAATTTAGAATTTTTTTAGAACGCTTTTCGCTCATTTTACCCTTTTAAATTTCGATTTTTTTAAATTTTGTTTTTAGAGAGCATTTACATATTTTAAGTAACTACAATGCCAAATTTCATATTTCTAGCTCCTTCAGTATAAAAAACGCAATTTTAGAACGTTTTTCGCTCCTGCACCCCCCCCCCCTGGGGTTAGTGACACCGACATAAAATATAGCCTATGTTGAAGCAGGGGTTGTCACCATCAATTTGCCCCCATCATTTTTGAAATCGGTTCGGTAGTTCCAGAGATTCCATAAAAATTGTAATTTAGAATGTTTTTAGAACGTTTTTCGCTCATTTCACCCTTTTAAATTTCGAATTTTTTTTTATTTTGTTCTTAGAGAGCATTTACATCTTATAAGTAACTACAACAATAGTCCCGCAGTGGCGCGGACGGTTAAGCTCGGCTCTCGTAAGATCGCCGAAAGCCAAGCAGCATCGACCAAGGTCAATGCTTGGGAGGGTGCATCGTCTATCCTCTCTCGACTGCCGCTGCTGTGGGACCGTGTACGTTAATGGGAGCTGGTGCACGTAAAATCTGTTCGTGGCTCCAATGCCCTCCAAGTTTAGTATAAGCGTTACCTCTGGGGGTACCAATCCAGGTGCAGGTCTCTCATCTGAAATTGGTTCAAAATTAGAAGACCAGCTCTAGAAGTCCAACCTACCTCTCTTGAGGCTCTGGCACCCCTTCTTTCAGAGAAGTGCCTTGGCACTTTCCCTGACACGCCAACAACAACAAGTAACTACAACACCAAATTTCAAATCGGTTCGGTAGTTCTAGAGATTCCGTAGAAATTGTAATTTAGAATGTTTTTAGAACGCTTTTCGCTCATTTCACCCTTTTAAATTTCGAATTTCTTTTTATTTTGTTCTTAGAGAGCATTTACATCTTATAAGTAACTACAACGCCAAATTTCAAATCGGTTCGGTAGTTCTAGAGATTCCATAGAAATTGTAATTTAGAATGTTTTTAGAACGCTTTTCGCTCATTTCACCCTTTTAAATTTCGAATTTTTTTTTTATTTTGTTCTTAGATAGCATTTACATGTTATAAGTAACTAACAACGTCAAATTTCAAATTTCTAGCTATGCTTCAGTATAGAAAAGATCGCAATTTTAGAACGTTTTTCGCTCCTGCACCCCCCTGGGGTAGTGGCACCGACATAAAATATAGCCTATGTTGGAGCAGGGGTTGTCACCATCAATTTGCCACCATCACTTTTGAAATCGGTTCGGTAGTTCCAGAGATTACCCCCAACAAACAAACAATCTTTACTCCTTTATAATATTAGTATAGTTTGTTATAAAACCCATTGAAAATGTTTTCAAAATATAATAATTCATTCGTTCACTCTTCCAATTTTTTAAAATCTGCAGTCTTTTTCTTTTTTTTTTCTCTACTGCTTTTTAGAATAATTTCACCAGTTTTCTTTATAAATTACTTAAATTTCTTTAATCAAATCTAATTTCTAAAATTTTATTTCTTTAAAATAGTAAAATAGTATCAGAGCATATACCCGCATTATACATTAGCAGTTGAGCAGAAAAGATTCACCAATTGCGTTGAGTAGGTTTTTAATTAAATTTAAAATAGGTGGTTATGATTGTTTCTAAAAAGCTCAACAACAATGAAAATTGTCTTTTATACTTTTGATCAAAATGTGGATTTACTTAGATAATTTTGTTTTATATATATATTCTTAAGGCTTAATTGGTTGTCTCTTTACGATCTCTATTCAAGCATAATAATGTTTAAAACAAGCACCGGAAAATATTTCATGTACTTATCTGAATTAAACAAAAAAAAAATTATAATCACTAGTAACATACACTCAAAATTCATCATCTGATAAAAAGAGTTAAATTATTATTCCACAACCTTTCATCATTTGGCAAAGCCTTTCAAATTACACTTTGTACTTATTTTGTTTTATTTTATTTTTATTCATTATTTTATTATTATTTTACTTCTATTCAAATTCACATTCAAATTCACTTGTAGCATGCATTCGAAACTCATCATCTGATAAAAGAGTTAAATTATTATTCTACAACCCTTTCATCATTTGGCGAAGCCTTTCAAATTACACTTCTTATTTTTATACTTATTTTTTATTTCATCGATTGAAAATTGCCTTACAATCATAATAAACATAAAGCATGTGTTTGAAAAAAATTCAACACATAACTTGAAAAAAAAAAAAAAAAAAAAAAAAAGATTTGTACTGAACTTATTGAATGTGAAAGATGATCATTAAAGGAACAAACATTAAGAAAACAGATATTAATAAAAGAAAAATTCCCAAAGAACGAGAGAAAATATTTTTTTCTCTTCTAAGGGAACTGTACAATTCTTTTGGAAAATATGTAACCTATTGTTGATATCAAACTCCCTTGCAACAATGAATAAATTCTAGAAAAAGGCATCGGTAGAATTAAGTCTACTTTTTTCTTATACTTTTCGCTTTTCTCCATGGAATTTAAAAGAATAAGTAAGGCAATGGGAGAAACCCTCCAGCGAGAAATTTCTTTAAAGCAGTATTAAATTCTTAAGTAAGAGATAAATTGGCATCGCTGGCTTCTTTTCGCATATCGGTTTTAGTGTCGTTATTTTTTACAGATAGCAGCTAAGGGATTCTCTTATAAGAGAATCTAAATAAATATTTGGAGAAAGTTCCTTGTAAGATTTTATCTATTTTTACAGATGGTAGATACATCTTCTTTTTATCCAAAGCTATGGAGATTCCACTTTGTTCCAACAATCAATAAAACCGACTTGCAATTTTTTTAAAGTAAAATCTTTTGTATATTCGTCTTTTAAAATATTTTATAAATATGCATTAAATAAGTGTCTTAAAACTTTGCAGCTAATCTACCTTTATATCAAACATTTTATTTTGAAAGAATTGAAAAATCTTTAGCAAAAATTGGATTGATTTTGTTCCACTTCTGTTGCTTACTTTAAATACTGTACTTTAGCATTAAAACTGTCGAATTAATGTTTACAACTTTAACAATTTGCATCATCTTTTTATTCATTATTACACAAAAAAGATTAAACTTTTCAATTTAATTTTCATTTCTGGTAGTACAAATTTAAATTGATTATTTGGTGAAATTATAACATTTGAACGATTTATGTAGCAATAAATATGACCTTTTATTTGATCTTTTTTCACATTGCATTTTGTTCTTTTGAACCAACCTATTTTAAATTTAGTCTCCTATCATTAAAATTGATTAAACTGTTAAATTAATGTTTACAATTTTACTAACTTGCTTCATTATTTTACATACTATCTTTTAACTTACATTTGTGTATGTATGTGGCAGTCAAATCTTTTCACTCATTTCTCACCCGCTTCCTGTTGACGTGGTGCTTTGAAATTTGGAGTATATATGTATTCCTGAGGGCAATACATGAATTGGACATTATTTTTTAAAAATTCGATTCCTAAGGGTGGGGGGTGGGGGCGGAGGTCAACTTCGGCCCAAAACTTGCATTTTCCCCTTAGAAATAACGTTACGATTGTTTAATTGAAATAATAGCTCCATTGTTGCAACATTCATCCATTCTCACCACATTGGTGCCCGCATCACTATGACGTCAGCACTGAGGGACCGAGGCTAACGAAAAAGACTCGTTAGCCTCGTGAGCGACGCACACATTTGTACTTTATAATATAAGTTGACTATTTTGTGAAATTTAATGAAAATATGTTTGGTTTTTTTTTTTACATTTAACACAAAATCAATTAAATTTTCAATTTTCTTTTCATTTCTGGTGGTACAGGTTTATTTTGAATTTTAATGAAATTACAAAATTTGGCCGATTTTTAGCAATACGTATGATTTTTTATTTTGATTCTTCTTTCACACTTCATTTTGTTCTTTTAAACCAACCTATTTTAAATTTAACATTTTAGGATAAAAATTAATAAAACTGATGAATTAATTTTTACAACTTTAAAAACTTGTATGTTTTTTTTCTTACACAAAATTGATTAAATTTCAATTTTGTTTTCATTTCTGGTGGTATAAATTTACTTTGAATGTTGATGATATTAAAAGATGTGGCTCATTTTTAGCAGTAAGTATCATCTTTTATTTTAATTCTTCTTTCACACTTTATTTTGTTCTTTTAAACCAACCTATTTTAAATTTAGCATTCTAGGATTAAAATTAATAAAACTGATGAATTAATTTTTACAACTTTAAAAACTTGTAATTTTTTTTTTTGTTTCTTTTTTTAATACAAAATCGATTACATTTTCAATTTTGTTTTCATTTCTGATGGTACAAATTTACTTTAAATGTTGATGATACTAAAAGATTTGGCTGATTTTTAGCAGTAAGTATGATCGTTTATTTGATCTTCTTTCACACTTTATTTTGTTCTTTTAAACCAACCTATTTTAAATTTAGCATTCTAGACTTAAAATTAATAAAACGGCTGAATTAATTTTTACAACTTTACCAAATTGCATCTTTTTTTTATTTATTTATTCCTACACAAAATACATAAAATTTTCACTTTTGTCTTTTATTTCTGGTAGTACAAATTTATTTTGATTTTTGATGAAACTATAAGATTTGACTGATTTTTACTAATAAATATGATCTTTTATTTGATTTTGTTTCGCACATTATTTTATTATTTTAAACCAATCTATTTTAAATTTAGCATTTTAGCATTAAAATTGATAAAGCCGTTACATTAATTTTTACAATTTTGCCAACTTCCTTCATTATTTTATTTATTCTTAGATAAATTTACAATTTTTTTTTCATTTCTGGTAGTACAAATTTAATTTGAATTTTGTTGAAATTACAAAATTTGGCTAATTTTTACCATCTTATATTTGATTCTTCTTTCACACTTTATTTTGTTTTTTTTTAACCAGTCTATTTTAAATTCAGCATTATAGTATTAAAATCAATAAAAACGTTTAATTAAGTTTTACAACTTTACCAACTTGCGCATTTTTTTTTCAAAATTGATTAAATTTTAAATTTTGTTTTCATTTCTGGCAGTACAAATTTACTTCGCATTATGATGAAATTATAAGATTTTACTGATTTTTAGCAATAAGTATGATCTTTTAATTGATATTCTTTCACATTTTATTTTGTTCTTCTGAACCAACTTACATTAAGTTTTGTATTCTTCTAGCATTAAAATTGATAAAACTGTTGAATTAGTTTTTCCTGATTTATAGATCTGTTTGTTGTTGTTGTTGTTTGTATGTTTGTTTGTTTGTTTGTTTGTTTTTACAATGTTCATTTCTGGCTGCACCAATTTACTTAAAACTTTTGATGAAACTACAACATCTGGAGAATTTTTAACACCATTATCGATTAACACCATTGTGTTGTAATTATTTAAAAAAAGTCATAAATTTATTTTTCACTTTTGAAAAACAATAGTGCGTGCTTCAACTGTTAATTCAGACTATTACAGAATTTATAGAAATGGTGTAGATCACAAAAATATCATATAAAAAATGTCATAAAATATTCACACATTATTAAGCAAAAGTTTAGAAAAAAATGTACATTAGTGATTATATTTTATCATTAATGAGAATGTTTTTTCTCTAGTCTAAATCACCTTTCTCTAATAGACATATACACATACAACTGTACGCACGCACGCACACACACACACTTACGCACACGTATACAAGTATGCAATGTACAAAGAAAGAAGAAAAAGAATTATTTCAGAGGCATTTAGAAACTATTATATTTTGTTTTCAAGATTTTAAAAATGCTTGATTTTGAATAAGCTTATGTAAATAGTAAACTTTTGAATAAATTTACAATTGCATGCTAATTGGATGTTCATATCTACGAATCAACGAACTGCTTTTTTTTTTTTTTTAAGTCATAAATCTAAGTGTAATAAAATGCATTAAAAAAATTATAAACACATAGGTATGCAAATTAGAGCTTTAAATTCTAAAGATTTGTTTTTATTCTACATGACAAAGATATTCATTTTTTTTTTTTTTTGGTTTTTTTTTCAAAATATAAAATTGAGTTACAACTTGTCATTTTCTCATCTGAAGCCAGAGCTGTATCTAACAGTTATTGCAGAGTTTTTCATGAATAATAAACACGAGTCAGTGCGATTTATCTCCAGACGTCATTATATAAAGAGCACCTGCAGTAATATTACATGTGTCACGCATCAAGAATAAAACATTTTTATTTCCCCCCACCCAAAACGTAAAATGCGGGAGATATTTGATTTTGTGCCGCCCTCGTCTTCTTGGAATGCTCCCTTAACTTAAGTTATTCGAGATTCGAAAAACTTTAAAGTACTTGGGGGTGTCAACTAATTTTCTGGAAAAAAGGTTTTTAACTTTTGGTAAGGTTTTTTAAAACAATTTCACGATCACATTCTATTTGCATCACCAGTCTAGTTGCATTCACTGGTCACACCCAGAAAAAGGAATTGATTAAAGCAACAAAACATGTTTTGTTGAGTACATTTTGGTTGTTTTAGAAAAATTTTTAGTTGAAGTAAAATAATTGGTTTTGTTGCTTGGACAAAAAAATATTGTTAACACTCTTACAAAATTTTAACAAAATTTCGTCAATTTTACTTGAATTAACAAAATCTGTTTTTTTAATTTTACAATAATTTTGTAAATCCAGCGAAATTTTGTTGTTTTTAAAAAATTTAAATTGTTGTGTAATAGCCATAACTCTCTCACGTAACTCGATTTATTTGACTTATATTAGCTATATAATTAAAGGATTAACATAATTTTTGGATAATTAAAACTTTTTTTCATTGGGACGAACCAAGGTAGTTTTAAAAATCCCCCTGTCCCATTTATTACTTTCTTCTATCTTTACAAGAAGAAAGTATTGGAATCATGAAAATTTTCGACTTCCTGTTTCCGACGGATTTTAGTAGGTCCTGAACATGATTTGACTGTTTTTAGAAAATTACTGTCAATGACTCGGTCTGTCTGGATGTGACAAAAAATTTGTGGGCGCTCTAGCTCAAGAACTAATGGACGGGATTTAATAAAACTTTATATTCAGTTACTTCCTGATATAAATTGTTGCTGATTAATGTTTGGTGTAAATCGCGCAACAGGTGGCGCTGCTATGTTGCATTTTTGTGTGATTTCTGCAATAGCTCTATCTCATTTTTAGCAGTGAATTATGCCTGTAATCTTTGAATAATAACCAGTGAATTTTTATCCTGCTTTTTGCAGGCGTAATTCACTGCTGTATATGAATTAAAAATTAACTATGTGTTGCTGTATGCTGGGCTTTGTATTGTCGTCTCATGTTTGCCGCAGAAATTTGCGCGCTCCTGATGACATTTCCATGTTGCGCTGCGGTTGCAGCCGTTCCGACATTTATAAGAGTGAGAAATGCCGATATCAGACATCGTTCCTTGAAGCTCAGTGGTAGAGCCTCAGAGCACTGTTTTGAGGACCCGGGATCGACTCCCGGCATGGGCAATTTTCACTTTCTCGGTTTAAGCTTGGAAAAAAGCAGGATAAAAATTCACTTGTTATTACTCAAGGTTTACAGGCGTAACTCACTGCTGAAAATGAATTAAAAAATAATTAAAATTGCATACTTTGATTGGTTCATTTAACAAAAGTTTTTGTAGTATAAACAAAACAAGTTCGTAATATAACGTATTTTATTATTTAAACAAACAAAATACATTTTGTTGAAAAAATAAAATAGATTGTTAAAATAACACATAGAATATATCTATGTAACAAAAAGAATTTTGTTAATTCAAATAAAATTGAACCTTTTTTCTTAAATTAACAAAACATTTTTTTGCTGACGATACAAAAATTTTTTTTGGAATTGCAAAAAAAATCAATTTGTTTGTTGATTGAAACAAAATTTCCATTAACCCATATTTAAACGAAAAGTTTTGTTCGGTCAAACAAATTTTTGTTGATTAAGTTTTGTTGGGTCAAACAAATTTTTGTTGATTAAGTTTTGTTGGGTCAAACAAATTTTTGTTGATTCAACAAAACTTTTTTCTGGGTGCAGTGAATGCAGATAGACTCTTGTACAAATGAAGAACTTAGTGTTAAAAATATACTATATCGCACTTTATCAAAAAGTGTTTTAGTATAAGATGAAATTGTTATGAGGTATTCTATCATTTGGTAAAGCTGAAATACTACGATTCTGATTCGTCTTGAAGATATGAGATATTTTAAAAAATATATTTAATATATTTTTTATTTAATAATTTAAATAATAGTACTAATAATTTTAAGACGAACCCTTCGGTAGAGTCAGCTTGAAAAGTAGTCATGTCACAAAATTAACAATAACAACAATTTATTTAAAAACAATAATAAGGATGATCAGCAGTGGAAAGGGCATTTTTAACCTAAATATGATGGAAATTAAGTTTGAAACACTAAAATACTAACAGGGGGAATGTTTTCCCCAAAATTTTCACTAAGTTCGACGCGCTAGCTCTAAACAAAATGGGCACTCTGATAGTTTGACAGAACCGAAGAATAAAATCACTCCAGTTCACTTTAAATGTCACTGGGTTAGCACTATGTTATTCACTGTAGTTAGTACTATAAAATGTCACTTCAAAACACTGCAATACCACTATCAAAGAGAACCCCGTGGATTCCGTTAATATTTTTTTTTTGTTTGTTTCAGAAACCAAACTTTAACTCTTTACCACACTGCTGAAGAAATCTGACTGGAAACTTCACTGGCTACTCAGTACGCGGGACAGAACTCAACATTCAAAAGCACAAAGCAATGAAAATCTTAAATAAATTATCTCTATTATAATGAGATGCCTCTAATCCACTGAATCTCATTCCTGCCGCCGCATATAGGCGGCTAAACAACCACAGATACCTATTTATCACATCATTGCACAAAATAACCGTGAAAATCAGATTGCCGAGGATTCAGACACACTTTGCGAGATTTTAAGAGATGACAGTGTTACCGCTTCTCTTGACCTTGGCTGTTGCGCGTGGCTCCAAGGCGCATTCTATTGTAATTTGTGTTTTGCCGTTGGCAACATTTAATATTCGTTTTTCGTTTGTTTATCGGCGATCTAAGCGGACCTATGGTGCGTTCGCTGGATCTACAATTTTTGAACAATGTAAAAGCAACATGTATATATTATTAGTGTACATAAATCAATTTTGAAGCAATATTTAGTTGTAATTGAACCAGCGACCATTAGTATTCACTCGCAGCATCGACATTAATTTGGTCCGCTCGCGGAGTAATTTGATTCTAATTAGTGCTAGTATTATAGTTAGAAATTATAGTTAGTTCATAATGACTACATTAGTTACTTTAAATCGTATTAGAGGCTCTGTAAAGGCTCAACTCACTAGATTAGAAAATCTAGTAAAGGACGAAACAGTTCAATGGACTAAAGTTAAAATAGAAACGAAACTGAAAGTTCTTGAAAAGATTTCCAGTTATGTGGACACCCTGCGTACAGATTATTACGCAACAGTTCCTGAAGATCAAAATATGACAGATATCGATACTTCATTACTCGAATTGGAGGAAAGATTACAAGATTTAGAGGTAGGTCTCCTTCAATTAAATTCTGATGAATATGAAAATAAAAATTCTCAATTCAAATTACGTAGTTGTAAGATAAAATTGCCAGAAATTCCGCTTCCTCAATTTAGTGGGAAATATGAGGATTGGAATATGTTTAAAATTGAATTTAATAATATTGTTACAAATAATGACGAACTGTCAGACGTTCAGAAATTACATTATCTTCACTCCGCATTAAAAAATAAGGCTAAACTGTTAGAAACTCCAGAAGATACATTTAATTCGTTGTTCACAGCTTTAGAAAATAGATTTGAGAATAAAAGAATTATGGTTAATATTCATTTAAAAGCTATACTAGAATTTGAAAAAATTATGCATGAGTCAGCTAAAGAATTAAGACGTTTAGTAGATGCGATAAATAAAAACATCAGGGCTTTAAATAACTTGGGATTTGAAAGAAATAAACTTTCAGACATTTTGATAATAACTATCATTTTAGATAAACTGGATAAAGACACGAGAAAGCAATTCGAACTGTCTATAAACACGTCAGAAGTACCAAGCTTTGATAATTTAATGACCTTTCTCGAAAAGCGAAGTCAATCGCTCGAAAGCATAAACAAAAATATATCTACAAGAATAAAAAACACTAATGAAATGAAATCGAAAGCATTGGTCGTTAATTCAAATTCTTCCGAAAAACATTGTGTTATTTGTGATTCATTTCACCCTCTTTTTAGATGTAAGAAATTCCTTGATATGAAATTTGATGAGCGATTTGCGATTGTTAAAAAATATAAACTTTGCCTTAATTGCTTCTCACCGAAACATCTGGCAGCAAATTGCGGATCGAAATATTTATGTAGGCATTGCAATTCAAGGCACAGCAGCCTTTTACACAGAGAAAACGTGGTTGTTCCCAATGATTCATCACGTCATCAAAAGCGAGAGATAGAGCAATTAGAAGAAAGAAATGTGACGCCGGATATCGTTTCGCAAAATCTTTCGAACTATTTACTTTCAATTAAGAATGTTATTTTATCAACTGCAATAATTGATATTAAAACTGTTAAAGGAAATTTTATTCGAGGAAGAAGTCTTTTAGACTCTTGCAGTCAAATTAATTGTGTATCATTTGACTTTGCAAAAAAATTGGGTTTAAAGAAAGTTAAGGTTGTCGCTCCTGTATCAGTGTTAAATGGAACATGTACAACGCTTAATCATAAAATTAAAACTATAATTTCAAATAAAAATAGAGCTTTCGCAGAGGAACTGGATTTTTTTGTAGTGCCAAAAATAACAGAAATAACGCCATTAATGCCCATTCATATAGAAATTTCTGATATACCTACACATATTTCGTTAGCAGATGATACATTTAATGTACCAGGAAAAATAGACTTATTATTGGGTGCCGAATGTTTTTTTGATTTATTAAAAGCATGTCAAATTCGCTGTTCTTCACAAAACCTATTATTTCAAGAGACAGTGTTCAGTTATGTAGCTAACGGTGTTGTGAATAATTCCTCACCTGATTCTCAATACTGCGGTCTACTCACTCAAAACGAAAAATTAGAAAAGTCATTGCAAAAATTTTGGGAAATAGAAGATATTAGTGATTCTAATTGTCAGCTTAGTAATGAAGAACAATTTTGCGAAAAGCATTTTGAAGAGACACATTATCGAACATCCGACGGTCAATATGTAGTGAGTATGCCTATGGAGGATGCTACATTTTTAGGAGAATCCAGAAAACTTGCTTAAAAAAGACTCGATCAAGTTTGGCAGCGGTTAGATAGGGATTCGAACTTGCAACTACTCTATTCGACATTTATGGAAGAGTATAAAAATTTAAATCACATGGAGTTAGTAGAGGAATCTGAACCCGGAGAAGTCTGTTATTATATACCTCATCATGGCGTATACAGACCAGAGAAAAGCACTACACGCTTGCGCGTTGTTTTTAACGCGTCAACGCTCACAACGTCTGGTTTGTCATTGAATGACATCCTTTTAAAGGGTAAAATTCCGCAACAGGAATTGATTCAGATTATGATTCGCTTTCGAAAACACAGGTATGCGTTCACAGCTGATGTACAAAAAATGTATCGAATGATATTAGAATAGATTTAGAATGATCCCTAACAAAGAAACCTTCTTAGAATTTTGTGGAAGGACAGTATTGATGCGCCAGTACAAATTTATAAGCTGAATACAGTGACTTACGGGACATCAAACGCTCCTTACTTAGCTACTCGTGCTCTTAAGCAATTAGCAATAGATGAACAAAACAATTTACCTCTAGCATCGTCGGTCGTCTTAAATGATTTTTACGTTGATGATGTTCTTTCTGGAGAATCAACTCTCGAAAGGGCTAAAATCCTTCAATCTCAATTAATTAACCTGTTAAAACTCGGAAACATGAAGTTGCACAAATAGTGTGCAAACCACCCAGAATTGATCGAATCTGAAAATAGGGTTGCCACCGAATACAGTTTCGATGATCAACCAGAGTGTCTTTTGATAAAAACCTTGGGTGTTCTATGGGATCCACAGAGTGACTGTTTCCAATATAAATTAAAAATTTTCGACAAGGACCTTTATAGTAAACGAGATGTTCTCTCTCTTATTTCAAAAATCTTTGACCCACTGGGTCTACTTGGTCCTGTAATAACAAGAGCCAAGATATTTATGCAGAAGCTCTGGCTAGCCAAAATCGATTGGAATGAGCCATTGCCGGATTTCCTGGCAAGAGAATGGAATGACTTTGTATCCACCCTCCAGAGTTAAAAAACTTAAAGGTTCCCAGACATGTTTTTCGAGAAGATCGCATAATAATGCATGGGTTCGCTGATGCTTCGTTGTCAGCATATGGAGCTGCAATCTATGTTCAATCCTTACCGGTTGAAGGATCTCCTACTGCACAACTTCTGTGTAGTAAATCCAGAGTGTCGCCCATAAAGACTGTGACAATTCCCCGGCTGGAGTTGTGCTCTTGTCTTCTATTAGCTAAGTTGATGCATAAGTTCTACCATCACTGGACGTTCAAATAGAAAATGTTGTTCTCTGGACTGACTCCACGATATCTCTCGCATGGATTAGAAAACCCCCACATCTGCTAAAAACTTTTGTTAGTAATCGAGTTGCCGCTATTCAAGACCTTATGGACTCGTACCAATGGCAACACATATCATCGGAAAACAATCCAGCTGATGTTATATCTCGAGGACTGGATGCCAAGGAACTGTTGACCTGTGAATTTTGGTTTTGTGGTCCGAATCTTCTTCGTGAAAAAATTCAGCAGGTAGAAAATCATCCGGAAGATCTTGACAATAACATTGACTATGCTGCAGAACTTAAACCAATTCAGGACTATACCTTCGCAATTAAGACTGAATTTTCCTTGTTTAATTATTTATTTACTTTGACTAATAATTTTCTAAAATTGATTCGTGTCATAAGTTATATTTGTAGGTTTGTAAATAATTGTCGAAATGCTGAAGAAAAAAAACATGAGCCATTATCCTCTGCTGAGTTAAAGAAAGCTGAAGTACTTCTTATAAAACAGATATAGTATTCTTCATTTGCTGAAGATCTAAAAAAATTGAAGAACCAGAAGAACCTTTCAGGTAATAGTAAATTAAAATTTTTGAATCCATATTTAGATTCCGAAGGAATCATTCGCGTAGGAGGTCGCTTAGACAATTCCAGTCTGACCTATGAAAAGAGGCATCCTATTGTACTACCTCATAATCATAAATTAAGCGAAATTATTTTTGAATATTATCATGTAAAGTTTTTCCATCTAGGGCCGCAGTCATTATTGCATAATGTTCGGCAAAAATATTGGGTACTAAATGGAAGATCTTTGGCTCGTAAAACAGTACACAAATGTATAGCCTGTTTTCGAAATAAACCCATGGGGGCAAATCAAATCATGGGAAATTTGACCTCAGAAAGAGTAAATCCTAGCTATGATATGAGAATCATATATTAAG
This sequence comes from Maratus michaelseni, assembly GCA_963931845.1. Lineage (NCBI taxonomy): Eukaryota > Metazoa > Arthropoda > Arachnida > Araneae > Salticidae > Maratus > Maratus michaelseni. The sequence goes on along the minus strand of OZ007590.1, from coordinate 10,478,119 downwards.
TTTTAACAAACCCTATCCTTTATTTAATTTATATTTTCCCCTTCCTTTATCAAAATTTAATCGTGTTATCTTTAACTTCAAACAATAAGCCCGCTGTAATTTATACCCTTTCCCTTTTTCATTTTCACTTATGCGCGATCACTAATATCTCACGGCTTCTCGATTAAAAAAAAAAAAAAGAAAAGAATTAAATCAGCACAGATGCCTTTTCGTAATTTTACTTTCCGTAACCAAGCTTATAACACAATATGTTCATAACGCATTTTTGTGGCCACAAAAGTTATGCGAATCTTCCATTTGGCCCAAATGCATGCCCTTATATGATAGTGGTAAGAACTCAATCACTCACACCCATGTCTAAAAATATATTCTCATTGTTAAAAGCATATAATGTTTTGTCTGTCGAAAATCCGTTCTCATGAGAAAGATATTTGTCGGTTAGTGTTGCCGTGGTGATATTAATTTTTGAATCAAAATTCGTCATGTCGCCAAAATCTGGTGACCCTGCTGGGTAAATACCGTTGGTTATGCCTATCTCTGTCTGAAAGTATTTACGCCTAGACATTCTGTTGCAACCCTATTTTGGCGAGATTCTTGTCAGTGCAATTCCAACTTGTGTTGTGGAAACACTTCACTTCGTCTTCTGTCTCCGAATAATAATGACTGCTTAAGAGCGACCTTTCTTGTTTACCCTCTTCTGCCCTGGAACATCACATGTATGTAAAATAAAATTCTGAAGATATACTGGAGTTTTTCTGTACTAAGTAAATACGTACCTGGATATTCCTTATTCAATCACTCGAACAACTATTAATACTATAAAATTATGGTGCCATACCAGCTCTTTTCTCCAGTTTAAAAAAAAAAAAAAAAAAAAGAAGTTAGTCTTGGCAGAAGAGGGGACGCTTTTTTTTCTTCACCTGCACTCTCCCGTGATCTCCCGTGCTTTGGAGAATCAGCATGCATACGGATTAATGGAATCTTTCTGCCTACAATTTCCTGGTTTTTAGAGACTTTCCTGTGCTGAGGATTATCATCATGCTTAAGGGGGTCCCTGTATGATTGGAAAGTATCTTGCGAACTGCTCCGAATTTTATGCTATTCTCCAGTCCCTTTCCTACAACTCTCATCTATATGTCTGTGGATGAACACCCGCCTGCTATCTTCCAGTCCCATGCTCCGTAGATGTCTCCCACTGGTACGAACGACGGAGATCCACTTAACTCCAGTTATAGTCCTACATCGGATATCGTCGGTTGACTTCTTTGCTCGAAATGTGTCCTGTCTACGCCACATCCATCTCGTCTTGCTGTGTCACCCAACTGCGCCCAGCGCCTGCCAACCCCCATTATCTGTGTTCCGTGCTCAACATGCTCCATGTGAATGACGCCCAGTGATACGTTTCTACAATCAGTGCCATGTATTGTGCTTCGCTCCCTATGAGCCCCTGTGATTTCTGCACGTATATTTTTTAAAAATATATCACCGTTCCATATGCCGTTAGAACTCCTACAGAAATTCCGTATTTCTTATATTTTCTAAATCCGTCAACTTTTGGCGCTTCCCTGTAGATGCACTCTAAGCCAAATTCCTCCAGAATTTATCGACCTTCGACGCATTCAAGTTGTGCAGTGGAATTCAATATTTATGTGCTTTTTATCGCCTCTTTCCGAACTTAGTAATTACTGATTCTATTTCTAACATTCATGAACCTTTTCTCTCCATCGAAACTAAATAACAAAAAAAAACTGTGGTTAGACGTTCTAGTATGAACAGCTGGTGAATGTAGAAGTGTGAACTTTGATTTTTCTGGCTGACTTTTAATTCACAGCTGATTATGATCGCGTTTTTTACACGATTGCACTTTTAACGTTGAATTCAGTGCTTGCAGAAAACTACGAAAAGTAAACCTTTTTTTAATTTCAGGTGTTGTGTTTTATTAAAAAAAAAGGTACAAAATTCTCTTTTGGATTATTTTTATTCTATTTCTCGAATTAAGGTAAGTTGTCGTTTTTTCTTTTACAATGAGAAATATTTTAAGTTGTGCCTTGCCAAATAATTGTTTATAAAGTATACAAAGAGTAATAATTAATCTATAACATTGATTTAAACTGATATATCATTTTACAAGAAACGTTTTCCGTTTTATTACATGGTCATATGTTTTGATAATGATTTATTGGATTAATTTTAAACAATTTCTGATTATTTTCTGTTGTAATGTTAATTTTCTTGCCAGTTATAGGTAAGTTGGTATTCTGTATATAAAAAAAAAAAAAAAAAAAAAAAATTAATATTCACAGGATAGATCTTAAATAAAGAAAACAAGTGAATAAGAGAATTTTTTTTGCATATTAATGTTTATTTCTAAATTTTTCCTATTATGCAATATGACTTGTCATATATTGAAGGTATGATTATTAGTATTTTGAACCAAGAAAGTAAATTAGTAGTTGCATCTCTTTTTCATAAAGATTTGTTTCTTTAAAAATAAACAATACTTTATGTGCGACATATCATATAAAATCTATTTATTTAGTTATTCATTTTTTTCTCTCAAACGTATGTTTAGATATCACATTTTTTTTCCATGACTGAAATTTTATTTAAGATATTGCACAAAATTTTTGATTTATAATAAGGCAGACATACTTTTTCTGTATACAGTTCATAGATTTTTTCCTGCAACAAAGTATATGGCTATCTGCAGAATGAACGATTCATTTATTTATATATTTGCATAATTTTTTTTTCCAAATTGTTGGTTCTTTTGAAAATTAAGATATCTTTTGGTTAAGAATAAAAATATATATATATGGATAGATAATAATAAATGAATGCAAATAATACATGTTTGGTGTGAATAATTGTTCATTCTGGAGATATAGGTATTTTGTTCTTTTTTTTCTTTTTTTTTAAAAAAAAAAGAGAGATTGCATTCATTTTATTTATTCATTTATTATATATTTTGCTTATAAGTAATTTTTTTTGCGGTAAAAGATTTTCTGGTAAGTTACTGTGAATATTTTAGGTAAACAAAATTTTCCCCACCTGAATTTTTAATATTTTAAGGTAAAGATTTATTTATCTGATAAATTATTGAAAAAAAATAATAATAAATTTATATTTGCTCACTCATTAGCCAAACATGGCCAGTAAGCTAACATTTAAAGTCACTAATTTTGATGGTGAACCCACGTTACTAGACTTTTTTTTTAACCAGTTACGAACATTAGCCCGTATACAAAAATGGAAACAAGATGAAACTATTCAGTTTCTGGGTGGAAAATTGACAGGCCCAGCCTTAACCTTTTTTACGCAAAACCCTGAGATCTATAAATCTAACGACTTAGATTTCGTCGAGAAAGAGTTCAGAGCATTTTTCGCTCCCCCGAGTAAAACAGCTGCGCTTATTGAATTTAATAATCTATTATTACTACCAGAGGAATCGATTCGAAATTTAGCTCATCGCATAAACACCCTCACTGCTCGCGTCCATGACACTATAGCAGATAGAACGGCTCTTGATAATATTAAATTTACAAAATTTATTTCAGCAATTCCCTCGAATTTAAGGGTAAAAATACAAGAAGAGGGAATATCAACGTATAAACAAGCAGTAGATAGAGCACAAACTCTCCAGGAAATTATGCAGAACGAGAAAATATTGCAGCCCTGCGCGTCATCTAACTCTGCAGACTCGATCGCCCTGCAGTTGAAATCACTAAATGAAAAAATTAACGCTTTGTCGTTAACAGGTAGCGAGGACAAAAATAACACCCATAATCAACCCTCTCGCCCACAAAACTCGCATGATCAGTATAAAAAAGACTTCAAAAAAAGGCATACTGGTCATAGCTATGTCCGCACAAATAAACATAACAAATCGAATTCTCCACCCACTTGTCAGTTGTGTTTGAAACGTGGCCACACTGCAAAATTTTGTTTTAAATGGAGAAGATCGAATGCGAATAAAGGTGGATATCAAAACTACAAATTCAATCCAAATTTTCGCAAAAAAAGTAATCAGAAAGGGGAATCTTTAAACTATTAAGGAGATGTAATTTAGCTGATGGCTTTGCATCTCAGGAAAACATTTTAACATCAGCAACTTGCCCTACATTCCCATGGTCGTTTGATGAAACTCTTCCAAAAATTTCTAAGGAAAGGTTAGTCAATTCGGTCGCTTCACAGACCACAACAAACATAAAAATGACCAGGAATGGGTCGTCACAAACAGTGCACAGATCAACTGAAAGTTCATCGCAAACTGTATCGCCAAGTGACGAAAAGAAAGTTGAGGTTATTTCAAATGTGAATAATAGTTCCCCAACACTCCCCCTTATAAAGGCCTCTATAGCAAGAACAGACACAATCTTACTTTTAGACACAGGGTCCACAATTTCCCTTTTATCCTAGTCCCTTTTAGATTCTATTAAGCACAATCTTAAATATAAAAGGTTAGGCACAACAGTTACTCTTAAAACAGTAAATTCCGATGTTGACTTCACCGCATGTATAAAAGCATCAATCAGAATTCATCACAAATCTTTTAGCCACAACTTTTATATTGTTGACATTCCCGATACCTCTAGTTTTCAAGGAATATTAGGATTTGATTTTATTCATAAACACAGGATCATAATTGATGTTCACAAAAATAGAATGTCAACAAATGAATTTCACGTGCCATTACTTAGTGCGTCAGCTGATGGCAAAGACATAAATCTTCTAAGTGAACATGTAAACTCTCCGTCAAATTCAGTCAAAACGATTCGCCTTGCACATAAATTAAAACTTGAACCACATGAGAAAACATGGATTTCCATCGACACTGATTCTTTAAACCCTTCAATGCAGTACTGTTTTGAAAGCACTATTTCTAATAAACAAATTATTTGTTATGACAGTCTGCTAGGTAACAATAATTATGTTGAATCGGTCGATCAGGAAAATCATAACAAACACCTACAAAAATCACATGTATACATATTCTTACAAAATTCTTCTAACAAACCCGTACACATAAACAAAAATGCACGAATAGGAATTTTATATGAAGTTTCAGAAATTATGAAACCATTTAAAAACGACAATTTTTCACAGACCATGAAGTCATGCGACAACATCAACAGCTTCAATATTCAACCTCATGATAATTTACAACAGTTTATTTGCAATTATTTCAAGCTTCAGATGAGGTCTTAAAAAAAAGAAAGGAAGATTTAACAATACAAGACTTCAAATTGGAACATCTAGACACTCAACAAGCAAAAACCTTAGGCTCATTATTGCTAAAATACTACAGTTCTTTTTCTAAAACAATGAAAACATTAGGTCACACAGACAAGGTTGTTCCAAATCTCAAATTCATTAATGACTACCCAATCAAAACACTACCTTTTCCTGTACCACAATCATTACACCAAGAAATGAAAGAGCAAATAAATCAACTTCTTGAAGCAAACATTATTGAACGTAACTGTTCAGAATGGGCATGTCCTATTTTGCTGGTTAGAAAGAAGTCTGATGGGTCTGCAAAACAAAAATACAGACTAGCTCTTGATTTAAGAATGCTAAATTCCGTCTTACAAGGATCTTCATATCCACTTCCCAAAATACAGACCATTATTTCAAATTTATCAGCATATAAATATTTCACTTCATTAGATTTTCAACAAGCCTATCATCAGATAAATTTACCTGAAAAATATCAAGATCCACTTACATTCACATGCATATACGGTACTTTTCGTTTTAAAAGGTTGGTTTTCGGATTAAAGAATAGCAGTAGTTTCTTTCAAAATTTAATGGACACTATTATTGATGAATTAGAAATGGAAGGTATTTTTGCATATAAAGACGATTTGATCTTTGGTTCTAATTCTTTTGAGGAAACATGTGCAAAATTACAGAAAGTACTTGAAATTTTATCGAAATATAATTTAACGCTCTCGCCCAATAAATGTTCATTTCACAAAACCGCTGTTGACTACTTAGGTTTCCACATTGAAAATCATTCCATTTCTCCCGTCCAATCAAATATTGTCAAAATAAATTCTTTTCCTACCCCGACAACAAAAAGACAATTAAAAAGGTTTATTGGTCTTGTCACATTTTATAAATCTCTAGTTCCTTCATTTTCAAAACTCATCCAACCACTTATCGATCTCACTACACCAAAAACAACATTTAAATGGACTCAAAAACATAAAAAATTATTTGATCAAATGCAACAGGTGTTCTTTAAGTCTCCCATGGTTCGTTTACCCGATTGGTCTAAAACTTTTTATGTAAACACAGATGCGTCAATTATAGCCATAGGAGGTGCTCTGTTACAGGAACATGAAGGACAATTACTTCCCATTGCATTTTTTTCTAAATCTCTTAAACAGTCTGAAAAACGTTATCCAGCACTAAAACTTGAATTAATGGCCATTTACAAATCTGTAATCGCTTTTAAATACTACCTATATAACAGAAAGTTTGTAATTTTATCCGATAGTGCTCCTTTAAAAAAATACAAGAAAACAACTAATCCCGCTGATATAACAACTAGATGGTTAACAGAATTATCAGAATATACATACACTTTCGATCACATTCCCGGCTCTTCTAATGTACTTGCAGATTATTTGTCCAGATGTTCTTTCGAGAAAAACACAAGTGATTTAAATTCCAACCCAGAGCTCATCAATGAACCATATGCATTGCCAATTGTAGATAATGATCTACCAGACACTAATAATGATCATTTATCATACAGTACACATTCTCTAAATTACTTAGTTATTGGTAACAAGAATCAAAAAGACCCTTTATTGGAAATTTCAAATGAAACATTTGTAAACGAACAAAAGAAAGACACAAAATTATCCGAAATTTACAACGAAATTATGCAAAACGGCTCATCGAAACAGTTCCCTATGTACTTCATTCATCCCGATTCAAAGGTTTTAATATTAAAAAAAGAAAATATTTGTAATGACACCTTTTCTTACCACATTATTGTCCCAAATTCATTAAAAGCAAAAGTTCTAACAATATGTCATTTTTCGCATTTCGGATTAACAAAAACCTACGCATTTGTCACAAAAAAATATTTTTGGAAAGGAATGTATGCTGACACTTTAAATTTTGTAGCGTCTTGCACAAAATGTTTACAGGCAAAACATCATAGAACTCCACTTGCTCCACTACAACCTACATACACACCTACGCACCCAGGAGACACAGTCAGTGTCGATTTGGTCGGTCCCTTTAGTAATGGACAGTCGGTATTGACAGTAATTGACCATTTTTCTCGACACCTAGAACTCTTCCCTTTGCGTACCATCACTTCTGAAAAGATAATTAAATGTTTATTCAGTTACATAACTATCTTTGGAAGACCTTCTGTAATATTGTCAGATTTGGGAAAACAATTCACTTCACACATATACGACAAATTTAACGACACATTAGGCATAAAGGTGCGTCATTCCAGCGTAGCGAGGGCACAAAGCAATGCCGTGTCAGAGAGAGTTAATAAATCAATTAAATACTCTGTTTCTACTTTACTTCAAGAAGGTCACACTATTGAAAATGCTTTATCAATTCATAAATCTCTTTATAATGGATCTCTACATTCCTCCACAAAATATTCTCCCAACTTGCTTCACTTTGGAAGAGAACTATCCTTAATATTTGATACTTATGACCATAATGTCAATCAAGTTCTAGACAAAGATTTTGAAGCTTACAAATTGTTACAGGATTTAAATTCTATTTACAGGAAAGCATACAATAACATCAAAGACTCTCAAAACAAAAGAAATGATCATTTTCAAAAACGTGCTAAACTAAGAAAAATTATGAACAAAGATATTGTATATTTAAAATCAGTAGATAAGTTTAAACCAAAATATTCTGGACCTTACATTGTTATACACAAATATTCACCTGTCTCTGTTTCAATCAAACGCTTACATGCACCTGATGACTCTGCTTTTAGAGTACACATTGATAGGTTAATCATCGCTCCACCAAGAAGCGATCACTTACTTACAAGTCATGATGGTTACAATAATATTAACTCTCCAACTTATTCAACACGTTATAATTTAAGACCTAGAAAATAGCTTATAATTTTATAATTGTTGTATTTTGTGCAATTTTTTGGTTTTGTTCACACTTGTGTATATTGCTGCGCACAATGTACTGATGTTATATCTGATGTTTCCTTGTGAAAGTTCTCGGCTGGTCCAAGTTTGTTTCATCAAGGGAATGGCAGATATGGCAATCTTGTTGCGAACATTATCTTTCATATTTATGGGGTGTTTGCACATATACACTTTAAAAAAAAAAAAAAAAAAAAAAAAAAATTCTCCGTCTCAACTTTTTGTCATGTCATAATTTTTTTTTAAATCTCATAAATAGTTATAAACATAATTGTAGTAACACTAATTGCACCAAAATAATTTTGCCTCTTAAGGTCAGTTTTTTTTAAATTTTAATAATGCTAATTAAGTGAATATTTTTTTACTTCATGGCTTAACATTTTACCGAACTTGACAAAACTCTCTCTCATTACTCTAGGATTGACTTTTATGCAACATACACTAGGTGTACATTTTTTTTAATTTTTCTAATTATTCCCTTTCGGAGTGGTGATCTGTTCAAAATTATTGCCCTGAGGATCTTCCACCCCATTGTAATGAGAGACACATTCGAATTGGTATTCCAATTCACCTTAAATCCCCTGTCAAAATGAGTATACGAGACTGCTCCTCAGTTTGTTGCATTACTGCTGCGGGAGCAACGGGGTCTATGTTGTGACAACAATGTGGACCTCGCCCTAAATATTCCCTCCACAAATAAGGCAATAGTCCTAAACTTGCGCCATTACACTTGTCCTTAGACAAGATTTAGGGCAGGAAATTTTTTTTTGGATCGTGCGTCACTTTCCCTATCCTGTCCTGTGCGAATGCACAAATTTTTACTATTTTTTTTAAACCCAAATTTTATTCATTTTTTTTATCTTCATCATTTTTTTGTATTTCATTTTTACACATGTGTAACTGTAACTGTAATTATAACTGTATCTTATTTTTATATTTTGTATTTGCATTTATATACTTGATGTTTATTTTATGTAATATTATATATATTAGTATCTTATATTCTGTTCGATTTAAAAGAGAATTTTATTATATTGTAGTTGCAACTTATCAAATCTTATGTGTTCAGAAATATGAACATTTAAATTCATTTTGCATGCTTATGATCAGCTGTCAGTAAAAATAAATATTAGTTGATGATAATGCAACTTTTCTGGTCATATTTTGGTCATCACTATATATGTAGAGTAGTTCAACTGCTATATGTTCCGGAACAGCAAATAACAACAGCGTCTACATCATCTACAAAAAAAAACTCTTATGAAACCATGGTCTCAAGGAATAAACTATTGTGTACACGTTGATGACCAGTAGAAAAATTTTGGTATACCATTTCCATTTTCATTTCCATTTTCATTTTCATTTTTGATATTTGTATGTGTTTATATTTTTTTCTTATATTGTGCATTGATTATATGTAAACTTTCAGACGGAGCATGCCTGAAATTTAAACCCTAACAAATTATTCTTTTATCTGAGCAAACGGGGGAAATATATGATATGAGAATCATATATTAAGTTTTAACAAACCCTATCCTTTATTTAATTTATATTTTCCCCTTCCTTTATCAAAATTTAATCGTGTTATCTTTAACTTCAAACAATAAGCCCGCTGTAATTTATACCCTTTCCCTTTTTCATTTTCACTTATGCGCGATCACTAATATCTCACGGCTTCTCGATTAAAAAAAAAAAAAAGAAAAGAATTAAATCAGCACAGATGCCTTTTCGTAATTTTACTTTCCGTAACCAAGCTTATAACACAATATGTTCATAACGCATTTTTGTGGCCACAAAAGTTATGCGAATCTTCCATTTGGCCCAAATGCATGCCCTTATATGATAGTGGTAAGAACTCAATCACTCACACCCATGTCTAAAAATATATTCTCATTGTTAAAAGCATATAATGTTTTGTCTGTCGAAAATCCGTTCTCATGAGAAAGATATTTGTCGGTTAGTGTTGCCGTGGTGATATTAATTTTTGAATCAAAATTCGTCATGTCGCCAAAATCTGGTGACCCTGCTGGGTAAATACCATTGGTTATGCCTATCTCTGTCTGAAAGTATTTACGCCTAGACATTCTGTTGCAACCCTATTTTGGCGAGATTCTTGTCAGTGCAATTCCAACTTGTGTTGTGGAAACACTTCACTTCGTCTTCTGTCTCCGAATAATAATGACTGCTTAAGAGCGGCCTTTCTTGTTTACCCTCTTCTGCCCTGGAACATCACATGTATGTAAAATAAAATTCTGAAGATATACTGGAGTTTTTCTGTACTAAGTAAATACGTACCTGGATATTCCTTATTCAATCACTCGAACAACTATTAATACTATACTAGCCCACCATTTGAAAAATGTGCGATTGATTTTTGTGGACCCTTTCTGATTAAATACAAAAACCAAAGAAAGGGAAATTATAATAAAATTTTTGTAGCATTATTTGTTTGTCTCGCCACTAAGGCAATCCATTTAGATATAGTTACTGATTTAAAAACCGAATCATTTATTGCTACTCTGAAACGGTTTTTCGCTGGAAGAGGTAAAAGCTTAATTATCATGTCAGATAATGGAGCTACTTTTGTAGGTACTAATACGGAGTTGAAAAAATTACATCCCCTGGTATGTAAGCCTGATGAAGAATTGTCTAATTATTTGGCCTCCGAGGCTGTCACTTGGAAATTCATCCCTCCTCGTTCGCCCAATTTTGGTGGATTATGGGAGGCTGGGGTGAAATCTTTCCAAGTACCATCTTAAAAGAACCTTAGGCAATTCTCGAGTCACACTCGAAGAATTTTGGACATTAACAGCAGAAATCGAAGCAATTTTAAATTCTCGCCCCTTAATACCCTTGTCGCCCGATCCAAATGAAATTGAAGTCTTGACCCCTGGCCATTTTTTGATAGGTCGACCCATCACTTCAATTCTTAAACCTGATTTAACAAAAATTAATGATAACCGACTGTCAAATTGGCAGGCAATCACGAAAATGACACAATTAATATGGAAAAAATGGAAAAATGAGTACTTGAACCATTTACAGCAACGAACTAAATGGTATGTTGAGAAAAAAATCTAAAAGAAGGATGTATGGTCATCCTAAAAGAGGACAATTTACCCCCAGGCAAATGGGCAATGGACCGTGTTATAAAAGTAATACTGGATCTGATGGAAAAATTAGAGTTTTAGAAATTAAAACAGCAACAAGTGTAGTTACGAGGTCCATCTCAAAAGTTTGTCCTCTTCCATTAGAAACTTGAAACATTAATGCAATTATATTAGTGTCATTTATTGTTTTTATATATGTATATATGTTTTCTAATTTTTTTGAAGGGTTGTTATGCATATTAAGTACTATATTGTTTTAAAGGTTAGACATGTATAACGTTTTAAAATTTAAGTATGTAGGTGTTTTGGAACTCGTATGTAATTGTATTTTAAATAATTTTTATTGTAAGCAATATGTTTAAAAATATTTAGTGTTGTATTTGTTTGAATGTTGGCACATGTCAACGGGGGCCGGTATGTTACCGCTTCCCTTGACCTTGGCTGTTGCGCGTGCCTCCAAGGCGCATTCTATTGTAATTTGTGTTTTGCCGTTGGCAACATTTAATATTCGTTTTTCGTTTGTTTATCGACGATCTAAGCGGACCTATGGTGCGTTCGCTGGATCTACAATTTTTTAACAATGTAAAAGCAACATGTATATATTATTAGTGTACATAAATCAATTTTGAAGCAATATTTAGTTGTAATTGAACCAGCGACCATTAGTATTCACTCGCAGCATCGACAGACAGAATAGGTAGCTCACTCATACACAAATGTTAGAATTCAGGACAACAGGATTACACGCAAAACCTCCAAAACTTAATCGACCGCAGAGTACCTTCATGAAGCAGTAGCTAGGCGCTGTTACAATTTTTAATATTCAAAAATTAAATGTTAATAAGTGTCTCTAATAGAGTTCAGTGCCACCTGTTAAAATTTTAAAGATATACTACCAAGAAGAAAATAAATCAATAAAATTTACATCAAAAAGCTTTCACTTCAATTTTCTCGGAATTCAATTTTTGTTACATAAAATCTTCTTTTACTAATCTATTCAAATCTAAAAAGAAGTAGACTCTTATGTAAATAAGAAATAAAAATAGGTTCTTGCGTAAATGTAAAATAGAAACAAATACCAAAAACGTAAAATGTGGAAGATATTTGATTTTGTACCACACTGATCTTCTTGGAATGCTCCCTTAACAGAAGATATTTGAGATTTGAAAATTTTTAAGTGCTTGGCGGTGTCTACTTAGTTCTATGGAAAAATGTTTTAAACCATTGTTCTTTTAAATTTTTATTTTTTTTTTCAAGATTATAATCAGTGAATGCAAATAGACTCGCACACAAATGTAAAGTAGAAGTAAGACTTTTAGGTAAATGTAAAACTGAAACTGCTTCTTATGTAATAAATGGATATTATGTAAATGTGTCCCAAAATTGGACTGATGGTTTTTAAAATTCAATAAGAAATGAGCGATGACTTTAATATTTTTATGACTCATAAGGAAAGAATCTCCTGTGTTTACACTGTTAAAAATTTGCAACAAACTGTCCAGTCATTTGACCGTTTTTAAAGAAAATGGTTACATAACCGTAATTTAACTTTATTCTGACCATAATATGGGCAATAATATGGTCAGAATATAGTTAAATTACGGTTTTGTAACCGTTTTCTATAAAAACGATCAAATGACTGGACAGTTTGCTGCAAATTTTTAACAATGTATTGACTCTAATGGACTGAGATATTCGGCCTGTTAACGTAATTTCCACTGAAGTTATCTAAGAATCTATACATTTGTTAATGTAACTCATATCTCAAACAAACAATTTTTTTCAACTATCTTTCTAAAAATGTAACTTTTAAACAATTTTATTCGAAAAAATAATTTTGAATAAAAATGGCCGCCTGGCATATGAAAAAAGAACTGTGGTTTGCACGTATTTGTTTTCCTCAGTCGCATGACTTGCGTTTTTATTATATAGATTACGTACGATAGGATTTAATAGAATAAAGAAAACTTTTATTAATACTATTTTAAGTTTTGATTCGATTTTCATAAAAATTGAAATGATTCGACAAAATTCTATGACGATAATATATATTAAATTTCAAACCATTCGGTTGGGTAGTTTTTGCGCTGTTATATGCGGACAGACGGACGAACCAGACGATGAATATAGGTGCTACGTATTTAATAATTACGAACACACCTAAAAAGTACCAAAATAAATGAAAAAAATATACGATCATCTATAAAAATCTGAAAAGGCATGAAAGATAAACTGTGGATATTAATATAAAATGTTTTTGTTTAAATTTTTGTATTGAAATTTTTTCGCTAAAAAAATAACGTTTAATGTGTAACCTGTTTATTCTAGACTAGAACACTTAATAATGCTGCAAAAATATGGTTTATTATTATTTTTATTATTTGAGGTGTTTATTTTTATTTATTCCTTTATTTCGTAATAATTGTAACAGTTATGCATAAGAAAATATTGTAACAAGCACTATAATCGCTTCAGAGAAATATTTATTCAGCATGTTTAGACAGTTTGATGGATTGTTACTCTTTTTCTTTTCCTTTTTGCAACATTTTCTTGCATTAAATTTTCGCCATATTATAAAGTAGCGATATTATCATATCATTAAATGTTAGCGATATTGTGTTTTTGCGTGCCGTAAATGAAAAACGGATAATTTTCAATCATTTTTGACGAATGGATATTTTTCACGCTCTTGGACACATGCTAACAAGTTTTGCATGATGCCCTTTTTTAGTGCTTTTAACTTTGAATATATTTTCTGAAAATGTAATCTTTATACACGAAATGCAAAACATAAAACAATTGGTGAATTAAGTTATATTTTTATTTCGTAAAGTGTCTTGCAGGATAAGCATGGAAAAGTGGCCCCCAACGGGAAGCTATATTGAAACTTTTGGTAAATTATCCTCTCCGTATTATACGAACACATTTTATGTGATTTAGGCTTCGTACTTTAACATGATTTTTAGATATAAAATAAAATTAGCATACGGAAATAGTATTTTAATTTTTTTTTAAATTTAAACTATCTGGTAAATATAAAATAAATCAAAATAAACTTGAGCTATGAAAAAACAACCCTCATTTGAATCTATATTCACCTTTGTACTATAATTATTAATTAAAACAACACAAATGTCATAAACACATATGCATCATTTAATAAAACTTTACTTAAGGCGTTTTTCATCATTTTAACCAGTATACGTTATAGAAGCAAAATAAACTTGAGCTATAAAAAAACAACACTCATTTGAATCTATATTCACCTTTGTACTATAATTATTAATTAAAACAACACAAATGTCACAACGTTATATGGAAGCAAAATAAACTTGAGCTATGAAAAAACAACACTCATTTGAATCTATATTCACCTTTGTACTATAATTATTAATTAAAACAACACAAATGTGAACAACAACTTAAGTAAAGTTTAAAGTTTTATTAAATGACGCATATGTGTTTGTGACATTTGTGTTGTTTTAATTAATAATTCTGAAATAAATGTTAGAAAAATAAAGCAAATTGCATCTTTTTGCTGCTTTTTTTTTTTTTTTTTTTTTTTTTTGTAGTGCATTATATATATGTATATTTTAACTTTTTGATTAATTATATCTATATTAAAAATTAATAGAAAATAATGATTTGGTTTTTTTTAATCGTTTTATTTGAGATACAATTACTGAAAAGAAATATAGTATAGTAATGATCGAGCACTATAAAATATATATACATTGAAGAAAAATTTATGCAATACTCAGAAAAAAATTAAGCTGAAGTTTAAGTTGAAATAGCTAAAAGGATAATTCAGCGCTATGTTCTATCTATTAAATCACTAATATTCTTATGCCTGTAACTCATTTTCTAAGCAAGATAGGGAGAACATTCAAACTGATCAAGAAATTCAAGAAATCATATTTTAATAATTTATCAAGATAAAACACCAGTTTTCCAACTATAATTGAATTTTAAAGGTAGCCAGATACATTAATCCTTTTCGATAATTTGACAAGCAGGAATTCGCTACAAGATGCAGGGGAAAAAAATACTGAAATTGGGTTAAAACTGACGTATGCATTCGGCCACTTCGGTATCGCATCAATTTATCGCGGAACAATTCATCTTGAACAATTCGTCGCAGCGTCAATTCGCCGTGGTACCAATTAATCGTAGCGAAAATATTTTTGAAGGCGATGATTATAAAAGTAAAGATAATTTAGTAAAATTATTTAAGGATAATTTGTTTTTCAGATGTAGAGAATTATAATGAACATTTTACAAGCCGATTTTAGATGTAGGAATATTTTAAAAGTATTTAACAAATTGACACCGCGACGAATTGTGCACGATGAATTGTTTCGCGACGAATTGACGCAGAACCGACAACTTCCAATCTGTGCATAAGATTTCTGTTAAATTCGATTTTTGCATTTTAGACAGCTTACTACTTAAGGGAAGTCTTCACTCACTTGAAAACACCCGCTCGCTATAATGTTAAACCTATGGCCAGGTTGTTTTTGAATTTCTCGTTTAAATTTGAATATTTTTAACGTTTTTTTTTTTCATAAGGTAGTTGAGGTTGATCCTTAATATGGCTATTTTTTACTTTTTCGATTTCAGTTGCAGTTTTTTTAATAAAGGTATTTTCACTATCGGAACCGATCTTTTTACTTTTACAGACTCTCAGCGAGGAGGCCAGTAAAAGATAGATTTTTACAGACAAAAAAAAAAATCTGTTTTTAACTGTCGAATTCAATATTTGATTGTTAAAATAAGAAAAAAAAAATCCTGTAATTTGCACAAAATTACCCTAATTCACAAGTTATAAGCCAGATCTTCAAATGCACGCTTAAATTCAATTTACTTCACTTTCGCTTTTATCGTATGTTTTCGTATTAGAGAGGAAAAAAAGAGTCAATCCCAACTTTATTTCCATTTCAGTAATCTGATATACTATGAGAATCTATTGAGCCGTGCCGTATTGTAAAGTTGAATGTGTTCTCATAAAAATTCCTAAATCCTCTTTTCCATTTAATATATTTTTACAGAGTTCTGGATCCACTTTCATTCCAAAACTCAGTTTAGCGGAATAAAGCAGGGATTAAAAAAAAAGGTCTACTATCTGTAAAGAGAAAAAGTATGTTTTTCTCTTTGTAATGTTATTTAAAGTAAACATGTGTAGCGATTGGTTTTAAATTTAGCAGTTTTATTTTTCAATACCTAGATATCGGGTGTTATTAGAAATACGTTAGATTAGTACAAGGAGAAATAAAACCCGACTATGACAAAAAGTATATAGTCCAAAAAATTTATTATAACGGGTTGAACTAAAAAGCAAATTTTCTTAACCGATTAAATATTTATTTCATTGTTACTTTTTATACATTGTTATTTACTACTAAATCTATCGTCTCGCGAATCGTAGATTTAACAATGCCGAATTGAGAAATGGGGCATATTTCTTGCTTATCTGAGTTAAATTTACTTTGAAATATGTAAATTACCAGTGGACCCGTGCGAGGATTTCGCCCTGCAGTCTAATATTTTTTAGCAATATCTAATAATTTTTAGATGCAGGTTTAAACTTCTAAAGGAAAAGTATAAGCATAACAAGATCCGCATGTCATCAACGGTCCAGCAAGTTGTGCACCATGACACAAGCAAGAAGCTTATAATAGCCCCCGGCACTGTTTGTCCGTCCTTGTGTTAAAAAAAAATAATAATAAAAAGAAAGGGAAGAAGACAGATGAGAAAGAAGAAGAAGAAGAACTGGAAGGAAAGAGGTGATAAGTATAAAGGATAAGTATGGAAAGTAGACCGTGTACGTTAATGGGAGCTGGGTGCACGTTAAATCTGTTTGTGGCTCTAATGTCCTCCAAGTTCTATATAAGCGTTACCTCTGGGGGTGCCAATCCAGATGCAGGTCTCTCATCTGGAATTGGTTCAAAATTAGGAGACTAGTTTCACAGTTATATGGACCATGTGAGCTATATAGAAATAAAAAGCTGCAAAACAGGGCCCATGGGCCAAACCAACAACAACAACAACAACAACAACCCATTGGGCTTATGGTTTAGTCAGTTAACGACAATAGTACTTATTTTAAATTGCAAATTGTTAATTATTTAACAACCTTTCATGGGCCCAAAGGACGGGTAGCCAAGTCAATTAGCACAATAAAAGTAAATTAATTTCAATAATGTAAATACAGAAAAGGTTCAGTTTAAAATGTTACTAACATTCTTCTCTTCCAGGTTCCCCTTGCAGTTCCTCGTGCTGCCGGTTGGGACGGGCCAATGGCCGGCCCCAACTGGTAGCACAAAGGTTTTTTTAGCAGTGTGGTAAAAAAGGAAGCAGTAAAAAAGGTTTTTTTAGCAGTTTTTTTAGCAGTTTTTAGCTCCGTGACAGCCCACGGAGCCAGTTTTTACCAGGTGGGGTTCGGTAGAAAGGCGCAGTCCCGTCACTAACATTCTTCTCTACCAGGTTCCCCTTGCAGTTAGTTTCCTGCCGGTTAGGACGGGCCAATGGCCGGCCCCAACTGGTAGCACAAAGGTTTTTTTAGCAGCAGTTTTTTTATTCATTTTATTTTTGTCTGTTCGCCTCTTTATTAGGTGCAAATGGACATTGTCCGCACAAGCTACCGGACCCGCTCCAATGGGACAGCCCACGGAGTCAGTTTTTACACGGTGGGGTTCGGTAGAAAGGCGCAGTCCCGTCAGCCCCCGCAGCGTTTTTGTCTGCCTTGCTATTCGGCTCCAAAATTTTCCTTGCTGATACGACTTAGCTATTGGCAAAAAAAAAAAAAAAAAAAAAAATGAATAAATAAATAAAAATAATAATAATTTCAGTGGTTTTAATTGTCTTCCCTCAAAATTCTCCCCCCTTTTTCAAGCTAAGCTGAGTACCATAGTTTCGGCACTAAATTGTCCAGTCCCATTCCAACTAAAATGTCGAGTATGTGGCGTGCGGCAACAGATCTCAGAATACTAAAACCTAGGAGTGATCAACCCAGTAAAATCAGGACTTTATTGGTCAGCCAACCTGGGTACTTGTCATTGTGGATCGCCCCATGAGGTGATCAGGCGAGTTTCGCCCCACTCACCAGGCACTCAAACCCGTCAAACTGGGTCGAATCCCGGTAAGTAGGGGCCTGGTCAGCGGTCTCCAAGCATAACAAGATCTGCAAACTATATATCTTTGACACTTGAAGTTCACCCACACGGCACGGCAGAACTCGATCTTCGTTTCCTCTTAACACGGTAAAAAAGACAAATGTTTCAGGAGGAAGATCACGTTGTACGTTAATAAAAGTCGATTAAAAAAAAAAAAAAAATCATGGATGTCTTGAAAAGTTACAAATCCACTGCAAAAATAATTTTACAAAAATTCCAATTAGAACAGAAGTTATCGCTAAAAATATTTTGCAAAAGACCATTTCCTGTCATGCCATACCGTTACTTTTGAAGCCTTTTTTCACAAAACTGTATCTTTAAGACTTTCCAACATAGTTGAAAAGTTTTCATGAATTTGGTTTGTTTGTCTGTCCGTCCGTCTGTCGTTGCTCTCGTAAACAAACTTGGATAGTCATAAAATTTTTATGCATTATTGAATTTTACTATAGAATGTTCGGTATTGAAAATTAAGTAATTAAGTATGTAGCATTAATAGTTCATTTACAGGGACGCACAAAAGAATTCCATTACATTATGGTCTATTAGGGGAAAATCGTTTGCGATGCATTTTATGGATGTTACAATATTTCAAACATAATGAAATTAATATGCAGTACTGAGGCGGATTACAGCATCCTTTAACCAGAGTATACAATTAGTAGCATTTATAGTTCAATTACAGAGGCGTACAAAATAGTCTCTTTACATTATGATCTGTAAGGATCACCAAGGTTCGATAGAACTTTTTTTCTATAGATTATGGAATACGAAGGATTTATCGTTCATGTACAGAGAAGCACAAGATAATTCGGTTAAAGGACTGACTATGATCGGTAACTGCTAGAAATGCTCTTTCCACTGTGAAATGCAATTTTATATAATTATTAGTGTATTAAGCGTTGTTTACAAATTCTGTAGCTTATATACAGGGCTGCACGAAAGACTTCGAATGTGGGCAACAACTGCTGAAAATGGATTTTTACTGAATTATGTATTTTTTAAATTGCTTATTTAAAAATCTCATTTTATCGTATGAAGAAATTAAATTACGTAATAATATTCTGTTAATGCTGGAAAGTGTTTCATAATCTATGCCGAATACATGATTTTTCGTTCTTATTTGTCATTGCGTGCACTCTCATTTAAAAAATAATTATCATAGAACCTTGAAACTTGGATTTTACTAATTTTCATGTATACTTTTATGTTGAACCTAAATTTAGTCTGAATTTTGTCACATAAATTTGTGTTTTGAAAAATTAAATCTAAACTTTTTGGTAAATTTAGTGAATATGATTACAGAAGCCGTTAATTATGCTAATAAATTTGAATACACTTTTAAATTTAGTTTCAGTGTAAAGTATAGTAGTATAAGTGAAAGTAATTGAAACATTAAATATGTATCTACAGTAGAATTTTTTTAATCTTGCGCCTAGAATGCATATTTTAGTGTTAAAAAGTATTTTTTGTCGTTGTCATTTAATTCATTAATATTACTAAATATATATACATTTGAATGTTTCTTTTCAAACTACAAGAATGTGTGAAAGTACAGAATTTTTTTATATTTTATTCATTTAGCTTTGAAACTACAGAGGATTTCGTACTGGCTTCATATTAATACTACTATGGGATAATCCTTTTCATGCTACTTAGCGAGATCCCCCCCCCCTCCCCTCTAATCTACGAGAATATAATATAGCCACAATGGAAATAGCCAATAAGCTGTTCCGAGTTACTCACGATTCCACAAAATGTTTTTTATCATTAGAAACTTCCTACCTAGATTGTCTACACCCGTACATTCATAGTATCTATCCATAAAACCTCCTCCCTTTTTTCCTTTTTTCTATTTTTAACACTTTCCAACATAGTTGAAAAGTGTTTATGAATTCGGTTTGTCTGTCTGTCCGTCTGCCGTCTGTCTGTCTGCCGTCTGTCTGACTGACCGTGCTCTAACTCGCGTAAATATGCTCGGATCATCATGCAATTGATATATGTTATTGAGGCTTCCTGTAGCATGTTCAGTAAAGAAATTGAAGTGTGTAGCACTTATAGTTTTTTTTTTTTTTTTTACAGGGATACTCAAAAGAATTCCGTTACATTGCGATCTATGGGGAAAAATCATTTGCGGTTTATTTTAATGGTATTACACAATTTCAATTATATTGAAATTCATATATATCACTGAGGTGCACTACAAGAGACTAATTATAGAATGTGGTGTGCATAGCACTTATAGTTCCTTTACAGGGATACTCAAAAGAATTCCGTTACATTACGCGCTATGGAGAAAAATCGTTAGCAGTTTATTTTAATAATGTTTCACTATTTCAAACATAATTGAAATTGATATATATCACTGAGGTGCATTACAAAATGACCAGAGGGCCCGTGCGAAGATTTCGCACTGAAATCTAATATTTTTTAGGTACTTCTCTATTAACCCGTCGACCGCTTTTCATAACAAAAAACTACCGCCAAACTGTAAGATTAAACGCCAAAAATGCAGTCCCATTTACTTGATGTCAGAATCATTATGCGTGTTTGTTACGTCATCTAGTGGTATTACATTCGACATTTGCGTGTATTTTTCATTATGTTTTACTGATTTATTAGTTATTTTATTAATTAAAATAACAATTGTGTCCTTAAATTCTTATATTTTATTTATTTATTTATTTTGATATTCCAATGGCAACGTTCTCCCGTTTATTTGGCGATAGTTTTTTGTTATGAAAAGTGGTCAACGGGATAATAGAGAAGTATCATTTTTTTTTCAATATGTAATATTTATTAGATGCAGGTTTAAACTTCTACAGAAAAAGCAAGGATAAAAATATCTGCAAACAACATTTAGTTTTTAGTCAAGCCAGAATATCATCTAATTTATTCCATCAAAGTTAGAGTAAAAACTGATCCAAGATTGCAAAAGGCACGCTAGAGAAAAAAAAAATTAACAGTCGTATTTTGACTACATTAGAGGATGACGTCATCCTTGAAAAACATGAGACATAGAAATATAAATCTAAACATTTCAATTTCAATGTCGCTTTTTAATCATAAATATAAAATAAACCCGTGCGGTGCTTTTTATAATAATTGCTGAGCATCATATAATGTGGTTTTTTTTTTTTTTTTTTTGGCAACAATAATTTGAGGAAAACCTTTCATTTCTTTCATGAAAACAATGCCGATTTAATTTTTTAATTTCAGCAAATTTTAATCAAAAACATGTTTTAACGAATTGTTAAGTGGGCTATGTCAGAAGCCGGTTCTAAAACCTTTCATATGGTATCTCATTCGTTGTTCTGCGTTTCGTATTTTCTGCGAAATAGGGATGTTGACAGGAGAAATAATATATAAGGATTACTATTTAATAGGGTGTGCATAGCACTCTTTGTTCCATTACAGCGACACTCAAAAGAATTCGGTACTATAACGTTAACAATAATTGCGGGAAGAGGGTTTACGGTTGCTGAACGCGTTTTTAAATTTGACTAATTTTTTCGCTATTACTTGGTGTGTATAAATTTGATAGATCATAAACAGGGCAGCACAAAAGTACTCGTTTGTTGACAGAAATTCCAGAAGGGGAATTTTAAACTGTGCTACGCGTTTCCAAACTGAACTAAAATTTAGCATTCTGTGTAGTAGTATATATATATAAATCTATAGATTATATACAGGGCTGCACAAATGGATTCGGGTACTTTTCCGAATATTGTTGATAATTCCTGAAATTTGGTTTTTAAATAAGTTATGCGTTTCCCAAATTGCTTACTTAGATATCGTCTTTCACCTTATTAAACGGTAATGATTCGTAAAATTATTTTGGAAGTGTTGGAAAGTGTTACATAATCTATGCTTGACGCATGATTTTTCGTTCTTGTTTATTTTTAACATAGTTGATTAAAGAAGGAAGAAAATGTAATTGTTGATTGTTAAAAAGACTCTTATGCAAAACAACCAAAGTTAAATACAATTTGTAATTAAATTTTTACTAAATTTTTACTTAAATTTTTAAATGTTACATATGAAACACTGTAATTCCATTGAAACATTTTTCATTCTTTAATGAAGTTACTTCAATGTTTTTCCCGGTAAATTAATTAATTAATTTTTACATTAATAATCAGTGACAAATGAAGTAACATCGGCTCAAAAAGTCGTATATTTAAAGTAAAAGGATTAGAAGATAATCAGTTTAATAATTTTAATGGCATTACTATATAATTTTAATGATGATGGTGACATTTATTAAAAGTGACAAAATGTTGATACACTTTTAAGTAAGTATTTCTCAGACTTGTCAAAGAGCTTCGTAGCAATTAAATCACGCAAAGTTAAAGTTTAAAATAAGATTAAATTATTACATAAATTATTTAAGACAAGCATAAACTTTGGGGGGAATAAATCTTAATCTTACAAATTTGGATAAATATGGAATTGCACTAGATTAATTTTAACACAATTATTCAAATTGGTAAAGAAATCATATGAGTTGTAATTTTCCAACTGGACGATAAATTCGAGCGGGATAGCTCAGTTGGTTAAGCATGGCAGCTTCAGCCAAGTGATCCCAGGTTCGAATCCTGGTCCGGACATTTTTCGTCCAGTTGGAAAATTAAAACTCGTATAAAATATGGAATTGGTTCGGTGTAAATCTAGGAAATAGTCAATTTTGGTTCTTGGAATTAAGGGGTTGCTCAGTTAGATCTGGAATTCTCCTCGCCGATGTAAAATCTGTGGGATTGGAATGCATTCTTACTTTTACAATACCTCCGCAGGAAATTAATATAGCTTCTTAAAGGATCCAATCTAAAAAAGAGATTTTTTATCAGTTGCCAAAAAATTTCGAAGCTTTATTTAAGATCATATATTCTAATACGAGCAAATCTTGTGTGTGGTTATATATGCAAATTTTATCTTAAAAACGGCTCTAACGATTTTGACGAAATTTTGTATCCTACCGTTTTTGCGCACCAGAAAATCATTGGGCTAGGTCACATGTTCGAGAAAATTCGATTAGTGGGTCATTTTGGTCATACGTCATTATGGGTCAAGCTATTTTTATCTTAAAAACGGCTCAGACGATTTGAACTAAATTTTGTATCTTACAGTTTTAGGGAACAAGAAGACTATTGGGCTAGGTTACATGTTCGAGAAATTTCGATTAGTAGGTCATGGTTGATGATATTTGAACTCAAAGCTAATTTTGACCGAGCATAGCTCGGTCTTCCCTGCTCGTTTTATGGGTTAAAATTGTACGATCTGTGAGTACGATTTTAATACGTCAGATAAAATTAAATATATATTTTAGAAATATTTTGACAATTAAAAAAAAGAGAGAGAGACATCCTTTAAGGAGAGTGCACAGGAAAAAGAAGTCAAAACTATTAATTTCCTGGGGAGATATTTAAAAAATAAGAATGCATTCCACTCCCATACATATAACATTAGCCAGAAAAATTTGAGATCTAACGGACCAACCCCTTAACACCGTTAATGAATAGAAGCAAATTTATTTGGAATGAGTTGTACAGGTAAATCAATATTGGTGGAATAGCTATCTGACGGTATCATGGTGAAATATTAGGGCAACATTTTGCAATACATCTCTAAAATTGGTTTGTTTATATTTTAAACATACAGAGAACATTGCAAAGCAATATTTACTTAAAAAATAGAAAAATGTTGCCGCAACATTGGTAATCTTTGAAAAAAAAAATAATAAAGATATTAATGAAAATTTTTGTTTACTTCGAAATATGGAAGAATGTCCTCTCACGAGCCAAGTGCCGTCGCTCAGTCATCAGTTTGCGAGTGCATTGCCTAACTGTGGTCTTACTTCGAAATACTTGTAAAATAATTCGGATGTATCATCATAATATTGCAAATGTTTAAATGAAATACCAATATAAGCAATATTTTATCTTATATTAAATTATAAATCTTTGCATACTATTTTGTAAGATAATCACTATTTTTAAAGCATAATAAAACCACTTTAAACTACATGATGTTACATTACTTCTGAAATGTTTTTCTCAGTAGTAATTATTAATACTATTCAGCCATATGAGCGTGGAAACATTAAGATGTTTGAATCGGATATGAATAATTGAATCATTGAAAACTATTCTCATAATAGGCTTTATCTGGGATTGGGGGGGATAGGATGATCTGGCTTCCAAGGATTAGGAGATTCTCTTCAAATGATAAACAAAATTTGGCAAGATTTCTTTAAAAACTAATTTTCTAAATATTTAAACTTTATCTATCTATTCATAAATATCGCTAATTTAATTAAAAAAGGATTCATTTTTTAAAAATTTGCATTACAGACAACTTTTTTCATTTTACCACCGAATCCAAATTAAATATATGTAAATTATTTTTTGAAGAACGTGACACATAGCTTGACAGACTGGAAACAGACTTGAAATCGAAATTTTCTACATTTACTCGTTCTTATCTCATTTTTATCTATCATTTTAAACAGAAAAAAAAGAAGCTCTGATAATTTTTCGACTTCTATCAAGGCAATTTATTAAACTGAGTACCTACTCCAATCTAATTTTCGTTACGACTGTCTGCCCTTGGGCACTAGAAACAAGTACATATTATCATAATCCTCCAATTTCTCATAGATTTGACTCTAGAAAAAAAAAAAGGAAAAGAAAACTCCCGAAAAATCTGCAGATACAAGATTGAGAAGGGAGAGAAATTTTGGTTCTTATTATTCCGCATCGATTATCCGATTTGAAACTCATTTCCACAGAACAATCTGCTCAGAAGATGCCCCCTTCTACCTTCACTTCATTTCCTCATTTCCACCCACTGCTTGAGGGATTGTGGTGGATCACGTGACCCCCAGCAGAAGGAAGGGATCGTCGGATGCTGTAATGTCAACGGGAAGTGCTATGGAAGTGATCCGGTAAAATCCGACCTATTGAAATTTCAAGAGAAACTCTTTCATCAATGTTTTAATGATATGGGTAGGAACATGTGGTTACTGATTAACATACTATATCTAATAGCTGAATAGCTTGATTAGAATTTATGACGATTAAATACACTTTATAAATACGAAATGTTTAGAGGAAAATTGCAACTTTTTGCATGTGGGCTCAAAATTCTTACATTATTCACCACCAGCCTATGCTGATTTTTAGAGTCAGTCAATAATTGCCGAAACGTCAGTTGAGTCTCACTGTGGAGACCCGAAAAGTTTTTGGTTTCCGTCTGTTTGTTTGTCTGTTTTTTGTCTGTCTATCTGTCTGTACCACGATAACTGCCACAAAAATGATCCGATTAGGTTGATTTTGGTAGGTGTGTTGGCGAGTTAACCGAAATTAGCTGTATAATTTTTAGTTACATTTGGTTCTTTCGTCCGAAAAATATAGAACATTTCTTTTACGTCATAATGCTTTTTAATGGGAAGTCAGACGATTTTTTTATTTTAACATTCTCCGAAAAGAAAATGTTGCATTGGGATAATTGTAAATGCTAAATTATGGATGCTAAATTTACGAAATGGAGATCTTAATTTAATCCAATCGCTTTGAAAATTTGCCAATATATTTATTAGAATTTCGAAATTAATTGTATAAATTATTGATAAATTTTATGCAATAATTTGAAAGATATAAAACAATTAAAATACAGATAAAATGCTTAAGTGATACAAATAGAAACAACTAAAGGCTTATAAAAACCTTTTACTGATCGACATACGTTTCAGTGCTCACAACGGCGCCATTGTCAAGATACATTATAATATACAAAATATTCTCACAAATTTTGGAAAATAAACTTGAAAACATGAATTACGAGATCATATATGTAAAAACAGGTGCTTGAGATACCCAACTGTAAACGTGAAAATTAATATTTCGTTATTGCCTTTTTTAAAACTGAAAAGTACCTCGTGCCTAATTTTAGGTAAGGTAAAGCCAGGAGAGATTGCGCACATAGAGGTTCGGAGAGAAGGAGTAGAGTAAGCGCACAGCGACTCCAGGTAGTTGTACAACAGCAGTAGTGGAGTGTCTACTTGAAAGTGCACGTTAATTGTTTTGAAGGTCTAAGATAAAGCATTGCTATTTTGTTTTGTTTTCCCAAAGTAAGTGCTTGAATTTTCATAGCTATTCATCAGAATTTCTATACAATGTCAGTAGTACAAAATATTTTAAACTTAAACGATTTCTCTTACGCTACTAATCTAGACTAACAATGTGAACATCAACGGTTCGTTTTAGTAGCGGCCATGTTTATATAAAAAGTCACGTAATCTCTCCTACCGAAATTGGACAGTTTCTGCATCTGCTACTTAGGAGAGATGGCGCATTGTTTCCATTAGTTTCCAAGCTAGGAGAGATTACGCAGCTTATTGGTAAATTTGCATAAAAAATTAAAATTGAAAATGGACTAATTTTAATATAAACGTGTTATCAAGTAACTTAATGTTATTTTGTAATCTTATCTGGACTTGCTTTTTCTGATTCTTTAATTTTTCCCCCCTTAATTAAAATTTTTTAATCGTTTTTAAAATTATTTCCTTTGCCTGATTCTTTAATCATTAGGTTGAAATATTCACTCCTAATTTAATAATACTTATTCAAAAAAACCTTACAACAATGTCATTTAAGTGTAATTATTATTGTTAACAATTTAATTGCAGTTATTATTAGTAACAATCTCTCCTACCCATGTGCGCAATCACACCAACCCTGTAAGGACAGATTGCTCGAAATAACTTTCTTGGTTTTATTGCAACTTTTCTATTAAATTACAACATAACAACAAAATAGCAATGGAAATGCATAAAAACAAATAAAGTAATAAATATTCATGAATAGTTTAGCAAAAAATTAATATTTAAATTTTTTATTGTTATTCTTTTGAATTGTGCGCAGACTCTCCTAGCTTTGCCTTAATTCAAATGAGGCAGACTCATTGCAAATGTTTACGTTACGCATGTAGATTTCTGTTGATTCACGAATAATAGATGAGAAATAGAGTCTTGATGGATAAATTATTTTGCTATTCGTAAAATCAGTTTTTAATGTTTCCGTTCTATGTAGTCTTGCCAGTGCTGTAGCACTTCTATCATGTTTGATAGCTGCCATATGCTCTTTTAATCTTGTTTTAAACTTTCTATTGCTCATTCCTATATAATATTGTAATGTTCCATCTGCTCTGGTGAACGGGATTTCATAAACACCTGATAGTTGATATGGCTCTATTGGGTCTATTTTCTTACAAACCACGCTTTTTAATTTTATGGATGGTTTTGCGATAAAACATATATTGAATTTGCTAAGTTTATATTTCAAGCTTTCAAAGAACCCAGGGAAATATTGTAAAGTAGATAACTTTGAATTTTGTTTATTGAAGTTTTTCTTCTCTATGCTCGTAATTACTTTATTAATAGTGCTTTCTTTATATCCGTTGTCTCTTGCTATTTCATGTATTTTATTTCACTTGTTAACTGATCTGGAGATCACTTAACAATCACACGTACAAATCAACACGTACAAGCTGTAAAGGCTCTCTTAATAAAATGCCTAAATGCCGAAACTTTGTGCTTGCGTATTATGTGGGATAATGGATTGGTTGGCTATTGGTTTTCTATATACAGTAACATATATACAGTAACATAGTTTTCTATATCCGGTAACTGGATGCTATTCAAACGTAGAATGAATTCATTTCTTGAACTAATAACATGATCTGGATTAGGTAAGATATTTTTCAGTAAGATCACAAACGCTTTTTCTATGTAATAAGTGGGGGCAGAGCATTTTGTTACAATCGGCCTTACTGGCATTCTTGCCTTACTGGCATTCTTGCCTTAATACTATATTTAAGTCTACCCACAATTGTTGGAATTAAAGCCAATTTATGAACTCTGACAATAACTTTCATATAATCCGGCCAAGTACCTTTATTGACAATTTCAGTAACTTTGCTGTTAATTATGTTAAGCGGGTTCTTCTTGACTTCTATCAGGGCTGCGGAGTCGGTGGAAAAAATGACCGACTCTGACTCCTGAAATTTTAAAGGAACCGACTCCGACTCTGACTCCGACTCCAACTCCGGGACAGCTAAAATACTAGTATTGCCTGTTGATTCCTATTATTCAGATTGCTTCATTGCTGTCATTTGTTTTGAAATAGTAGTAGTCGCTTTATTAAATTTGTCCTTAAATAGAGGAAATATTACTATTTTAAAAAAGTGGCAGCAATCAAGCAATCAGAATAAAAAAAAGAGCTGGCAACACTGCAACCTAGTGACGCATTCCTGTTTGACCTTGAAACATATTATTACTGCAGAGGCAAACTTTTAAAAGTACTGGTATATCAGTATAAAGAGTTTCACCTTATTTAAATGCAGATTTTTTTTTTTTAATAAGGCGAAAATACTTTTATAAAATGCATGTGGAACTTTGCCCCTGCATTAATCGGCTCTGGTCAAGACTGAAAATATTTTGAACATCCCCTCCTCCTCCCAGATAATCTTTGCACACTCACACAAAAACACGATGTGACTTAAATTTTATATGTAGTAAAATTTAATTATGTCAAAACTGTGCAAAAACTATATGTAAAATATTTATATGCATGTAAATTGCAATCGAAAAGTTAAATTTGAAGCTATTTAGATAGAAACAACAGTTGAAATCTAATAAATCTCCAAAATTTACTTTGAACAACACACACAAAGTTGTGTCCAGTTGAATCCAAACAACGTATATTATGTAAGTATGTCATTTTAAGACAATAACCAAAATATTACAGGGTGCGGCAAAAAAACGATCATCAAGATTTTTTGCAATAAAAACAAATTTTATTAACGAAAAACAATAAAGAACAACCACAGTTATAAAATATTCAATTGGTTGAAAATGGCCTCCTTGTGCACGTTTGCAGAGCTGCAAACGCTTCCGAAAATCTTTGGCCACGGCACGCACCTCCTCCGGCGACAATCGGTCTCATACCCGGCGCAGGGATTTCTTCAAAGACTCCAAACTTTTGTGGAGCTTAACACAGGCCGTGGTCTGTAAAATTGACCATACGCTGTAGTCCATCGAATTCAGATCTGGTGAGTAAAACGGCCATTCTGCAGACGAGATGAAGTCCGGAAAATGGCTTCTGCACTAGTCCTGAGTCGCTTTTGCCTTGTAAGCCGGGGCTGAGTCCTGTTGTAACGTTCAATTCGCATGCTTGAACTGCTGCTGGGCCCACGGAAGTACCACGGTTTCCCAAATGTCGCGTCGGTACACTTCTTGATTGATTTTGACCCCTTGGTCCACGAAAACGAGTGGAGTCTTGCCACTGGGGCAAATTCCGTCCCAACCATCACAGACTGAGGATTTGGCTGGCGTTCGACAACGGCCGAGCTGCCGGGGGCCTCGGC
This sequence comes from Maratus michaelseni, assembly GCA_963931845.1. NCBI lineage: Eukaryota > Metazoa > Arthropoda > Arachnida > Araneae > Salticidae > Maratus > Maratus michaelseni. The sequence goes on along the minus strand of OZ007590.1, from coordinate 10,448,257 downwards.
GGACCAGCTTCTGTCGTTTTGGTGATTGTGGGCTTGTTCGACGGTGAACAACTTCTCAGCCGTGAAGAAGATGCGGTCCCAGTTAAAAGGTGCGTGTCGACGAAGAAGTCGGTTGCATCTTTCGGGTCGTACGTGCTTGTTATCGCTGGTCACTAGTTGAACTTTTTGCAGCTTATATGGCGTTAAATGGAGATCCTCTTTGGCTATTCACCGAACCGATCTGTCACTGATTCCAATATCATTGGCGATTTTTCGCATCGAGACCCTCGAATTTCGCCTAAGCCGCTCTCGAACCAGTTTTCGGTTGTTGTCGGTTCTGACGGTGCACTTTCTGCCGCTTTCTGGACGACGGCCACCATGGTCCAGCTCCTTGTATCGTTTGATTGTCCGGGAGACAGTGGCCGGATCGATGCCGAGAGTTCGAACGATCTCACAGTTGCGCTTTTCAGGCTATGTAACGCCAAAATTTGTGTACGTTGGTTGGACATCTGAAAATAACATATAAAAAAAGCATTAAAAATTATGCAATTAGACATACCAGTACAGAAAAACATGGGCTATCCAATTAAAAAAAACTGAATCAAACAGGTTCAAACAATCGTGTTATTCGTATAACAACAGAAACATTGATGATCGTTTTTTTGCCGCACCCTGTATATGCCAAATATATATTATACCAAAATATGGGCGAAAGGATGTTTAATTTTGGTTTTATATCCATTTCCGCAGACCCCAAAAATAGCAAGCGAAAATTTTACAATTTACGCATCATTTGGGGTCTCAAGAACCCGAGAAATTACGTGGAGATGCAAAAACTGAAAATTTTACTATTTTGGCATTAACTCTGTTCTCACGACTTCGTAAAAAAAGGGGGGAAAATTATATTTTCAGCATTATTAATTGTACAATTTTGGGTTTTGCAGATCCGAAAAATCCAAATATTGAAATCTAAAGAAGTAAATAAAATGGAAATTTTACTATTTCAGATCCTGCTGACTTGGAAAAGAAAATGCATAAAGGTGCAATTTTGGAGTTATAGTATGTCTTCGAGATCAGAAAAATTCTGATGTTAGAGAAGAAAAATAAAGATGAAAATTTTAGAATTTCAGGAATAATTTGGGTTCTGCGGATTCGAAAGGAAAGGTGAAAATTTCATATTTCCGGCATTAATCTTATCATTTCGGCTTTATTTAGGGGCTGTAAGACACGAACATCAAAAGGAGAAACATAATAGAAATTTCACTATTTCATCATTATTTCGGATACCGCAGACTCAAGAAGAAAAAAAAATCACATATTTTGGGGGTTCCGTGCACACGAAAAAAAAGAGTGAAAATTTACAATTTCAGCATTATTCCTGGTCTCACAGACCCGACGAATCTGAGGGAAAATAAGAAAAAAAAGGGGAAAAGGTTTCTATTACAGTGATATTTTATGTTCTGTAAACTCAAAAAATAGTAGATATTTCCAATTTTTGCATTACCGCAAGTTCCGCAACTTCCCCAAAAACGAGAGAAAGGACTGTATACTAAATATAAAATATCAACTAGAGGTTTCAATTAAAAAAATAAACAGTTTTCATATAGACTGTACACTGGACAGACAGTATATTGTGTCTGTTTAACCTGGGTTGCCAGATATATACAGTCCAAAATTAAAAATAATAATTCGGTTTATAAATTTAAAATTACATGGAATTGGTTTAATTTCACTTCAGACTGTCTAAAAAACAAGCTGGAGTCGGAGTCGGAGTCGGCCTTTTTTTTAGTGACTCCGACTCCGACTCTTTTGCCCTAAAATGGGCCCGACTCCGACTCCACGACTCCGACTCCGATTCCGACTCCGCAGCCCTGACTTCTATACAGTCCATATTATTAATACATTCAAGCATCTTGTTTTTACGAATAAGAACAAGATGGAATAAATAAAAATAGGAAATGAAATTTTTACACGATTTCGCTAACTAAAAAATCGCATGCAAAACAGCGGATATTGATGTACCTTTTTCTCTAGAATTCCTAGATGCAATTTCAATTTTTTTTTTAATTGTTTTGTTAGTAGTTAAACTAAAAGTATCGTTCGGAAGAATAGCCTGTTCAGATATTCGAAAAAACGGAGTTTGTTATAAAGAGAGTTACATATGTTTTTAATTATCGGGGGTGAAACTTTTTCCTTAATTAATGCATTTATTTTTCTTTTAATGTTACGTGGACGACGTCACGAGTAACAGCTAGTAAAATATAAAATAACTAATCTTCCGTAGTCTGAGGGCAAGGTTAGCTCAAAACATGGGCGTTTGCTAGCAACAATATAGTTTAAAATCAATGTAGATACTTTTAAAGAACTGTCACAAAAAATCTCGCTTTCTAAAATGCGCATTTTGGCAGTAGGACCTGGATTACAGAGGATAGCGCAATAGGTTTAAATATCTATTTTATATAAATAATTTTTTTTTAAATAAATATCGCATTTAGTCCACGACAGATTATTATGACAGAGTAGAATAGCTGCGCCCGCCATCGGGCCGGTTGAGATATTCGAAAAAAATACACCGGTAAATTTTTACTTTATAAAAAACATGAGTTTTTTTTTTTTTTTTTTTTTTTTTTTTTTTTTTTTTTTTTTTATGAAATTTATTTGGATTTATTAAAGAAAAGATAAAGTGTTTTGAAAGGAATGTTAAACGAAACCCTTTGTGCGATCTTCGATCGCACTTACTTACACTCTAAATAAGAAAGAGTGACTATTCACTCCGGAGGAGTGGATATTCACTCTATCGCAGAGTCAAAATTTGCCCAACCTCTTTAGAGTGACTATTCACTCTAGGAAAAAGTGAAATTCTTGACTCCCTGAAAGAGTGAATACTCACTCTTTCAGGGAAGAGTTTTTTCACCCCTGATAGGAGTAAATAGTCACTCTTTCAGGAGTGACTAAAATTCTTGAATAAAAAAGAGAAAGAAACTCATTTTTTACATACGCTTGTTCGTAGGCGATCACCCTCCCAATAGTAACCGAGCTCGCTGCTGCTTGACTTCTGCGCTCGGACGAGAACTGGTACCTACAGCTTGCTACAGCCGCTTACAATTTAAAAAGCTCTTATTACATTATTTTAGCTTTGTTTCTTTTGTGATATTCGAACACACTTATTAAATTTGTGTAGAAATCATAAATATCTACGGTGTTTCTCAACTGTGTAAATAAGAAACTGAAACCTTCTTTTTGTATCATATAATACAGAGACTGTTCGCACATTTTTTAGACAAATTTGATAAATTATTTAAAAAGATGGAATTCTTTTAGAGGAAAAAATTCTGACAACAACTTATTATGTGTAATTTATATTATCGTCTGATACTTTCAAATTTATTCTTATTTCAAGATTGCGCATGCTAAAAAAGCTGTGAATGGGAAGATGCGTTTGCGTTTTTTTTTCTTCTTCTTCCGAACAGAAGTATGCTAATTCCACAGTCTAAAATGATTGCAAAGCGCATAATATAAAAACTTTTTAGTGCGAAATAAACATAACAATTGATTTAAAGTGCTATTCCAAAAATCAGTACATATACATAGTAAAAAGATATCAGATGAAAAAAAAAAAAAAAACAGGGAAAAAAAGAGCCCATTTCAAGGCGGAAAACGAAGTTTCAAGTAAGGATTTATGACTATCGCAAATTTATCTTACATCGAAAACATCCATCGATATCCATCGAAAGCATTATGCAGAATTAGAATCAAGAAACAAGATTATCATACAGATTATTTCAGAAAGCAATATTCATATTTTAAAAGTTAAAAACAACAACGCCGAAATCGTCTAAAAAATGTGCGAACACCCGTCTGTACATTTTCGCTATGACAAAAATTCCGTTACAAACAAAGCAGTTATTTATTTATTCATTCATTTTTTTCTTGTTAATAATGTTTCCATAATTAGAGCCCGATTAAGATTGTCCGAGGCCCAGGGCCTGTTTACCAAATAGGCCCGTGAAGCCGAAGTTTACTCACTGAAATACAAAGGGGCCCCCAAATTTACTTTTCAAAACTAATTTTTAGGGGGGAAATTTTAGTCAGGGTAAAACACGTTTTTTTTTCTTAAATTATAGCTGTTAAATTTTTCCTAAGATTATTTCCGACACATTTATACTCTTTTTTTTCTATAATAAATGTTATAAAATCAGTGATTAAATGCAACGTTTTTAATTTCTCTTATGTTTTTTTTTTTTTTTTATACCGCTAACCAGGCCCCTACCTGCCCGGCATGAATGCCTAGCTTAACGGGTTAGTACCTGGGTGCGGGGCGGAAATCGCCTGATCACAGCATGGCTGTGATCCACCTGACTATTGATTTGTTCACATCGCTGCTGTGCTTGCTCTCTTGTGATTTGCTACCGTTATCTTTGTTTGCCGGTTCAAGGTTTCTGTTTAACTTTGTTGAATTTACAGATTTAATAGGTCTCGTAATTTAGAACCTTGATCAGGTGACGAGACCCTCACCTGACTAGGCACCCCCAGAGGTATTATTCACAGGTAACTTGGAGGGCTTTGCACCCACGACGGATTTTACATGCACCAGGTGCCATTAGCGTACATAGATTTACATATTTACCATGTCTGTTGGCTTGTCACGTTCATGGTGGGTTGTCGCTGTAGTGTTTATCGCCTCTTTTATGGGCTGATTTCCCTTCTTGTTGTATTTGTCTCTGTCAAGGCTTTTTGGCGTTTTTATAGGCTCGCCCCTGTTGTGGGTTGTTTTTTGTCTATCATTCATTGGTTTTTTGTCTCTTTCTTGATATATTTTTACCTCTAGCTTGTGCTAGAGCTGGTTTTCACATTTTGAATCTTGGTCTTCTTTCGAGACTTTCACTTGTTATTATGTCACTATCGTGGGTTTTGTCACGTTGTAACATTTGTTACTGGTGGTTGTCACATTGTAACTTTTGTTACTGGTGGTTGTCACATTGTAACTTTTGTTACTGGTGGTTGTCACATTGTAACTTTTGTTACTGGTGGTTGTCACATTGTAACTTTTGTTACTGGTGGTTGTCACATTGTAACTTCTGTTACTGGTGGTTGTCACATTTCTGGATGTTGCACACTCATTTTTGTTGTCTTTGTCACTTTATCTCACCCAAGCATTGGGGATTTTGATTTTTTTTTTCCCTTCGTGAATACGCTTTTTGCGATCAGTCCATTGAATCCTAATGGCTGTTATCACTGCTTTTGAATTTTGTGCAACTTGTTGATTTGTTGTTTGAGAAACTTGTCGCACTAATGGAGTGGGGCTTGTTCCGTGGCCGTTAGTCCGTCATGTATCTATGAGGCTGTATTCACTTGATTTGACACTGTTTTTTTCCCCATTAACTTTCTTTGGCAGGTGTGCCTTTGTGCATTCACCATTTAATTATTTTGTTCACTTTTTGTTGGCCATTTGCCTTCATCAGTTGGTGAAATTCAGTCCGTCACAGATGACTTCCACTTCTCACTAGTGCTGAAAAAAATCGATTTTTTTTTTTGGCGTAGCAAAGAGGTTCCATTGCTACTTTTTTTTTTTTTTTTTTTTTTTTTTTTTTTTTTTTTTTTTTTTTTTAATTTTTAATTTTTAAAGATATATTAGAAAATATACTTACCAAATGGATGGCTTTTGAGAGTGGGATATGCTTTTGAGGAATCTCGCTGCTGGGAAGGTGTATTTATTGTGATATGAGATCGATGTTTTCTACTAACCATCTCATCACTGCTCTTCCTTTTGTTTGTACTTGTTTGTTGTTCGCTAACTGGTTGTGCCATATTTTTTCGTTGTTTGGTGTGATGTGGATCAGATGTAGTGTTTGGGTTAGTGGGCAGTCTGTTAGATAGTGTTTGGGGGTTCCCAACTCCCCGCATGAGCAGTTTGGTGCGTCTTTGCGCTTAAACCTGTGTAAGTAGTCCGGGAATGCTCCGTGACCCGTGTAAATTTGACTTAGTAGATTGCAGCTGATGATTCTGCGAGAATCTACTTTTGGAAAGTATTCATATGTCTTCCTGCCCGTTTCCCCATAATCCCACTCGAACTGCCATTGTTTGATAGTGAGTTCTTTTAGTTTTTTTTTAAAGTTTGATGTCGGTCTTTCTAGATGGTACGGAATTTCTTTACTTTGGTTTTCTGCAGCCTTTTTTGCTAATTCGTCGGCATCCTCGTTTCCTTGGATACCCACATGTGCTTTGACCCAGCTAATTTTGAATTTATTGTTTGAGTCTTTTACTGTTTTTTGTATTGTATCGATTAATTTTACTACATTGAAGGGTTTACTGAGTGATTGGATGGCTGACATGCAGTCCGAGCGAATGCTGTATTCCTTCCCTGTGCTATTTCCCCATTCTGCTGCTTTTAGTATAGCCAGTAGTTCAGCTTGGAAAACACTGTTGTACTTCCTTAATGGAGCTGACCATGTTTTTATTTTTTGTTCATTTTTGAAAGCTACGAATGCCGAACCCGTAGCGCCTGTTTCCAATTTTGAACCGTCCGTATATATTACTATGTCCTTGTAATTATGGCCTATTCTTGGTTCTATGGTGTCCGCGGGATGTGTTTCCCATACATTAATCTTTTTTATATAGTCTGTATGGTGGATAGTGGTTCCGTGTATTTCTGTCGTTTCTCTTAAACGAGATATTGTGCCGTATTCTGCCTCGTATTTAACTTGGAGGTGAATTGGAATCAGGCCAGCAAGTACCTGAAGGGCCGCTGTTGGGGCAGTTTTATATGCCCTAACTACAGCCAGCAAAAAATGCCTTTGGCATGTTGTTAGTACTTGTTTACTTCTTTGGTTTAGCTTATGTCCCCATATTGAGGCTGCGTAAGTCAGTGTTTTCTCAGCTACTGTTCTATACCATATTTTTAAGATGCTTGGTTTCAATCCCCAACCCCGTTTGGCCATTTGTCCCATCATCCAAAACGCTTTCCTTACTTTGGCTGTTTGTGCTTGGCAGTGTGTTTCCCAATTTAGGTTTTTATGTATGATTACACCTAGATACTTAATGTTTTCTTTTCCTTCAAATTCCCTTTCTTTGAATTTAATTCCTTCAATTTTATATGTGTCTGCTGTTGGTAGGTTTCTTGTGTGTGTTCTATTAAGGTACAGTAGTTCTGTTTTGTCCCAATTAAGCGTTAGGTTATTTTCCGTTACCCATTCATAAAATTCTTTTATTATTTTGTTTGCTAGTTTTACTAATTGTTCTTTTGTTTTTGCTTTTATTATTAAAATAAAGTCGTCTGCGAAGGCCTGTATTCTTACATTTTTACCCCAGTTTTTCTTTAGGGCTGTATCTGCTATTAGCAGCCACAGCAGTGGTCCTAATTTCAAACGTGCTAAAAATAACAGAAAATTTAATCTGTATAGTTATATTTTGTTTATATTCATAAAGAGGTTAGAAATGATATAAAATATGTAGAATAGGTTATTTAAATAAAGAGGAAAATAATTAGCATTCAGAGATATTAAATTTCTGTTTATAAAATAGAAGCAAAATTGTGTTGCAGCTAAGCATAAATTTACTTCAAATATTTATTTTCCCTGCACTTTTCTTAGCATTGGCAAATCCTGCAATTTGTAAAGCATAAAATATATTTCCTGTCTATAATTCTATCGATTCATTTATTATTTCAATGCCTTTTTCAGTTTTTTTTTAAATCGTGCTACTATATATAAAGGATTTCATTTTAGGTGTTTCGTTTCGATAACGGAGATTACTCGGATTCTCATCCGTCAGCTGGCGCCATCTTGTGATTTTATTGGAAAAAACTGTTTTTCCTCACTCTTCAACGGAGTGAAATATCTCACTCTTGTCAACGGAGTGAACAGTCACTCTCGACAACGGAGTGAGATATTTCACTCTTTTCTAGAGAGTGGAAAGTTCCACTCTTTAAAGAGTGCATATTTATAAAATTCACTCCTAAAAGAGTGAAAATGCCTCTCACTCTTCCTAAGAGTCAACTTCTCACTCCTTCCAATTTTAGAGTGTACTTGTTTCTATCTTCATACTGCGCGTATTGTTTGCGGTATCTATAATTTCTATCAACAAACTTTTCTTTTCTATAAAATGATTTCACTTCATTTCCGTATCGGTAACCACGTTTCTTAAAACTTTCGTGAAATATTTCATTTTTTTTTCATTTTTTCTTTTTATATTACTTCCGTCTATTTCTTTTCTCGTGCTAGTAAAAATTATAATATTTTCCGTGTTTTGTTATTTCATTTTCATCTTTTGATTTGGTCTCGCGAGTTGAGTCACTTTTATCTGTTTTCACCGCGCGTGCTAAATTTATCTTGAAATTATTTTCTAAATTATTTTTATTCATAATACCTCTCATTTCGTTTTCTGCACGTGAACTATTTCCTTTTAATACTTTCGCTTCATTGTATGAATTGGCAACATAATTTAATTTTTAATCGGAATTATTTACAACTTTAAGGCAACCTACTTGAAAAGTATTGCGCTCGCCAACAATTTTAATTCCCTCTTCATCTATCGCCAACTTTAGTTTGCTGATCACGTCTTGCCCTATTACAATATCGTATGCGAGAGATTTTGAAACATAAAATTTCGTTGATATAAGAAACCCATCGACACGTATTTCATACACAAAATATCCAATTAGATTTACAGTTTCTCCGCCAATGTCAGTTAATAAGATATCAACAGAAGACAAATTTGGCGACCCAATATTGGCATAACATTCGTAACGGAATAAAGAAATATCGCTGCCTATATTAAACAACAGATTTGCTTCTTTGCCTTTGATATTAATTATTTTACCCATTCCATTAGGTTTAGACTTATTTCTGATTCGAATTGTAGCAATGTTAGCTTTTTCCTGTACATCGGCATTAGGATTGTGATTTTGGCGATTATAATTTCGATAGTTTTCGGTAGAGTCTTGACTGAACTCATTAGCTTGACCGTTATTGCTTACACTGAGACGCTATGTGGCCTTGAGAGTTACATCTATCTAAAACACCTAATTTGAGATTTATTTCTTTTGTTTTTGGTATTGTGTATGAAAGAAAGATTGTGAATTTTCATTTTTACTTACTTCGGGTTTTCTATCTTCAAAGTGGGGTGAAATTCTATTCATGGTTTTAACATTACGTCTCGCCGCATCATAATCGTCTAGTTTATTTACTAATACGTCTACATTTTTAATTTTTGGAAAATCATCAATAAAATGTGCTTTCATTTCTATAGGTAACCTTTTCTTAATTTGATCTACTACTATTAATTCTTTTAAGGATTCAAAATCGGATACTTTAAGACCGCTAATCCATTCTTCCAAATAATTTCTTAATTCAAATGCTAAATCGCGCCAAGTGGCTGAAGACTCTTTTTATGTGACATTAATTTCTGCCTAAATTCTTCTGGCGTCATTTTGAAGCGTTTAAGAAGTAAATCTTTTACGTAATCGTAATTGTTCGCCAATGTTTCTGGCTCTCTAGCTATAATATTGGCGATTTCTAACGGAATTAAACTTAACAAATGTGTGACCCAATTATTTTTTTTATTATTATATTCATTCGAGAAATTTGTCTTTCAAATAATGCTAAATAGAGACTAATATCACTTTTGCTGTCAAAGTGAGATATTAATTTAAGCAAATCTGGTTGCTTACCTGAACTAGCTATTACAGAATCGGCGCCAAATATACAGAGGTGTCGGTAACAGTGACGGTAAGAGTGTCGCGAGTTCAATGGTTTTTCCCAAATGGTCCATCTCAAAAAAGGCCCCAGCTATTGCAGAATCGTCGCCAAATATACAGAGGTGTCGGTAACAGTAACGGTAACAGTGTCGCGAATTCAATGTTTTTTTTCCATCTCAAAAAAATGCCCAACGCGCCTAAAGAAGTTTTCACTTCAAAAATCATTTAGAAATATTGAAATGCGAACGAGATATCTTAAAATATTTCCTCCATAGGATTAACATTAGCAAGCGGGTGTTTTCGTTTGTGTGAAGTAGCCTCTTAAGAACTGCTAAATTAAAAAAAAAAGAAGAAGAAAAGCTCATTGTGGTACTGCTAATTTGAAAATATCGTCTTTTTAGCTAAATCTGTCATGCATGCTAGTCTACTTTTAGAAAAACTATTTTATTTTATTTATTTTTTCATTTTTTTACTATTTTTAAGTGTCATTATTATAAGAAAAAATTCTTCAGTTTACAGAAAAAAATCTGCACTTTTTTATTAATTTTGTCTTATTTTAACAATTAAATGTTAAATTTCACCGTTAAAAACAGAGTGTCTTTTTTTTTTTTTTTTTTTTTTTTTTTTTTTTTTTTTTTTTTTTGTAAAATTAATATTTTTGTTTTACTGTAAAATCAACAAATTTTAATTACAGCGTATGGTTGTTTTTTACATCTACACTGCAGTCTATTGTCTATTCGTCATAAATGTTTTTATTCGATTTAAAGAATGATATTTGTGTTATTTATACCTTCACAAGTTGCCACTGAATAAAATCTTTTGCATAACATGATGCTCATACGATGTAATTGACCATCAATCCCAATGTAAATGCGCCTTCAAGCTCTTATTAAAAACACTAGGGCATCCAACCCGGAATTCCCAAAATAGAAAAGAAAAACTTTTTTTTTTTTTTTTGAAAACTGTAATATATTTTTTTAATTGCCCCCTAAAGATCATTTTTACTGGAAATATGTCAATTATATATTCAAATAAAATTTTGAAATTTATTAAAAGCGGTAATTTCGTATTGGCCTCTTGCCAGAAGTTAATAGCCGAAGAAATCGTTAACAATTTCGTTATCTACAGCAGTTTTCTTTTTTAATTCGGATAATATCAGCGGTTTTAAGAACTTATTTCAATTACACGTCTGTTAAATTTGTCTTTTATTTATACTATTTTATTGATTGCTTAATAAACTTTTAATTTCGTTATTGAATATCAGATGGAAACCAATGCTGAACTTTTTATATTGTTTAAAGTGCAAAGGGATTAATATTTTGTAATTGCTTGCGATATATATATTAAAAATCATGCTTGAAATTTAATTTAAATGCTATAATAAATTAGCCAATTGCGATACAGTTTTCAAACAAATTGCATTTGAAAATAGATTTTTTCCCATATAACGGTATAAAAATTGAAAATGTGCAATATTTAGAAATTAAAAAAATTGCAGTAGCAAAAATTGCAACATCGAAATTTCATCGTCAAGTAATTGCTATTTACAAAATGACGTCAGCGTTACGCACAGACACATGTGTCCTTTATAATATAGATAATCATACACTGTAAAAGAAAACGCGTTGTTTTACGTGAAAATATCTGTTTTTAACATTTACATAACATACGAGGGTGGATCAAGTATAATGGAGACCTTTTAACTACCACTAGAAATGTTTTATACTTGTTGTCATGGCAATCATCAAAAGTTATATACGCTATCAAGCGCTTCAAACGAGTTGTAAATAAGATATTTTATCGTCTGTGTTTTTCTTATATTTTAACACTTAAAATATAAAATTAAATATATATTTTAGAAACATTTTGTCAAATAAAAAAGAAAGAAACTTAAAATCCTTCAAGACGGGCATAGAGAAAAAAGAAGGTAAACATTTTAATTTTCAGAGGAGAAATCCAAGAAAATTCCATGCCCATAGGTTTAACATTAGAGAGGTGATTTTGCGGTCTAACCGATGAGGAGCCTTAAATTAAGCAAATTAAACGAAGCAAATTTTCAGAAACAGACAAGTATTTACCGAGGGTCAACGATTATTTTTAATGGATTACTTAGAAATATGAAGAATATTCTTTGATTTTAATTTAAACATACTTTGAACAATAGAACAACGGTTATTTATATGAGTATACAAAATGCGATTGCAAAAAATATATATGTTATTGATTTTCATTCAAAGTTAAGCACTTAATCGTCGTTTAAATTCTTTACTTCAAAAATTGAATTTCGTATTAGATTATAATTTAAACAAGTGGGTAAGTGTGATCGAAGATCGCTCAAAGGGTTTCGTTTAATATTCCTTTCAAAACACTTTATCCTTTCTTTAATAAAATCAAACAAATTCCATTTAGCAAAAAAAAAAAAAAAAATCATGTTTTTTATAAAGTAAAAATTTACCGGTCTATTTTTTCGTTTTTTCGAATATCTAAACCAGCCGGATAGCGAGCCAAGTCCGCTATTATATTCTGTCATACTAATATCCGTCATACGGACTAAATGCAATATTTAAAAAAATAATTTCAAAATTAAACAAATTGTACATCTTCAAAATGTTAAAATATGTGAATATTTCCATAATCGGATTTTCATCACGATTCAATATGTTTCTCAAACTCATATATTTACTATTCTCTATTATTTATATTGATACTGGCTGTGTATTGTATTCTCAAACGTTTGAAAAATTAGTTAAACTTCCCATATGACGTCAGATTTTCTTTTTAATTCTCTAATGACGTGTATTAATCTGCTTTGTGTACTTACACATACTCATACTCCTTGTATTATTGAGAAATCTTAGACATTTTCCGTTTTATTACAACTATGACGTCAATCAATTTTATTTCATATTAATCTTTTTTTTCATTTGGTGAAACTTTTTATTTCATTTTTCACGTGGAAATCGTCTGATAGAAAATTAGTTATTGTAGAAGGAATTTCATCGTGAATTTTTTAATTTTTGGCATCGGCTATAACGAAAATCTTTAAATTTAATAGGAAAAGGCTGTTAGAATTTTGGTTTTTTATCTCTATTTATTAAAATAATACGAATTTTTCAAATTTTAATATTTTCAGCTCTTCACAGCTGATATTCTGATTTATACACAAAGTTTCAACTCTGTAAGTTACATAGTTTTCGAGAATGGCTCTGTGACAGACAGACAACGGAGCGGGAGCAATAGGGTTTCGTGAGATGAACGAAACCCTAAAAAGAAAAAACACGTTAGATATATAATGTTCAGTTTTAAGGGAATATGTAATGTGCTTTTAAAGAACCACCCTAATCATTAAAACTCGAAGTTCTTTTAAAAGATTCTACTTTAAAACCTATCCGAATTTCGTAAAATTATATTTATATTTAAAAGATATTTTACCACATGAGAATAATATTTTCCTACAACTATGAAAATGTCACCCTAACCAGCAAAAGACATTTTCATCAAGAGTTAGGAACTTAATCACTGGAGCTCAAAGATTTTGTTAAAAATTTATTTGAATTTATGTGATTATATTTTTAAAACGCTTTAAAACTTAGAAAAAAATATTATTATTCGTGAACGTAAATAATATGGCCATAAAAGAAAAAATAAAATTTTCATTCGCAACAATACTTAACCTTCAGCAAGCGCGCTCCAATTTTCCCACGAATAAGTGTATGACTTTTTTATTTTTCAGGTACAGTAGTTACGCTATTATAAATGCACGATATTTCATAATTATAATAAGGGACGTGTATAGGAAAGCAATTATGCGTATCAGTAGTAAAAACTGAATATTAATCTCAGCGCCTTTTTTCACGACAGATGTCAGAAAAACCACATTTGTTACGACTAACATGAAAGATTGAGCCCTCAATGCAAGGTTACTCTTCGAAATTGAAAATTTTTGTTCTTTATATTGCATTAAAAAATTGTTTATATCTCGTATGAAGCCGCCGTCACTAAAAACATATTTTTTTATACAAACATCGCTATGCAAAATTTCAAAATTGCGAAATTTATTAGGATATTTAAATAGATTTAAATTTTCAGGGTCGTAATAATTTACAAATGGGGGCCAGGAAATAGTAATTTTTTTTACTATTCCTATTTTTTGAATTTTTTTCATTTTTATTTTCTTTAGTTTAGACCTACCATGATTTTTTAAGTCATAATTAAATTTTATTTGGTTGATACACTACATTTGTTAAAATTGTAAAAGTTAGTATTTCACGGCATTCATAATAATGAAACTTGCTTATTAATAAGCTATAACCATTAAGAAAACTGTTTTCTCTTTCAAATTACAAATTTCTGTGGAAATAAATGCAAAAATCTGCCAGAACAAGAAACCAAAGATCTATCATTATGATATTCCTCCGCGTTTCATCGTGCGGTGAACAGTATTTAAAAAAAAAAAAAAAAAAAAAAAAAACACTAGTCGGATGTGCCAATCCCAAAACCTAACACAGGTTTCGCTTACACTAAAAATAATCAGCACCAATTTATATCAAGTTCTAATTGAATCTAAAATTTTATTAAATTCCTTGCATTAGTTCTGGAGATATGACTGTTGCTAAAATCATGTAAATCCTGCAAAATGCAGCATAGCAACTCCACCTGTTGGGAGATTCAGACCGAAACCTAATCAACAACAACTTATGTCAACGTCTAAGTGAATCTGAAATTTGATGAAAATCATGCATTTGTTCTTGAGACATAGTTATCGTGATAATAATGAAAAAAGTACCATAGCAGCGCCACATGTTGGACTATTTACACCAAAACGTAAGCTGTAAATTAACTGAACAGTACCATAGCAGCTCCACCTGTTGGACTATTTACACCAAAACGTAAGCTGTAAATTAAGTTAATATCTATTTATGTCAAGATCTATATCAGAATCTGAAGTTTGATGAAATTCCGTGCAGTAGTTCTTGAGATATAGCTATCGTAAAAATAATATAAAAAGTAGTATAGCAGTGCCACCTGTTGGGATATCTACACCAAAACGTAATCAGCGTCTATTTATGTCAAGGTCTAACTGAATCTAAAGTTTGATGAAATTAAGTGCATTAGTTCTTGAGATAGAGCTATTGCGGAAATCACAAAAAATGCAGCATAACAGCGCCACCTTTTGAGCGATTTTCATCAAAAACTAATCAGCACCAATTTATATCAGGGACTAACTGAATATAAAGTTTTATTAAACTCCGTGCATTAGTTCTTGAGATAGAGCGCCCACAAAAGTTTTGTCACATACAGTCAGACAGACAGAGTCCCAGTCTCCCAGACAGACATTTTTTAAAAACAGTCAAATCGTGTTCAGGACCTTCTAAAACGTATATATCCGTCGAAAATTTTCATGAATCCAATACTTTCTTCTTGTAAAGATAGAAGAAAGTAAAAATCTTCTGCCAATAAGTGTACAAAAAATGTTCTCGACGAATCCATATTCATCCATGTTGTTGTTGTCGG
Source organism: Maratus michaelseni (assembly GCA_963931845.1). NCBI lineage: Eukaryota > Metazoa > Arthropoda > Arachnida > Araneae > Salticidae > Maratus > Maratus michaelseni. The sequence goes on along the minus strand of OZ007590.1, from coordinate 10,433,070 downwards.
CATGTCAGAGAAAGTGCCAGGGCACTTCTCTGAAAGAAGGGGTGCCAGAGCCTCAAGAGAGGTTGGACTTCTAGAGCTGGTTTCCTAATTTTGAACCAATTCCAGAGGAGAGACCTGCACCTGGATTGGCACCCCCAGAGGTAACGCTTATACTAAACTTGGAGGACATTGGAGCCAGGAACAGATTTTACGTGCACCAGCTCCCATTAACGTACATGGTCCCACAGCAGCGGCAGTTGAGAGAGAGGTTGTCACCCTCCCAAGCAGTGACCTTGGTCGATGCTGCTTCGCTTTGGATGATCTTACGGGAATCGAGCTTAACCGTCCGCGCCACTGCGGTACAGTTAAGTATCCATAAATAATGTAATAGTTTATACTTACTAAAAACTAATCTCTTCATCATTTCTTTGCAGCATTTTCTTACCTGATAATTACACATTCACTCATTTTAGCCTATAGGTTCCTGACATGACCCCTTGATTTTCTGTCCATGAATACTCGTGGACAACAAAGAAATATTTGCTCAAAATCCCCCCCCCCCTTTATTTAGTTTTTCCAACTCTTTCAGTCTTTCATTACATTCATAACAATTAAGATTACTGTTAATTAATTAAGTGCATCAAAGTAGTTATTTTTCTGTTTCGGACAATAGATATTGGTGAAATAAGGTACAAAAAATATAACAAAGAAACCAAAACGCTACATCAATATAAAATTCTTACTGCTCTCTGTTACATGATGAACTTTGTTTTTTTTCTTTAAATACAGTTAAAAGGTTTTTTTTTTTTCCTCCTTAAGCTTGGTGCGAATCCAAATTCAATCACAAAAAAATACAATAGCTTCATAATTGCCGAAAAATAATATCTCTATCGTTTCTTTCTAACATATTTTTTTTCACCTGATCAATATAATACAACCACCCCCTTTAGCCTGTCACTTCATATCATCTTCTCGCATTATAATCCTTTTGATTACCTATCCATGAATATTCAAGAGCATCAAAGCAATTTTTGCTGAAAATGCCTTTATTCATTCACTTTTTCGCAAATTCCAGACTTTCACCATCGATATTATAAAGTCAAAACATGTCTGTGAGTAACACTGACATCATATTGGTGGTAGCAACACCTGACTAATAAATTTCCCTTTTCCAGCAATTTTTTTTTTTTTTTCTAAGCATTGCATAATTTCAATTTTTAAACAATCGAATTAAAAAAAAAAAAGTTACTTTAAATACAATTTCTTTGAAAACATCTCAATTTACTAAATCTTTGCAGTTTTTAAAGTAAATTTCAATCATTATGTTTTTTTACTATTATTTATCTGTATCGCATACGCATGCAGCCCGATTACGTAAGATTAACCCATTTTAATTTCCGGCTAAAGTTATATAACGAAATTAAAACTTCATCAATAAATAAATAAAATATAAATAAAACACAAATTTAAAGAGACATGTAATCGAATTTACGCGCTTAAGAGCCTACGCTAGTCACGCGAAGAAACGCTCAAGCTAATGTTAAGTCTATGGGAAGGTTCTTGCGCGATTTCTCGCTCGCATTTTAATTTTTTTTTTTTTTTTTTTTTTTTTTTTTTTTTTTGCATAGGATAGCTGAGGTCGATTTCTAACGTTGTTAGTTTTTACTTTTTTGATTTTGGTTACAGTTTTTTTTTTTTTTTTTTTATAAGCGGACATTTTTAATTTTGGAACCGGTTTGAACCGGTTCTGAAAGTGAAAGTACCCTTATATAAAAAAAACTGGAACCAAAATCGAAAAAGTAAAAACTAACAACGTTAGAGATCGACCTCAGCTATCCTATGCAAAAAAAAAAATCATTTAAAATTATTAAACTGCGAGCGAGAAATCGCGGAAGAACCTTCCCATAGACTTAACATTAGCTTGAGCGTTTTTTCTCATGACTGATGTAGACTCTTAAACCACTGAAATTATCAGAATCAGAAAGGTTGCTGTAATTAACGAAATCATTGGAGATTTCTTCAACCATTAATCCCTGGCATATGGCTAATGTGAAAGTATCGCTTGTAATAAATTTCGAAACTTTATTTGAATACATTATTGATATTTTTCATAGAAAAATGCTTTTCAGTGTTGTTAATGGGTAGTCTAAAGATAAAGGTTTTCGTCTAAGTTCCGTAAGCTACGAAGCCCGGGTTTGATCCTCCACTTTTTATAGCAATCAAACTCTTTTTTAGGCCGCTGACCAGGCCACTACCTGCCAGGCTTTTGCCTAAGCTTAACCAATTGATACCTGGCAACGGGGCAAGGATTCACCTGCTCTCCGCATGGCGAAGATGTGTTTGTTAAATCTATAGGCCGACGTGTCTTCTGTTCGTCTTGTTGCTTTAATTGCTTTTTCTTAGTTGGCCGGTTGCTAATTGATTTTGGATGAGGCGGTTCAGCACTGCGCAGTGTAACGAAGTCATGCCAGACGGATGTGAGATGCTGGGATATTTAGCAATCAAACTTACTTGTTAACTGATTATATGAATTATGATTATATTTCTGTGGATTTTTCTCCAGATTGCAATGGAAATAAATACGAAAATGTGCAGTAACAAGAAACTGAAACTCTACATCAAAGTTGGACAAATTTGTAATTGCAATTAACTGCATTGTTATTACAATTTAATTGAATGTAATTGATTATAGTTATACGCATTCAAGCACAGAAATTTCGTAGTCCCCTTCACCACCTGTCCACGAATATTCATGAGCAACAAAGCAATTTTTGATCAAAATTCCCTCATTTATTCATTTTTTCCAAATTTCACCCTCTCACTATTTTGATAACAATCAAATTTACAGATTAATTAATTACAAACATTAAACAAGAACGAAAAATCATGCGTCAAGCCAGTGGCGTATCCAGGGGGTGGGCTGAGGGGGCTACAGCCCCCCCCCCCCCCCCGAAATTGTCAAGAGTAAAACGAAAAAAGTGCTTTTTTCTTTCTTTTTTAGATAAATTTCTAATTTTTTTTCTGTTATACAGCGGATTAGCCATTCTCGTTAGTCCATATTAGTCCGCATTGACATCACAGCATAAACATGGTAAGGGGACTGATGGGGTTATGCCTCGCCCCCCCCCGCCCGAAATAGTCGAAAATCTCATGAAATAAGCGCTGTTTTCTTCTTTTTTCAGATAAATTTGTAATTTTTTTTCTCGTTATACAACAGACTACCCACTCTCTTCTTTTCAGCCCCATATTAGTTCATATTGACATCAGAGCATATCTAAAAAGAGGAAGGGGGCTGATGGGTTTACAGTCCCCCATCCCTCTCTTTCCGAAATAGTCGAATATCTCATGGAAAAAGTGCTGTTTTTTCCTTCTTTGAGATAAATTTGTATATATATATTTTTTTGTCATACAATAGGCTACCCACTCTCTTCTTTTTAAACCCATATAAGTCCACATTGACATCAGAGCATACCTAAAAAGGAGAAGGGATTGATGGGGTGCTGTTTTTTTCTTGATGAGGTTACAGCCCCCTCTTCCCGAAATAGTCGAACATCTCATGAAAATAGTGCTGTTTATTTCTTCTTTGAGATAAATTTGTATTTTTTTTTTTTTTTTTTTTATACAACAGACTATCCACTCTCTTCTTTTTAGACCCATATTAGTCCACATTGACATCAGAGCATACCTAAAAAGGGGAAGGGGGCTGTTTGTGTTACAGCCAACCCCCCCCCCCCCCCATCCCCAAATAGTTGAACATCTCATGAAAATAGTGCTGTTTTTTCTTCTTTGATATAAATTTGTATTATTTTTTTGTCAAACAATGGACTACCCACTCTCTTCTTTTTAACCCCATATTAGTCCACAATGACATCAGAGCATACCTAAAAAGGAAAAGGGGGCTGATGGGATTACAGCCCCCCTCCCCAAATAATTGAACATCTCATGAAAATAGTGCTGTTTTTGTCTTTTTTGAGATAAATTTGTATTATTTTTTTTGTCATACAATAGACTGCCCATTCTCTTCTTTTAGTCCCATATTAGTCCACATTGACATCAGAGCATACTTAAAAAGGAAAAGGTGGCTGATGGGGTTACAGCCCCCCCCCCCTCCCCACCCCTCTTGAAATATTTGAAAATCTCATGAAAAAAGAGCTGTTTTCTTCTTCTTTGAGATGAAGTAGTAAATTTTTTTTAGTTATACAACAGACTACCCACTCTCTTCTGTTTAGCCCCATATTAGTTCGCATTGACATCAGAGTGTTTCTAAAAAGGGGAAGGAGCTGATGGGGTTACAGAGGGCCCCCTCTTCCCGAAATAGTCGAACATCTCATGAAAATAATGCTGTATTTTTCTTCTTTGAGATAAATTTGAAACAACAGACTACCCACTTTCTTCTCTTTACTCCCACATTAGTACAGAGTAACACCACAGCATATCCAAAGAGAGGGGAGGGGCTGATGAAGACCACCTCACCTCCCAAAATGGTCAAAAATGGAATGAAAAAAGTGCCGATTTTTCTCTTTATGTTCGAGATAAAATTAGAATTATTTTTTCTGTCGTGCTATGGACAACCCACTCTATTTTCTTTAGTCCCATATTAGAACACAAGGGGTGGGGGTTATGGGGTAACAGCTCCATTCCCTTTCCGAAGTGGTCGCAGTGAAATTAAAAAAAAAACTGACTTTGTTTCTTTCTTTTTGAGATAAATTTGTCTTATTTTCTGGCACGCAACGAATTTGTTTTCTCGTTAGCCCCATATGCCTCTCAGTCCTGCGATCAAAATTAATTGAGACCACAAAATCTATTTTCAGATGACTGAAAAACAGTTCCATACATGTTTTAGTGGATAATTGAATACGTATAATATGCTCAATTGGCAAGATCTAGAAGTAGTTTAATTAATTTAAGGAATATTTAACTCTCATCCACAGATGATGTCAAGACTAAGGAGGTATATTAGTGCGCATTGATATTAAACATTATCGCCAAATCAGCAAATGTACGAACTGAATTTTTTTTTGTGAATGGCAATGTCAAGCAAGATTATTGATTTTCGATTTAGGAAAAGCTTTTTAAAGATACCCAGTAGTAATACTAAAAAAATAATCTCCTGTTGATTTGTTTGTTCCTAGTCTTTTTACTAGCAAACTAGTTTTATTTACGTTACGTGCTTTTCTAGATTTAAGGCTGTTCTCAAATACAAACTGGCTACTTTATGATATATATTTTAATTCATTTTTGCTCTGAAATGCATGAAATTCACAGATCTTTTTATTCAGAAACTTTGCAATCGAATTTTCCCTTTTTTTTGTAAAGGCAGAAAATCTTTCAAAAAGCACTGTCCAAGATGGCGTTTTGAATCGGATTCCCGACATGGCAGCCTGAGAAGCGTGAAAATCAAGTCGTTAATACGTTACCAGAATCACTTATAACTCGATAAGTAATCTATTTATCAAAAAAGGGAAAACTCATCTCGATTCCAAATCTCTTCCATAGTCAGGCCTGCCAGTCTAATGCCTTTCCGTTTAAAAATGTGTCATCAAGTTTCCTGTTGATGAGTAGGGCGGAAGATGCCTTTTTTAGGTAGATTTCGTAAGAAATACTACCTATTACATTCTCACCTAAGTTGGAAATTTTGAAAATTTTTTGCAGATCTACACCGATCATGACTCCCAGAACCCAAAACCACCCCCAGTTCAAAACTTTATATATCTATCTATCTATCTATCTATCTATCTATCTATCTATCTATGTCACTTTTTTCTGACCACGATAACTGGAAAAATTCTGCATTAATCTTTTACAAACTGATACATAAAATCAAGGGGCATAAAATCTCGGTCAAGTTCGTTAATGGGCAAAATCGAACCAAGGGTTGGGAAATGGGGGGCTTTTTGTGAAAACAGAAAATCCCCCATAATTTCTAAATTATTATACGTATCGAATTCGTTTAAAGTTATTATTACTTCTAGGAAAAGGGCCGAAAATTTATGTATGACAGATTTTTGATATAATTAAAAATGGCCCCAAGGGGGGGAAAAAGGGGGGTTTTTAGAAGAAAAAAAATCATAGCTTCGTCAATTCACAAGATATCAAATCCGCGTAAATTTATTATTAATCCTCTTAATATTATCTAACACTTTTATATTGACAAGTTTTTTATAGGACCAACCGTTATAGCAAAAAAAAATTAAAAACAAAAAAATCCCTGCCGGCTCCGCCTGCAAACAAGTTATTTTTCGAAGTAGGCGGTTCCAACTACCGCATCTTTTCGAAATTGATACATAAAATCAAGGGGCATAAAATATCGGTCAAGTTCGTTAATGGGCAAAATCGAACAAAGGGGGGGATGGGGGGGGGGCTTTTTGTGAAAACAGAAAAAAACCCATAATTTCTTAATTATGATACGTATCGAATCCGTTTGAAGTTATTATTACTTCTAGGAGAAGGGCCGAAAATTTATATATGACAGATTTTTGATATAATTAAAAATTGCGTTAAGGGGGGGGGGGAGGGGGTTTAGAAGAAAAAAATTCATAACTTCGCCAATTCTCAAGATTTCAAATCCGCTTAAATTTATTATTAATCCTCTTAATATTATCTAAAACTTTTATATTGACAAGTTTTTTATAGGACCAACCGTTATAGCAAAAAAAAAAAAAAAAAATCCCTGCCGGCTCCGCCTGCAAACAAGTTAGGTTTCGAAGTAGGCGGTTCCAACTGCCGCATCATCGTAAAATGGTCATTTCTTCCGCAATTCCCGACAAACAGGCGCCCCACGGTCTGCGTCTTCGAAATCTACCTGTGCCTGTAGGTCGAGCCGTCAGGGATTTTTTTAATATTTCAGAGTACGAGTGATCCAGCAAAAGATAAAAATTCTTAATTAATCTTCTATGAAAGTACAATATTACGAATAGTGTTCTTTTCTAATCGCTCTTATTTTGACACGACACACTTTAGTATCGGCATTTTTACCATTTGGAATATTTAACAAAAGAAGCATTAAATAAATTCACAGGTTAAAAATAAATTTTCTTACAATTTTACTTACCATTTTTTTTAAAGTCCAGTAATATTGTTAGCCATAATTCAATAACTTTAACTCTTTTTAAAAAAAGAGAAATCTGATGCTTAGTTTCCAATTAATTCTTAACTTGTCCCTTCCTTCACAAATTTGATGAGTTTTTTTTAACATATATTTCTTGAAAGTTAATAGCCATACGTTTGATCAAAATCCCAGGAGCATGTATACGAAGGGAAGGAGGAAATCAAGAAGGAATGCTTGCTACCCGTAAGAGTTTGAATTAAATTTTTGTTGATATTAAAAAAGAGATTTTGCAAAAAAAGTTTGTTTATCCTGATTGTTTATCTGGGGGTGAGGGGGGAGGGTTCGGTCGTGTCCCCCCCGTTTTTCTCTGCCTACGGCCTTATTTGTAAAACATGATTTCTGTTTATAACGCAGTTCAACATGTTTCGTAAGACTCAGAACATTATCGAAATTTAAGTCAGCCCCCCCCCCCCCGAAATTAAATCCTGGATACGCCACTGCGTCAAGCATAGATTATGTAACACTTTCCAACGCTTCCAAAATAATTTTACAAATCATTACCGTTTAATAAGCTGCAATACCGTTTAATTTCAGGAATTGCCAACATATACAATATTCGGAAAAATATCCGAATACTTTTATTCAGCCTTGTATAGGATCTATAGATTTGTATATATACTACATAGGATGCTAAATTTTAGTTTAGTTAGGAAACGCGTAGCACAGTTTAAAATTCTCCTTCTGGAGTTTCTGTCAATAAACGGAAATGTGTTCGCGAACTTTTGTGCTGCCCTGTATAGGATCTACAGAATTTATACACACCAAGTAATTGACAAAAAGTCAGTTTAATTTAAAATCGCGTTCAGCAACTTAAAACGCACTTCCAGGAATTATTGTTAACAGACAGTAGAGAATTCTTTTGTGTGTCCCTGTAAATGAACGATCACTGCTATACACACAATATTCAGTAGTAAGCCTCTTGTAATGCACCTTAGTGATATATATAAATTTCAATGCGTTTAAAATAGTGAAACATTATTTAATTAAACCGCAAACAAGTTTTCTCCATAGACGTATTGTAACGGATTTCTTTTGACTGTTCATGTAAATTAACTATAAGTGCTATGCACAGCATATTCTATATTAAGCTTCTTGTAATGCACCTTAGTGATATATATCAATTACAATGCGTTTGAAATTGTGTAACATCATTAAAATAAACCGCAAATGATTTTTCCCCATAGACCGTAATGTACCGGAATTCTTTTGAGTGTCCATGTAAAAAAACTGTAAGTGCTACACACTTCAGTTGAAATAGGTAACATGCTATAGATAACAACAATAACATATAAAAATTGCAGGGCAATCCAAGCCTATTTACGGGAGTTAGAGCACGGACAGACGGCAGACGGACAGACAAACCGAAGTCATAAACACTTTTCAACTAGTTGGAAAGTGTTAAAAGTGTTGTTTTTTTTTTTGTTGTTGTTGTTTCGTGTTATAGGTTGTTGAATTAAACACGAGAATGTGCCATAAAAAAATAAAAACTGTAACTCTGAATCAATATGAAATTTCTCTGCCTTCTGTCACATGATGAACATTTTTTTCCCTTCAAGTGCTCTGTTAAAAAGGTTTTGCAAAAAGTCCTCTGTCAATCTAATTCCATTGATAAAAAAAAACAGAATAGCTTCACACTTACTGTAAAATAATCTCTTTATAATTTCTTTCTAGCATTTTTTCACCTGATCATTATAATACTTCAACCCTCTTCGGCCTGTCACCTCACATCATCTTCTGGCATTATAGTCCCCTCCATTACCTGTCCATGAATATTCATGAGCAACAAAGCAATTTTAGATCAAAATTCTCATTCTCCTTTTCCCATTCACTATTTATAATTAAATGCATATTTAAACGTCTGGAGGTAAAACAAAACCAAAAGATGGTATACGCTGTGTATACGTCTAAAGCATTATTCAAACAAAAAACTTCCCCTTCCCTACTTATTAGAATTTCATCTATTGAAGATTGTTGAGGGGGTGATATGATTGGTTAGATTCAAAGAAATGCTTCTTTCTTTTTTTTTTTTTTTTTTTCTTTCTTGTCTCCCGTTCTTAAAAGGGAAACAAAGTATATGAATACAGTTTCATGCATAGAGAAAATGATAAATTTATGTTTAATCGAAAATGATTTCCTGAAATCTGGAGATACGCATAGAGTACCTACCTTCAATTTACATGGTATCTATCTATCTTATAAAGCAAAAAACTTGTCCGTGATAGTGACGCTGACGTCATATCGATTGTGGCAACAATTTAAGAGGGTCCGGGAGGATCAAAATTTTTTTTTATTATTTATAAATTTTGTTACTGAATTTTTTTTTTTTTTCTTGATATGCGTCTTTCTATACAGAATAATTTTTCAAATAAAAAATGTTTAAAAACTTTTTTTTATAAAAAATAAATAAAATTTAAAATTTTGAGCTGTTTTAATTTTTGATATAATTCACGAACTACTTGCCTAATTTCATTACTTCACTATTGCGTGCAGAAAAGGTTTCTTGTTAATTTGTCTTCAGTATTTGTAAAAATATTACTTACAAAATTTATAATAAACTAGCTGTTACCCGTGACTTCGTTCACGTAACATTAAAAAAAGAGAATAAATGCATTAATCAAGCAAAATATTTCACCCCCGATAATTAAAAACGTAAATAATTAACTAACTCTTTATCATATTTCATAGGAGAAAATACGGCATTTCTTTGTTATAGGGGCCTTAACATAGCTCAGTTTTAAAAAAGTACAATTTGTCAAAAAACAAATATCAGTTTTACCTGATAAACCATTTTACTTTTAACGACTTTGAAAAACATTTTAACAGCCATCATTTAAAAATAATTCATTGGAAATAGTATATGCTTTTTGTTTAAATTCAATTCTTGTGAATATGGAGGAATAATTCTACACCTAAATGCAAGGAACTTCAATTGCAGAGCTTTTTGCAACCCAAAATTACATGCAAACGTAACATTTACATGTGTTATGTTTACATGTAACAGTAACAGTTACATGCAAACGTAACACTTGCAATTGGAAAGCTTTTTGCAACCCAAAATTATATGTAAACATTACTTTTGCATGTAATTTTCAGTGCAAATTAACATTTATAAGGGTTCAAATTAAAATTAATTTGGGTGCAAATTACATGTAAATTTTACGTTTGCATGTAATTTGGGGTTGCCAAAAGGTTTGCAATTGCAAGTGTTACGTTTGCATGTAACAGCAAATTTGCCTCCTTGGTTTAATCTATAGCTGAAACAACTCTTGATTTCTTGACAATATGCTGACAGACGATTTTTGTTCTGCAGAATAAATTAATTCATAAAGTTTGAATATGTGGAAATATGTTTTAATTTTCGGAAATTCTGCTGTAATCAAGATTTTTTTTTTCGCCAACTATTCAAATTGAAAATAAATTATTTTTTCAGTTTTAATGAGAAAATGGCATAAAAATGTATTAATCCGTTTTATTTCTTCTTTTTTTTATCCACAAAAATGGAGTAATTTAATTACCGTTTTTAGAAAAATTTCGTTAAAATTTACAAAAAAAGAAATAAATAAATATATAAATAATATATCGGTATCTAATTCAAAATTTTAAATTCCCAGAGTTTATATGACATCCTTAGATCAATGATGGTGTTAAGTAAATCGCATTGCATTAAGAGTAGTAGTTGCGAAATACAAACAGACAGTCAGATTTTAAAATAATAGACTTTTGTTCAATTTTCTTTTCCTAATAATCTTACTGATGCTTGTATTATTAATCGCAGAGTTCAGAGAATAAATATATATGAAATGTTTATGTTTGGCGTGATGCTGAAAATGCAACCCTACAGTTGGCCTAAACAACTGGCGGCTTGCTTTGAAAACCTCTCCCCGTCCAATGAAGTAAGCCCTTGGGCCTAACGATTTGAGCGATAACCGGCTTCATTTTGCAAGCCGATTTGACGATTCACTGCCTCTCTATTCCACTAATCGCTTGTGAGCGTAGGAGTCAGGTCGGTGGGTTCGAGTCCTGCCAGCTCCATTGCACACACTTTGTGGAGCTCTCGGATGTAACTCTCTGGTGTTGTAAATTTCCTTGTGGCTATCTCGTCCCTGTATATTGACGATGACTTATAAGCGGGCACTTGATGTCAAGCACACAAGTCAAGTTCTCAATAAACAAACAAACAAACAGACATACTCTGTAATTATTAATGTTTGAAATTGATTCACGCACCATTTGAAACATATTTGAAAAATCCCGTTTTTTTTTTAATATGACGTCACTTTGATTCCAGAGAAATCTCTTTTCAATGATACAATTCTTGTTAATTTTCTTTTCCTGGCAATCATGACGGGAATTTTATCAGAAAACTCACATCTGTATGTAACTGATTTTCAAGCTTATTATTAATCAGTATCAAAAAACATATTTCAGTTATTCATCTTAAATCTGACGTCCATTATGTATATACTTTTATATTATACACTGATATTCATGCTCCTTGTAATGTTACGAATATTTGAAAATACATGTTTTATTTATGACGTCATATTTGTTCAAGACAACTAATTAATAAGAAATTACGGTATTATACGGTAATTATAACGCAGTTTTTGGCAGAAAATATCTTCTCAACGTAACCAATATTCATACTTAATGTATAATAACAAATACTCCATATTTTTGTTTCAAATATCACGGAAATTCCTCTTCTTTTGAATTCTTTTGAATTTGCATTTTACACGTGAAAATCTTTCAATTGAAAATTAATTGTTGAGTAAAAATTATTATTCCGGCTTTGATTTAGTTTTGGCAACGAAAAAATATTAGCAACGGTAAAGTAAATCTCATCACAAAGTCACCTGTAAAAAATGCAGCCAAGTCTCGTAACTCATTTACCGTAAAAAGTACTGAGATCGTATAAAGCCAAGTTTAACTATCTTATTAACTCTGAAATTTTCATTCACAAATCACTCTTAGTCTCTACATCTTTAGTTAATTATTATTTTGTGACTTGGCAATTACTTAGCACGAGAATGTGATGTATATAGTTAGTCTTAATCAAATAATACTATAACATATTAAGGTGTAATAACTTCCCTGTGCGTATATAATTTGCTTTAGTTAAATTATCCCATCCCATCCCATAACATAGTAAGGTGTAATAACTTCCCTGTGCTGCGTAATTGCCAAGTCACAAAATAATAATTAACTAAAGATGTAGAGACTGGGAGTGATTTTGTGAATGAAAATTTCAGAGTTAATAAGATAGTTAAACTTGGCTTTATACGATCTCAGTACTTTTTACGGTAAATGAGTTACGAGACTTGGCTGCATTTTTTACAGGTGACTTTTTGATGAGATTTCACTTCTTTTTGTAAGTAACCCTCCTTTTCTTGATTTTGGGTTCTTTTTGGAGATCATCCACTGATTTTCGCTAAGCCCACACTCTGTCCCTATTATTTACAGGTATAAAAAAATTGAAGCTTTAGTTTCGTTTGCAAAGTACTGTAGATAAAAAGAGATTTCAGGTTCCTAGGCAAGCACTAAATTATGGGAGGGGGAGTGTCAAAAGTACTCTCAATTGCTTCCAGGATAGGCGCTATGCATCTGAGATATAACTCGCAGCCCTAGATACTTGATATTTAACATAAAAGAACTTTTTAGTATAAAAAGAAAGCCAAAATTAAAATTTCCGGAAATTTCCAATAAATCAAACTATATTCCTTTTTTCGATGGTTTTTTTTTTTCGTTTTTTTTAGACTTTTTTTTATTATTTACGGATTTTTTAATTTTTCCTTACTTTGTGTACAAAACCCTGCCTTTCTGTCAAATGTCAGTCTTCTAGGACTACAAAATCGAATTATTTTCAAATTTTCGACTTTTTATGAATTTATTGATTTTTCGATTTTAATTCTAAGTTACCTGATTGTCATGCTAATATAGTAATTATTTGATCCGTCTTCTTATCATTTAGGTTCAATTTAGAGATAAATCAAGTGAATCTTAGAGTCACCATGATTTTATTTAGAAAGGACTAACAAGCCATAACCAGCCAGTAATGTCGGAGGGTAGGGGGAGCTGTGAAAATTTTTGTGGGGCTAACATCATTTAACAATCCATATTTCATATGTGAAGTAAATAGAGTACAACATGTGAAAGAAAACAAACCTGTCTATAAAGAAATCGCCTATATCGTAGCCAGTCTATAGCGGAACTTTTCTATAACGAAATTCGTAAACGAAAGAAAAGAAAACCATAATCCGGGGGAAATAACATAAAACAATTAGGGGCGTTGTACTAGCTAATAGGATAATTATCTTATAACTAATGTTTCTAGCAGTACAAAATCAAATTGTTTTCGAATTTTCGATTTCTTAAACATATTTCGATTTTTCGATTTTATTTTCGAATTTTTTAATCGTTCCTTTTATTGAATAGTAAATACTACCTTTACACCAAGTTTTAAGTTTCTAAGACTACAAGATAAAAATATTTTCAATTTTTGATTTTTTCGCTTTTTTTTTTTTTTTTTTTTTTTTTTACAATTTTCTGGATTTTATAATTTTTTCTTATTTTGTATCCTTTATTACAAATTTTAAGTTTCTAGACCTACAAAATCGAATTATTTTAAAATTTCCGATCTTTTTCGATTTTTTTATTTTATTTTCGAATTTTATTGCGTTTTTATTTTAACTTGTTCTGAATCCCAAACACTATCTTTACCGCGAATTTTAAGTTTCTAAGGCCAAAAGATCAAATTATTTAATTTTTTTTTCAAATTTTTTCGAATTTTTCGAATTTTTGATTTTTTTTCGAGTTTTCTGGATTTTTTAATTTTTATTTATTTTGCATCCTAAATACTACCTTTATTCCGAATTCCAAGATTCTAGCGCAACAAAATTGGATATTTGAAATTTTTCGATTTTTTTCGATTTTTCGATTTTATTTTCAATTTTTTTTGTGTGTGTTTTTGATGTTTTCTTTTTCTGCATTCTAAACACTACCTTCACACCAAATTTTAAGTTTTTAAGACTACAAGATCGTGTTATTTTCAAATTTCAATTTTGTTCGATTTTTTTGAATTTTCGAATGTTTTTTTTTTTTTTTTTGAATTTTCCGGATTTTATATTTTTTCCTTTCTTTGTATCCTACCTTTATTCCAAATTTTCAGTTTCTGTGGCTGTGGGATATACCCAATCTTTTTGATGACGCGAGAGTGAGTGAGTGTGTGAGTGACAAAAAATCGAAACTTTGAGTTCATATATCGTCTGCACTAATTTATGGGTATTTTTGAATTATCCATATTTTTTAATTTTTCCTTATTTAGTATCTTAAATATTACCTTTATTCCAAATTTCCAGTTTCTAGCGCTATGAAATCGAATTATTTTCAAATTTTCTTTATTTTTTGATTTTTCCGATTTTTTCGATTTTTTTGTTTTATTTTCGAATTTTATTTGGTTTTTTATTTTAACTTATTCTGAATCCTAAACACTATCTTTACTGCGAATTTTAAGTTTCTAAGGCTAAAAGATCAAATTATTTTAATTTTTTCAATTTTTTTCGAATTTTTCGAATTTTTGAATTTTTTTTTTCAAATTTTCCGGAATTTTTAATTTTTCCTTATTTTGCATCCTAAATACTACCTTTATTCCGAATTCCAAGTTTCTAGCGCAACAAAATCGGATTATTTGAAATTTTTCGATTTTTTTCTATTTTCGATTTTTTCAATTTTGCTATCGATTTTTTTGGTGTTTTTGATGTTTTCTTTTTCTGGATGATAAACACTACCTTCACACCGAATCTTAAGTTCCTAAGACTACAAGATCGTATTATTTTCAATTTTCAATTTTGATGGAATTTGTTGAATTTTCGAATGTTTTCTTTTCGAATTTTCCGGATTTTATAATTTTTCCTTTCTTTGTATCCTAGACACTACCTTTTTTCCAAATGTCAAGTTTCTAGGGCTACGGGATCTACCTAATCTTTTTGATGACGCGTGAACGAGTGAGTGAGTGACAAAAAATCGAATGTTTGAGTTCATATATCGTCTGAACTAGAAAAGATAGAAAGTTTTAATTTTAAATTTTGGTCCTGTGTGCCAAATACTCTAGAAAAACGAAGTTTCAAATTTTTGGGATACTCCAGCGCGGAGATATGAGGGGTCAAAAGTGCCCTGAGTTGCTTCCAGAAAAGTATGCTTACGGCTGTCCTCTCTCGACTTGGCGGAGGCACTGCCGTGCCTCCAGATCTAAAACAAACTATATCCCCATCCTGTGGGATTTGTTTCTCAATGTTTTACTTTATTTAATGTAAAACATAGATTGCATCCGACAACTCATAAAAAAGTCCTCCGGCCTGTACCGGCAGGAGAAGGTAGCTTTCCTATATCTTCGTTTTAAAATTTTAGCTAATGTTACTCGAAAACAGCAAGTTAAAATGCAAAGAAACCGTTTACAAAAGATTCGTTTACACTGAATTTGAATAAGAAATTCGCCAAATTATTGAGCTATAGCCAAGTTGGCTTCATTTATGAAGACTTATTTTTGTCGCCAAATTTGGCGAGATTTCGCCAATTGTCGCCAAGTTTGGCGAGAATTTGGCGCTAATGGATATGAATATATAGTTTTATGCGTATGATTGGGAAAATGATTACAACAATGAAAGAAAGTAATTTGCGAGAAATCGCGTTCACTAAAACTTATAAATTTATATTAAAATCATTAAAATTACAGACATTATAATACACTTTCATAAAACATTAAAAACATATTAAAATTGGACGTTTCGGATTTACATGGAAAATCCCTCTTCAACAACAACATTTCACTTAGCGTAAATCATAGTTCAAAAATATCAACAAATAGAAAATGCAACGTATCAAAATTTCGAAGTCAAAGTTACAGTTATAATAACACGGAGTATTCATTCGGGATTGCACCTGCTTGACCATTATTGACCATAAATTTATCGTTGTTTTTTTGTAATGTGCTGTTTTGTTTCAAAATGTCAGCCACCCTAGAATTTCAAACTGCTCTATCTCAGCCAATTTTTAAGATAGAGGTAAAACAAAAAATGCTCTGGAATCCTTGTATCAAGTCCTAACACCTAATTAAAAAATAAACTTGATTTTTTAACTTTTTTGTATATTTATTTTAGTTTTAAAATTTTCCGTGGCCGCCATCTTGAAACAAGATGGCGGACCAAGCTGGCCAACGAACTCGGTCGAGGCATTGGTGAGCTTAATACACACAATTAGTTTCATCCAAATTAATTTATAAATACGAGCGTTATCGTATCAAATTATTTTCATTTTTTCAATTTTTTTCGATTTTTTTTTTTTTTTTTTTCGAATTTTCTGGATTTTTTTAATTTTCTTTTTTCTGTATCCTAAATACTACCTTTATTCCTAATTTGAATTTTCTAGCGCAACAAAATCGGATTGTCTTCAAATTTTCGGGTTTTTTCAATTTCTTCGATTTTTTCAATTTTGCTTTCGATTTTTTTGGTGTTTTTGATGTTTTCTTTTTCTGGATGTTAAACACTACCTTCACACCAAATCTTAAGTTTCCAAGACTGCAAGATCGTATTATTTTCAATTTTCAATTTTGATGGAATTTGTTGAATTTTCGAATGTTTTTTTTTTCGAATTTTCTGGATTTTATAATTTTTCCTTTCTTTGTATCCTAAACACTACCTTTTTTCCAAATGTCAAGTTTCTGGGGCTACGGGATCTACCCAATCTTTTTGATGACGCGTGAACGAGTGAGTAAGAAGTGACAAAAAATCGAATGTTTGAGTTCATATATCGCCTGAACTAGAAAAGACAGAAAGTTGTAATTTTAAATTTTGGTCCTGTGGGCCTAATACTCTCTATAATTGAAGTTTAAAATTTTTGGGATACTCCAGCGCGGAGATATGGGGGGGTCAAAAGTGCCCTGAGTTGCTTCCAGAAAAGTATGCTTACGGCTGTCCTCTCTCGACTTGGCGGAGGCACTGCCGTGCCTCCAGATTTAACCATTTTAAAATATTATACGAAAAAATGTCCATTTATTCTCTATGAATATAAAGAAAGTTTTAATTATTAAGAAAAATATTTGAATAAAATAAACAAAAACCAGTCTATGTTCATATGAGGGTTATAATCAACTTATGTGCAAAGGTACAGGATCAATAAATGCTCCATTTTGACGCTGGCTTCAGCCTAACATTTGCACACAATCAGATTTATAATATTATTAGGATTAAGTTGTTGTTTTTTTTTTTAAGAGGATTTTTGAGAGTGATTTTTACTTCGAGGACTATGTTTTTAAAATTTTGACATGAACTTAAAACTCCTGTAGACAATTTATTAAAAACATAACATAAAAACTCGGCACAAAATTTCATACACGTATTTTGGAAGAAAGTTTAAATATATCTTTTTAACCCTTTCCGGCACAGACAAATTATGTTCGTAAAATGAAAAATTACTGACTGACACCGGAATTACAAACGACTTTTTTAGAAAATAAGAAATCCTTAGTTTAAGCTTTTATTGTAAAAACAAAATTTTATTAAAATATTCTTGGTGCCGTTTGCAAATTTGGAATTAAAATTAGGTGCGCCCGGAGTGAAAATCCATTCTGAGATAAGTGGACTTAAAGATTTAGTTACGGGTGGGGAAAGCCTAATAATACAACATAAAATTTGTTATATCTGCTGAAGTATTCATTGTAGAAGTACGCGGTTTGCGTTATTTAATTTATTTAACTTTGTAGTCTTTTATTAGCGAAAATAAAAGGAAAATTAACTTTTTTGAGAATTTTGACCCCCGGACCCCCTTAAGCAATCCATTTTCCCTTTCTCAAAAATTTAATTACTTCTAAGCATCGCATAATTTTAGTTTTTACACAATCGAATATGTACTTTCCGATGCAATTTCTTTGAAAGCCGTATCTCAGTTTATTATTTTTTATGTTTTTAAAAATAATTTTCAAGCATGATTTTTAAAAAAAAGTCTATCTCTATCGCGTGAAGTTTGATTACGGAAGATGAATCATATATAACATTTCTGTTGTCAACATTCCTTTTTCTATGCATTTACAAAACACAAAACAATGAATAAGGTATCATTCGAAAGATTTTGGAACCGGCTTCTAACATAGTACACTTATATTTCATTAAAACATGTTTTTTTTATTAAAAATTTCAGTTAATTAAAAATTAAATCAGCATTGTTTTTATAAAGGAAATGAAATGTTTTTCTCAAATCAGTGTTGCCACAAAAATAAAATACCGCATTATATCGTGCTCAACACTGATTATTAAAAAAAAAGTACAAAAAAAGATAAGTCTTCGCACGTGTTCACTTTATATTTATGATTAAAAAGAAAAATTAAAAATCAAATGTTTAGAAGAAAAAGACACCATTGATCAATCGAATCAGGGGAATTTCACGTGTAGCCTAAAATGTATGCTTTGTTATATTAAATTATATTTTTTATTTATTCAATTTATTTTTCTTTGTCCCGTTTTTTTCTCGAAGCGGATGACGTCATCCTCTATTGCAGTTAAAATACAATTGTTATTTTTTTTTCCTCGCGCGTATTTTTGGCTATCTTCGATCAATTTTTACTGCAACTTTGGTGGAATAAATGAGATGATATTCTGCAGATATTTTTATCCATAGTTTTTCTTTAGAAGTTTAAATCTGCATCTATATAAAATAATAGATATCGCTAAAAAATACTAGACAACAGTGCGAAATCCTCGCACGGGTCCACTGGTATAAATTAATATACTAAAACAATACAAATAGTTCGTCGTTTGTTTCGCTAATATACCATAACGAAATTATCACTTCATCAATAAATAAATAAATGAATAATATAATATAATATAAATAAAACCCAAATTTAACAGATAAGTAATCGAATCATGAACTTAAACACTGAAACAAACAGAATCAAAAAGGCTGTTGTAAGCGAAAACTTTGGCGATTCCTTCGACTGTTAACCTCTGGCAAGCGGCAAATAAGAAAGTGTCGCTTTTAATAAATTTCAAAATTTTATTTGAATACACAGTTGATATTTTTCGCATAAAAGTTTCGCATAAATTGTTTTTATCTATGTTCTGAACACCGGGCAGTATGTTCTGTGACCCGGGAAGTCCAGTTTGAATCCTCTAGTTTCGATGAATCATTAATTCCGTATTTTTTATTCTGTAAGTAAAAGATAGAAGATTATTGGTTATTGCTAATATGACATGTTGTTTACCACAATTTTCGTTTGCCATCCGAAATTCAATCCTTTGTAATCACCGCGTCGCATGTCTGCAGCTTACTCAAAAGTCAATATTATTCATACAGTGGACTTTAAAAGACGATTTTATTTATTGCTACTCTCTTCCAACACAGCAGTTAATGTAAAATGTTCATAGAATTCTACACAGACGGCGATTCTGAGTTAATTTTTCAATAAAAAATTCTACTTATGATTTGAGCATTTTTTCAACATTATTGCTAAAATAAACTTCGAAACTTTTGTCAAATTTAAAAGACTTTCAGACGTCCAAAAATAGGATTTTTTACAAAACTCGTATACTTTACAATTTAAAAGGCTGGAGACGTCCAAAAATAGATTTTTTACAAAATTCGTATACTTTACAATTTAAAAGGCTGGAGACGTCCAAAAATAGATTTTTTACAAAGTTCGTATACTTTTCAATTTAAAAGGCTGGAGACGTCCAAAAATAGATTTTTTACAAAGTTCGTATACTTTACAATTTAAAAGGCTGTAGACGTCCAAAAATAGATTTTTTACAAAGCTCGTATACTTTACAATTTAAAAGGCTGTAGACGTCCAAAAATAGATTTTTTACAAAGTTCGTATACTTTACAATTTAAAAGGCTGGGGATGTCCAAAGATAGATTTTTTACAAAGTTCGTATACTTTACAATTGTATATTACAAAATTGACAATATTTATGTAAAGTATGTAATTTTCTGTTAATTGCACATGTGAAAAAAGTACCTTTCTGTCAATATATTTTTTATTTTTATGTTCTAATCTTTTTATATTTTTCTATCTGCTAAAAATGATGTATTCTAACATCTGAGTAAACATTTTTCAAATCGAAGCTGTTCAGTCACCGAGGGTTAAGTATGTATTTTCTTCACATTGATTAAGGGGACGGTGGACGTTAGAGTTGAATTTTTTTATTTTTCATCATAGGTATATGAAATTTTGTGCATATATACATTTCACCATAAGTATATAGAATACCTTTAATCTTAATATAATTTTAAGATTTTTTTTAAATTTAAAATTTATAAACCAAATTTTAAAATGCTCCTTGTGGCTTAATTTTTAAAATATTTCCTCGATTTGGCATTTGGATAACTTAAAACTATATTACAAACAAATCTGTGTACCATTTATTTAATCCCTTGAATAGTTAATTTTTGAGAGATTTTTTTCTGAATTCCATTCCGATTTTCGTCAATATTTATCATTTTAATAAGTTATAAATCAAATTTAATTATCTTAACAAAGTCTAATTGTAAAATGCATACACAGTTTCTTTGTCAACATTATCAGGATTCTTCCTTATCAATTTCATGACTTTTGAACAAAAATTACACACATATTTTACACGTTTTTTAGATTTCAAAAATCTAAAAAAACATGTAAAATCTGTATTGAGAAAAACAGGTATAAAGTTTACTAAAGCACCGAAAAATTTATTGTGTAAACCCAGAAAAAAGTTTTGTTGAATCAACAAAAATTTGGTTGACCCAACAAAACTTTTTGTTTAAATATAGGTCAATGGAAATTTTGTTTGAATCAACAAAAAAAAATTCTTTTTTGCAATCCCAAAAAAAAAAAATTTGTATCGTCAACAAAAAATGTCTTGTTAATTCAAGTAAAATGGTTCAATTTTACTTGAATTTTGCTGAAACAACCAAAATGTACTCAACAAAACATGCTGTGTAGTTTTAATCAATTCCTTTTTCTGGGTGTACAATGTACATAATTCAAAAGCTTGTAACTTTGCGAAAAATCTTCGCAGCTGCATGCAGTTTTTCTCAAATGGTTCAAAACAAACTGAAGAATAATAATACTCACGAAAACAAATTTCGATTTTTCTGTCGCTGTTTGATCAAATAAAGGTCCACGGTCCCCTTAAGTAGCCATAAAATCCGTAAATCAATTTTCTTATTCTAAAATATTTTTATTTCCTTATTACGTTTGAGCTAAATTGAACGATTGTAAATAGGTGATAAGATAAATGCTTAGAAACATCTGAACACAAACAAAGGTCAAGTTTTTTGGATTGCACCTAATGTACGTCTTTAAAAAATTGTTGAGGACATTGAAATGAATTACAAACTGCATTCTTACAAAATGCCAAAGTTTGAAAACTATTTTTTTAAAGACTCGAGTTATTTTTAAACTTGAAAAAGGTGAATTATAAATGGAGTTAGACAATAAAAGTTAGTTCTTGTTTTAAAATTTCAAAATTTATGAGAAAACAATCTACTCTGTTAATAACAGTTCATAAATAATACATTCTCATCTTCAAATTGTCAATACCAAAATGAGATTACGAAAAAAAAAAGTCTTTTACGAAAAGTTTTTAATTTTTTTTCTCCATTCAAGAAGAATCTTTATTTGTAACAGGTGTTCGAAAACATTTGAAGAAAAAACATCTTAACTCAAAGCAAATTAACTTATTTTTATTGTTTGGAATTCTTTTTAGAAATACTTTTCTACATGTATTTTTTAGAAAAGAAATAAGCAATTCACCAAGTATTTGTGAAAAATTCATTATTCGTTGTTTTAGAATTTGGTAAAAATTTCTTCTTTGTGAATCGTCATGGAAACTTTATCCTTTTTTTTTTTTTTTATCACTAAAACAACAAAACAACAGATGGTTTAGAAATAATTTTACGAATGAATAAGTTAAAAGTTTAATCAATTTTTTTAAACGGAACAATGAAAGCATTAAATATTTTTCACATTTTATTTATCATCACATAAAATTTAAAAATGAAATCCTACAATAATAATCAACTTATTATAAATGAATTCAATTAATAAAGTATTAGAAGAATACAACATTTAATAAAAATATTATATTATGTACTTAAAAGTTATTCTCATCTTTTCTGTGTTATTCTTATCATTTATTTGTTGGTAATGTGGCAAGATAGAAGTGAAGTTCGATTACGGAAGATTAAATAAAAATATATATATAAAGCAATATAAATATTTCAGCGTTTGTTTCCGTTAATATTCCATGACGAAATTATTACTTCATCAATAAATAATATAATATAAATAAAACACAAAATTAAAAGATATATAATCGAATCATGCTACATTGAAATAAGCATGATCAAAAAGGCTGCAAGCGGCGAATAAGAAAGTGTCGCTTTTAATAAATTTCAAAATTTTACTTGAATATGCAGTTGATATTGCAGTTGATAAGGGGGGTTTTGGTATTACTGAATACTATGCATATTAAATGTAAGAAATAAATTAATGGGTCAATCTCACAGAAAAAGAAAAATTGGCTAAAATAAATTCTTTAAACTTTTGAATTTATAGAATGTAATTTTCTGAAAAATAATGCGCATCAAGATTTTATTGCTTTTCAAACTTCTTTTTGTATCTGATACCTCCTTATACAGCACACAATGTTTGATAAATGACCGATAAACTAGACAATAACAGTAAAATTGGATATACCATGTCCACGGAGGAGATAAAAATTGAGTTTTAAATTTTTATCTACTTTGTTTTTCAGTTTGCCGAAATGCATTTCTTTTTATTAAATGCAGTGTTCAAACTGTCTAAAATTTGCATTATAATTATATGAATTAGCTTTTTCTTACCTTATTTATGAAGACCACGTAGTATACACTGAGAACTTTGCCAAATTTTAAATGGAACTAATAAATTGGAAAAGATTCAATATTTCCACAACATAACAAAAAGTTATGTCTAAAAAACAAAAAGGCTTCCTTTCTACAAAAACTACCTAATAATTTGGCATGTACTGTAATCTATGGAACTTTTTTTCCCATTTATTTTCAGTGTCCAAGGAGGGAGACTATATTAGCTAGGGACAAAAAGTTTATAAGTTTTTTCCTTACTGAAAATAAAATCATTTTTATAAAATATGAAGTTAGAACTTAACTAAAGACTTTTAATAAACAATATTTATGATATAAATAAAAAATAATATGTTGGATCCAAATTCACCTATTATATGCAATAACTCATTATTAATTCCTTGACAATCTTTACTAAAAAGATGTTTAATACGTACGTTAAAATAAATCAATCAAAATATAAAATATAAAATATATTTCTCAACAGTCTCTCGGATTTTGTATTGTCTGTTTTTCAACCCTGAGGACGAGTACGATTGGGCTTGAAAGTGCTAGTTTTAGATATTTTATATTTTATATTTTATATTTTGGTTTATTTTAATGTACCAGTTAAACACCTTTTTAGTAAAGATTGTCAATGAATTAATTATGAGTTAAAGACTTTTAATTAGTTATTATTGAAAGAAAAATTGTAAATAAATTTAAGTTGTTTAAATGTCAGTGAAATAAACGTTTGGTTTTAGACGCAGGACGTCCACGTAAGGGGCTTTAGACTTATATTCATTAAAAGATTAAAGTTCAATATTAAAATTATTTTGTCAGAAATGTATTTAATAGCTTATGTAGAGCTTAAATACACCTATGAATGAAAATATAAGAAAATTTGCTACATTTCCTAATATTTATCCCTTCGGAACAGTAACATGTACTTTTTCAGGAGAATGACCCAAATAGACGGAAATACGGTAAAATCAAATACCTTAATATTACACTAGATTAATTATAACACAATTAGTCAAATTGGTAAAGAAATAATACGAGTTGTAATCTCCCAACTGGGCGAAAAATGTCCGGGCCAGGATTCGAACCAAGGATCTCTTGTCTGAAGCTGCCTGTGCTCTACCAACTGAGTCATCCCGGACGAATCTGGAGAACCTAATTCGCATAGCTAACCTTATTGATCATAGCATCTGGTCTGATATCTGAATCAGCACAACAGAATAAATCACAGGAAATGGAACATCAGTAAACGCTGAATACGTAACTACACTAGATTAATTATAACACAATTATTCAAATTGGTAAAGAAATAATATGAGTTGTAATTCCCCAACTGTGCGAAAAATGTCCGAGCCAGGATTCGAACCAGGGATATCTTAGCTGAAGCTGCAAATGTTCTACTAACCGGGATGGTTCAGTTGGTAGAATATTGGCCGCTTCAGACAAGAGATCCCTGGTGCGAATCCTGGCCCGGACATTTTTCGCACAGTTGGGAAATTACAATTCGTAGAACCTTATTATTAGTTCTTCTTGAAGCCAGAATTTAATGAAATTCTGCGTAAACATTCTATACTTATCCTTAATGCAAAAATATCATTATGAATATATGATTTGTTAATAACATTTTTATAAATAAATGCTTTTCTAGAAAGAGTCAAATGATCCAGTTTTATCCCTCGAGTAGGGTAAGACAGCAATGAATATGTTAATCTTAGAAGAAATGAAAAAGTTTAGACTTTTTCTTTTTAAGGGAACAAAATATTTTATTTCCCAACTTTAATTAAGGATTTAACAAACAATATTAGTACAGGTAAAAATAGCCAAAACATTGAGTAATAGACGACAACTGGTGGACAGTCATGAAAATTTGTAAAGAAGTTCGTTTTGGCTCTAGAAATGAAGATCATATGATTCCCCCAAAAAATAAAATTGTTTTACATACTTTGGGGAGGGGGGTGCAAAAGAGGGGACATTTTAACTTAGGGGGGGGAACTCAAAAACTTTATTTAAGTAGGTCGTGTGGAGCATCATTTATTATGTATGTTTTAATTATGAATCTAATAACACCATCCGCAAGTTGATACGGTCACTTGAAACAAAGTTACGGCATGTTTTGTGATTAAAAAGTAGAAAATTGTACTTTAGTACAGGTAAAATAAGATGTGACCGAAATTTGGAAAGAATTTTGTTTTGGCACTAGAAATGAAGATCCAAAGAATCTCCAAAAAATGAAGTTGTTATTTACTATGGTTTAGGTGGGGGCGCAAACGGGGGCATTTTAACTTGGGAGGGGGGAAGAAACTATTTTTTTTTAATAGGTCAAGTGGCGTATTGTTTACCGTGTATTTTTTCATTCTGAATCGAATGACTCCATTTGCAAGTCGATACAATCACTTGTTATAAAGTTACGACAGGTTTTATGAATAACAAGTCCAAAATTATGCTTTATGAGAGAGCACAACTTTATTCCACTTATTTTGCGTTCAAAACATGTTCTTTATATCATGTTGAATAATCTTAAACTGATTAAATGTCTTCAAAATAGCAATAATCAAAATCAGGGTCATCTGAGTCTTTTTCGAGGTCATCAAAGTTGTGAACATAAAATAAGTGTAACAAAGTTGTGCTCTCTCATAAAGTATAATTTTGGACATTTTATTCATAAAACTTGCCGTAAACTTTGTAATCGACTTGCGAAGGGTGTCATTCGATTCAGAATTAAAAAATGCATGGTAAACAATACTCCCACTCGACCTATTTAGAAAAAGTTGAGTTCCTCCCACCCTCAGCTAAAATGTTCCCTTTTGCTCCCTAAACCATAGCAAAACAACTTTATTTTTGCTGGACTTGTCGTATTTTCATTTCTAGTGCCAAAACTCATTTTTTCTCAAATTTTCGTGAATGGCCACCAGTTGTAGCTTTAAAACCCTATTTTACCTGCATTAAAGTATAATTTTTTACTCTTTATTCATAAAACATGCCGTAGCTATCTAACAAATGATCGTATCGACTTGTGGACAATGCCATTCAATTCAGAATTAAAAAATACATAATAAACGGTATCCCACTTGGTCTACTTTAAAAAAGTTGAGTTCCGACCCCCCCCCCCCCCTTCCCTGTGTTAAAATGCCTCCCTTTTGCCCCCAAAACCATGACAAAACAACTTTATTTTGGGGGGATTCATCGGATCTTCACTTCTAGGGCCAAAACCAAGTTCTTCCCAAATTTTGGTGAATGACCATCAATTGTTTCTGAAAAAAACTATTTCACCTATACTATATTTAATTATAAATATTATTAAAATCAAAGCCTAATGATTTAGTATTTAACAACAAAGTGATAATAATCTTCCATACAATTTCAGAAATTTCAGAAAAAAAATTCGCATCTTTATCATTGTTAGAAAAATCATAATCATTTTTTATTGTTTTTTCTTCAAGCATTGTTTTCTAATATCCTGTTTTATTCCACGTAGTATATCTGGTCTTACCCCAAGTGAATGAAGATTGGAAAGCTCTCGTAAAGAATCACCCGTAAATGTTAGAAATAGTTTCATTGGGGAAAATAAACCTGTATTAAATATGCTATACACAATAAGTTTCTGTAACTTTAAATGCATCCGTATTTAAGTTTGTAAACTAGAGAACAGAAAAAGAAAAAGAAAAAGGAAACAAAAGGAAAAAATAATAGAAATTAAACAAATGTCAGTATGAAGATACCCTAATGGCTTCTTCTTCTTCTTTCCTAGTGCCAAGTATTTCAACTCTTAGACGCTAAAGGGTTTCTCAAATCAAACCAAAACTGAGATATTCTGTTTCACACGACAATACGGATTTACCCTACTTTCCTTTAAATAAAAATAATATGATACAAGAACGAAATTTCAATTTAGGATTTCATGTAAATTAAATGTTATGTTTTCTTTGAATAAATTATAATACCTATTGTATTAAAATGTGGCTGGGTCTTTGTATTTCATAACTACTACTCCGAGAATAGACCGATTTACAGGTTGAAAAAAAAACATCAATTCATCATCAAAGGATTCAGAGATGAAATTTAAAATAATTTTCAAGATATCGATCGTTTTGTACTTTTCAAAGACATTTTTTGCAATGGTAGCAACTAATTTAACGTTGAAAAAACATCAATTGATCGTAAAGGTCCAGAGATGTCGTAATAACTATCGCAATTTTGAAATTTAAATTAATTTCCAAGATCGTTTTGTAGAGAGATGTTTGTAGAATTTAAAAAAAAAAAAAAAAAAAAACATGTGCAGGCCCACACAAAAAACTGGACACATGGCAGCTTATGTATGATAGTTTCTGGAAGTGGGATTTCAGTAATTTAAAGCAGGTTTTTGCTTGAATTAAACTTTGGCCTAATATGTGGCGTGTATAAAAATCTTAAGATAATATACAGGGCAGTATAAAATAAATCTAATATGTTTCCGTCTATTGGCAGAAATTGCTGAAGGCGAATCTTTAACTGTGTTATGTGAGTTCTTACTCAACTAAATTGTAGCGTACTATATGCAGTATATAGAAATCAAAGATTATATGCAGAGCAGTACAAAAGAATTGAAACAATTTTCTATCTATGGACGGTAATTGCTGAAATCCGGTTTTCAAATGTTGTTATGCGCTTTCTAAAATGTTTACTTAGGGATTTTATATTTACCTTAATAAACAGCGAAGGTTTGTTAAAGTATTCTGTTAGTGTTGGCAAGTGTTTCATAATCTATGCTTGATGCAGGATTTTTTTTCTTTTGTGTTTATAGACAATTTTTTCCATTTTCTTTTTAAAAGGTTACATTATGTTCACGTTTTTAAAATTTGTATTAGATGACTTGAAAAAAATTATTTTCTTCTTTCTAAAAATTTGTAGTTTTTTACCCCCTCCAATTCTTTTTAAAACAATAGAAAATGGATGTAGTGTAGAATTGAATTCTGCTGGGTGACATGCTACCACGGTGCGTTTCTAACATACTTCAAAGGAAAAAAATACAGGTGTGTCACTTAGTCAGCCCGACCAACGGGGTGAATTATTGACACAGTAAAAAATTCCTTCACTCTTCCATTTCAACTTGGATTTTTTTCTTTTCTTTTTTTTTTCCAACCTATAAATTTAAAGCTGAGACATATGTCTATTTAGTATTAACCGTTCAGCCCAATCCATTTAATATTAAATGAAATGGCACGTGAAAACCTCAAAATATGGCACTTTGTCACTTCAGTTTGCAGTACGTTTCTAGGATCTAAAATTACATTGACTCTTTGCGTGATCTCTGCCTGTGTAATACTTTATTTAGATATTTTATGATTAAAAAAAATTACACCTGTTAAATTCTTTTTTATATAAACGTCAATTTGTGAATGGTCCTTATTTATAATGATGAAATAGAATTTTGAATGGTACGAAAAAGAGGGTGCCGGAAAAAATCACCACGGTAAAAATCACCCCCGGAAAAAAGCACCATCGTAAAAAGGTCCCTGATAAAAAAAGGGGGGGGGCTTCAAGTTAAGATGTGAAAATACAATTATAATTTCGGATAAAGCACGTGCTAACCACGTGTACTAGGAACAATCAGAGCATTATATGCATCATATATTCTAATACGACAGCAAATCTTGTGTGTATGTGTGTGTGGGGGGGGGGGGGGGGGGGGGTAATATATATATGCAAATTTTATTTTAAAAACGGCTCTAACGATTTTGACGAAATTTTGTATTTTACAGCTTTGAGGCACCAGAAAACCATTGCACATATTTGAGAAAATTCGATTAGTTGGTCATTTTGGATCACCATCAGTCAGGGTCAAGTTAATTGTATCTAAAAAACGGTTCAAACGATTTTGACTAAACTTTTCCTACCATTTTTGGGCAGGAGAAGACTATTGGGCTGGGTCACATATTCGAGAACTTTCTATTAGTGGTTCATTTTTGGGTCAACGCGGGTCAAGTTAATTTTATCTAAAAAACGGATTTAACGATTTTGATTAAATTTTGTATCTTACGAGTTTCGAGCACGAAAAAATCATTGCGCTAGGTCACATGTCGAAGAAAATTCAATTAGTGGGTCATTTCTGGGTCACTGTGGGTCAGGGTCAAGCTAATTGTATCTAAAAAACGGTTCAAAAGATTTTGACTAAATTTTGCATCCTGTGATTTTCGGATACGAAAAGACTGTTGGGCTTTTTTCCGGGGGTGATTTTTACCGTGGTGATTTTTTCCGGGATTCGAAAAAGAGGTATAAGTCAAGTTTTTCACTTACTAACGTAGTATAGGGTAAGTCTTGTAATCGTTTTGATAATCGAAAAAAAAATTTTATGGATTTACACGTTTCAGACACTAGAGATTCCGAAAAACATATTTTTAGAAAAAAAATTTGCCGTCTGTCTGTCAGTGTGTGTCTGTGTGACTGTGTGTGTGTGTGTAAAAGCTCTACCTCCCGAACAAATTGAGATAGAGACTTGAAATTTGGTATGTACTTAGTATATAATAATGGGAAGAAGCATATTGCATTTCAGAAACCTCGATTATCCGGAACTATTTTTTTCGGAGTCTCGAAATATTCGTTCTGATAAAAGGTATAAAAAATTTCGAAATTGTTTGTTTTAAGTAGTGAATATAAAAGACAATAAAAAACATAAATTTTGCATAAAGAATGAAGTCGATCGGATAATGAGTTGCCGAGATATTTGTAATCCTATTTTCCACACTCTTGGATTTTTCATGACCCTGTATTTGATTCAAATTTCAACTCAAAGATGTATTTTAATTGGAAATGAGACGCTTAATCCGACGCAGTAAACCATTAGTTAACAGGATTATCAATTTTGGAGTTATAAGGATGTTTCTTTTACGCAATTCAGTAATAGAGCAATTAAAGTTTATGATGTCATCAAGCCACGATTCGAGGCTAACGAAAAAGACAGGCTACCGCGGTGCATTCCAGTTATCTTTTTTTACAGACCGCTAGCGTGACGTGATGCTCTTTTCGTACACCTGCATTGGTGCATTCAAGCATCACGTGACTCCCGCGGTTTGTAAAAAAAGATTTGTGTAAAGCACCGCGGTAGCCTTTCTTTTTCGTTAGCCTCGGGCACGATTTTATTCGAATTGCAATGCATTTTATAAATAGTTTACACATGTTTTATTTTCATATTTTATATTATGCATGTCCATGATGGGTAAGTGTTATGGTGGCCCCCATTTAGAACTGGAGTTATGATTTTTTCCTTCCTTTATGTACTTAAGTATACCTACGATACATAGATATTTTAACAAAAATATTTTTTAACTGAAATATATTATAGAACATATTCAAATTTTAGCTTTTATTAATTTCAAAAAATGAGCATCGTACTTTAAAAAGCCCTTTAGTAAGCAATTAACAGCTAGAAAAACTACCAGATATTTTTCTCCGGGGGGAAAACGTTTGAATTGGATAACCAAAATATTTCATTAAAACGCAAAAGCTTTTTATAAATTTAATAAAAAGAAAATGAAAAAACTTTATTTTCCGTTTTTGCTTGTAAATAAATAAAATTTTCTTGCAGTGAATTTCGAATCAATTAATGCTTTTTAGCTCACAGGCTATCAAAGCATGAGAGCTAATGTGCCGCCCTTTCTGTATGTATGTACGTATGTACGTAACTCGATAACCCTTGATAGAAATATCGTTTTGCTTCAAATTTTGTTTATAGGATCATTGTGATAAGGCGCTTCCCTGATTAGGTTTGGGGCTTCATTGGTTACGTATAAAGGGGGGGGCGGGGCTAATACCCCCCTTAATTTAGATAAATGGGTTTTTTCTGCAGAACTAGCCGATTTGCTTCAGATTTTGTATATAGATTTATTGTGATAAGGCGCTTCCCTGATTAGTTTTGGGGGTTCATTGGCTAAGTATAAAAAGGGGGAACGAGGGCTAATTCCCCTTAATTTATTGTCGAGTTCTTTATTTTTCGAGGGGCATTATTCTTTGAAATAAGAGTATAATATACAATTAGTGTGAATAGCCTGTACAGTGAGCTCAATGCCATCAGCTTAACTAGACACTTTTCTTTTTATTTATTTTGTTTTGTTTTTCCTTCAGTTTACATTACAAAACAAGTGAATAATTTAAAAATAATAATAAATGAGTTTGTCAAAGTCAGACTGGTGTACATCACTAAATGTGAAAATTTGAGCTGTAAGTGTAAGGAGAATCAGTGGCGTAGCTATTCAAAAATTATACCAGGGGTTCAATTAGTAATTTTCAAATCCTAACCAATTAGCATTATCAAGAATTAATAAAATATTTACGAGAACCACTATCATAAACTAATTATTAATACTATTATCAATATTTCAATTATTATATACGGAGTTAACTCTAAAATTTTTGAGACAGAGGCAGATGCTATGCGCCAAAAGACAAATTATATTGGTCGAATATTTAAATTTGAAATCTTTTGTATCCGATAATAATAATTTGTGATAACAATTGCAATTAAGTTATCGTAAGATTAAATTTGAAAGAAGTTAAAATGGAGTCGACGCGAGAGCATTTTATCGAGCTATGATTTTCTGTGATGGGTGGGGCTAAATCAAGAATAAGAATGTCTTCAACGTCTACAATTAGCATATGGAGATGAGGCTCATCTCGTGCCACTTTATTCAGATGGTTTACAGAATTTAGAGGAGGTCGAAATTCTGTCCTGGGGGAAGAACACGCAGGAAGACCTTTGTCAGCTGCATGTAGTCCTAGAAAATGTGTTGGCCTTAAGAAAAATATTACTCGATAATAATCGCTGTAACTATAAAATGATACCGAAAGAATTTAACATTGGATACGCAGCTATACATAAAATTATTTATGAAACCTGAAAAAATTAATTTGTCGTTGGGTCCCCAATCATTTAACAGAACACCAAAAAGTGGAGCGTGTCATAATCAGTAAAGAAAACCTAAAATCCCAGTGACTTCAAGTGTCTGCAACGCTAATAATGTTTTCAAAATAGTCTTCAATACGCAATATATCATATAAATCTATTCTAGCTGCTGTTGTAGTTGTAGTGCTAATTAATTCTTTCTGAGTAAAAAAAAATTCTGAAATTCACAGCAAATATTCTGAAAGGTTACAGCAGAGGGGGGAGGGGAGAAAATCCCCTCTCGGCAATAATTATTCTTGTTGCAGGTCGGATTAAATCTGCTTTTGGTTCGAGTCTATTTCAGGCTGAGTGTAGATTCTTGCAAATTGGGTTCGGTTAATCCGATTTTTCAAAAGTTAGTTCAGTAATATTGTTTCAGATTAAAAACTATGCCTATATTAATAAGCATAGAATTTTGTGTGTCTGCTGTTTTCTAAAGGAATGCTGCATCTTTTCCGGGACTATTTCACAAAATTCACGTTTTTTTCGTGAACCTTGACGAAATTAGCGTTTTTTATTTCCCCGCGATCCTTTGGCAAAATTCGCGTTTTTTTTCGTAGCCCTTCGACGAAATTCGCACTTTTTCCGTGATCCTTTGATGAAATTAGCAGTTTTTTCCGCGATTCTTTGACGAAATTGGCATTTTTCCGCAGCCATTTGACGAAATTTGTGTTTTTTCTGTGGCCCTTTGACGAAAATTCGCGTTTTTTCCTCGATCCTTCGACGAAATTTGCCATTTTTTCGAGATACTTCAACGAAATTTGCCGTTTCTTCGAGATACCTAGACGAAATTTGCCGTTTTTTCGAGATACTTCGACGAAATTTGCCGTTTTTTCGAGATACTTCGACGAAACTTACCATTTTTTTCCGAGAACCTTCGACGAAATTTACCATTTTTTCGAAATCCTTCGATGAAAATTACCGTTTTTTAGCGTTCCTTCGACGAAATTTGCCGATTTTCTCCGATCTGTCGGCAGAATTCTCCGTTTTTTCGCAATCCGACGATGAAATTAGCCGTTTCTTCGACGAAATTGGCGTTTTCTCCGTAGCCCTTCGGCAAAATTCGCATTTTTTCGCAATCCTTCAACGAAACTCATGTTTTTTTGACGGCCTTTTGACGTAATTCACGTTTTTTTGCGGCCTTTTGAGACTAAATTTGCGTTTTTTTTCGCGATCTGTCTACGAAATTAGCCATTTTTCGCAATCTTTAAATGAATTTCTCGTTTTTTGCGCGATTCTTCGGCAAAATTCGTCGGTTTTTTTCGCGATCCTTCGACGAAGTTTGCCGTTTTTTCGCGTAATTTACGCGCTGTAGCGCGTCCGCGGCATCGCTGTATGTTTTTAGTCTGCAGGTGCCCTAAAAAGTCTGCGACGCCCGTCGCAGCGTCGCGTACATTCTGCCACGGGGCCTAAAATTACTTAATGATGGTGGCCACCACATTCTTTCTAAAATCATAACTTGCGACGAGACGTACATATCTTTTTGTGACGTTCCAACACGTCAAGAAAGTAAGGAAGATGACCCCAAGCCAACAATGGTGAAATGACAACGAGCAATAAATAAAATAATGTATACCGCGTTCTTCAAAAGTGAAAGCCATAAAGCTAGAGGGACATAAGACAGTTAAAGCAAACTGGTACATCACTAATCGTCTTCCAGAAATTCTTCGAGAGGTGAATCTAGAATTCTTCGAGACCCATACTTCACCATGAAAATGCATCTTCTCATTTAAGCAAAGAGTTACAGTCGAATTTTTTGAGCAAAAAAAAAATCAAAGTTATAGAACATCCACACAATTCTTCTGGCTGTGTGCAACTTTTGGCTATTTTTTAATCTAAAAAAAAAAAAAAAAAAAAAAAAAAAGAAAGAAAAAATACATGGGCGTCGTTTTTATTCCGAAGATAAAATTGATGAGGCTATAAAGCATATTTTTCGTCTATTCCAAGAAATGGATGGCTTGAGACATTTAATCTTTGGAAAAATTGCCTACAAAAGTGCGTTGATATTGGAAGAAACTATTTTGAATACTCCCAAGAATTGGTAGGTTTAACTTGTATCATTTAGACGTATCTCAAAAATTTCATTGTGGACCTCATATAGAAGATTGATTTAAGATACTGGATTTCAGAGAATTACTGTTACTAAATTATTAATACTAATATCAATATTTTAATTGTGATATATAGAAGATTAATTTAAAATACTGAATTTCAGAGAATTACTGTTACCAAATTATTAAGAGAACGGGGATTCAGCGGGGCGGCAGAACTCTCCTTAAATAAAAAGTATTTGATATAATGAAAAATAGTTCACAGAAAAAAGATTGTAGTAACAGTGCATGTAATTGTATCTCCATAACGATTTGTAGGTATTAAATTTCCTGAAATTTCTTTAAATATTTTCTTCCAATAAAAGAAAAAGAACTGGAGGTTCAAAGTTCCAAATACAGTAATCCCTAAACCTCGCAAATCTCAAATCCGTGAATGTTGAGACTACATCTCTGCACTGAAAAAGGAGTTACGTTCTATAACATTTTAATTAGAGGGGCACACCTTTTCAAAGAACTAAAGGATCTATGTAATAACAATACATTATGAATAACTTATACGTAGAACCGTAGAAGGTGAATGCACACACATATTCATGGTATTTATTTATCGAAGATAATTCAAATTAACGGCGTGGAGAATAGGGCTGGGCGATATATCGATAAAATCGATAAAACCGATATAAAATGCATACCGTGATACCGATATAAAAAAAATCCTACCCAACGGTATATCGCAAATATCATAAATTTGACGAAAACCATGAAAACCACGATATTAAATCTCTTCCTCGTCTTCGAGTATTCATAAATACGAACGGTGTGAGCTCCCCCAGCCTAAACCATGATACACCGGATACAGCCTAACCATGATACAGCCATGATTGTCTGAGTGCAACGAAGACTCATACACAGCGCAGTATTACTTTGCCCCATATATAGCTACGATGGATATTAAAACCTTTCGTCAAGCATAACTCAAAAAATATTTAACGGATTTCGTTCAAATTTTTACAGCAGGTACCTATAAAGGTGACAACGTCGTCTATTTATTACCAAGAATAAGTGTCAAACCGTTTGGAAGTTATATTAAAAAAATAGATAAAAAAGCACAATTAAAGTACATACGTCACTAAATTTTGTGCGTACGTCATTTTCACCGGCGGGAGATTTTCGTAGACAATCGGAATTGAAAAGTTCATGGAATACATGGAGCAAAAAAATATGCAAGCACTAATATTCAGCACAATAAAATATATTTCAATTTAATAAAAATGGAAAGTTAATCTGGAATTTTTCCTGTTTGAAAAGTATTAGAGATTAGTAAGAGTAGTATTAGTATTAGAGATTTGGCGTAAATCACACCATTAGCAGCTTTTTTATTTCGCGTGTGTATGTTAGGAACAATTCTTTGATGTTTAAATAAAAGGTTTCGATTTATGGCATTATTTCTTTTTTTTTCTTCTCTTTTTAGCATTTTAAATGGGATTAATGAAAGGTATGTATTTTAAATTAAATGAGTGAAAGGTTTATATTTAAATGAAATGAATTCAATATGAAAATGTTATAGGAACAATATTTGGCGATTTATCAACTGCGTCAGGATAACATAAAAGTACCAATATATCAAACGGTATGTAGTATGTGAAATGAAACAATTATATTATAATCACCCATCGTACAAGAAAAAAAACTATTATTCTGCATTCAGAGGAAAAAATCCATCCCCTGTGCCGTAAGATTTGGCGAGTTTTTTTTTTTGGTGATAAGTTTTTCGATGTGATTGTTCGGATCTGCAGAATTTGGCTTACTTTTTCTAAATCTAATTTTTTTGCAGATGTAGTATTATGTAAATATATTTTTTTGCAGATATTTTCCTATTTTGTATATTTGGCATTCTATTTTGTAAATTTTCTATTTGGCATTTGGAAAAGAGATTTTTACCTTTTTATCTGTGCCTTCGGAAATATTAAAAAATAAAAAAAGATTTACATATATCAAGCGTAAAACGTTATGTTTTGCATTTTTATCCGGACCACTTCTTCATTTTTAGATTTTAAATGCTATTTATTATTTACTAGACGTTTATTAATTGTTTACAATTTACCTCCCTGACAATAACAATTATTTATCACAAAAATGCCTCTTAGGTTTGTTAAATAAGTTTGTTTATGTATTTTCATTACTTATTAAAATATCGAATATGGCGATAAAATTTTATTTTAGCATCGTGCTTAAATTTTTAAGATGGCGCAAAAACATGCTTTAATAAACGTATGTTTGTAAATATTTGAAAAACATGTTTTACCGCTCTCTTGAAAAAATTTGTAAGATGCTAAAACTACCTTTTGGCACCATTTTAATTTTATTTCGCCAAGCGACATAGGATACGAAACTTTTCCCCATTCAGATACACAGGCAAGGCTGGTCACAAACAAGAATAAAGCTAGCAACAATATTGTTTTAACTCTATAAGAGTTACAATAATGATATTAAATGCTCCGATTGGCTTTGGGCCCAATTACGAAAGTTTCTCCTAAAAAAAAAAACTGTAGAAGAAGTCTTTTACATTTGTTTTAAATGAAGCTCGGTCTACAAGGCATTAATTAATAATACAAACAACACTAATGGCGTGGAGGCAAAAGTTTTAATTTAAATGTATATATTTGAAACCCCCCCCCCCCTTCCAGAAAAAAAGTTACAGTAATGAATTTAAAACGGCGTTAAGCCACGCTTTCTGACATAAGCAATTGGCTGCAAACGCGATAACGAAACTTTCACTTAGCTTAATAACATGTAGCTAATATAGCCCTCAGGGTACTTTGCAGTTATACAAACCTTTTGGTTTTTTTAAAAAGCTTGAGACAGTTCAGGTTTAAGAAGTTGAGATTTACTGTCAAATGATATAAACAACTATGAATACAAAACTGATGAATTATTATTCAGGTTTATGTATGTATTTTTTTTTAAAAATTGCATCTGATTACACTTATTAGATAAATTACTTCTGTTTGCATTTAATAACTGATAAACGGCTTCTGTATATTAAATGAATTGTTTAAATATTTGGAAGAGGTGGCGAGAGGTAGAAAGACGGGTAAACAAATGGGTAGTGAGATGGGTAGAGAGACAAGTAGTGACATAGGTAGGCTGACGGGTAGCGAAACGAATAGGCAGAAGGCTAGAGAGAAAAGTAAAAAAAAGCTTGACAGAGGGGTAGCGAGATGGGTCACGAGACGGGTAGCGACACCGGTAGACAAGAATGTAGAGAGAAAGGTTGCGAGACGCGTAGCGTGGTAGATAAAGAGACGAGTTGACTGACGGGTAATGAGATTGGTAGAGAGACGGGTAAAGAGTCGGGTACAAAAACAGACGGATAGTGAGACGGGTAAACAGACAAGTAGAGAGACAGTAGATGGGTACGGAGATGGGTAAGAAGATGGGTAGAGAGGCGTATAGCCAGACGGGTAGAGAGACAGATAGACAATTTGTGAGACAGATAGACAAATGGGTAGCGAAGTGGATAGAGACACGGCTAGACATACAAGTTGTTAGACAGATAGACAGACGGTTAGATAAATGGATTGGCGGGTAGCGAGACCGGTAGAGAAATATAGAGACTGGTAGCGAGACGTGTAGAGAGATAGACAATCGGTTAGAGAGACGGGCAGAAGAACGGATAGGGAAACAGACAGATTGTGGTGAGACAGACAGATTTTTTTTGCACTGGATAGCAGAGATCAATCTCTATTTCCGCCGTTGATTACTTTTTCGATTTTCTTTGCGTATTTTTTTTACGAAGATAGTTTCACTTTCGGGACCGGTTTCGAAAGTGGAACTATCTTCGTAAAAAAAATACGCAAAGAAAATCGAAAAAGTAATCAACGGCGGAAATAGAGACTGATCTTTGATATCCAGTGCAAAAAAAAATCGTTTAAAAATATTCAAATGCAAGCGAGATATTAGCACATTAATGCCCCATTGAATTAACATTAGCACCGTATTCCCGAGCGCTTGCTCAACGGGAGCCTTAACTTTAAAAAGCTTGGCGTTTTAAAAGATCCGGCGTTTTTAGGGTTTCGTTCATCTCACGAAACCCTATTACTCCCGCTCCGTTGTCTGTCTGTCACAGAGCCATTCTCAAAAACTATATAACTTACAGAGTTGAAACTTTGTGTATAAATCTGAATATCAGCTGTAAAGAGCTCAAAATATTAAAATTTGAAAATTCGTATTATTTTAATAAATAGAGATAAAAAACCAAAATTCTAACAGCCTTTTTCTGTTAAATTTAAACATTTTTCGTTATAGCAAATGCCAAAAATTAAAAATCCACGATGAAATTCTTTCTACAATAATTAATTTTCTATCAGACGATTTCCATGTGAAAAAAAGATTAATATGAAATAAAATTGATTGACGTCATAGTGGTAATAAAACAGAAAAATTTCACAATAAAACAAGGAGTATGAGTATGTGTATGCACACAAAACAGATTAATATCACGTCATTAGAGAATTAAAAAGAAAATCTGACGTCATATCGGAAGTTTAAAGGATTTTTCAAATGTTTCAGAATAATACAAAGCGAGTATCAATATGAGTTTTAGAGAATAGTAAATATATGAGTATTGAATCGTGATAAAAATCCGATTATGGAAATATTCGCATATTTTAACATTTTGAAGGTGTACAACATGTTTAATTTTGAAATTATTTTTTTTTAATTTCGCATTTAGTCCACATGACAGATATTATTATGACAGAACATAATAGCGGACTGGTTTAGATATTCGAAAAAATGAGAGAAACAGACCGCTAAATTTTTACTTTATAAAAAACATGACTTTTTTTTTTTGGTTTCTAAATGAAATTTATTTGGATTTATTAAGGAAAGGATAAAGTGTTTTGAAAGGAATATTAAACGAAACCCTTTGAGCGATCTTCGATCACACTTACCCATTTGTTTTTATTTCCAAGTTTTGCGCAATACGCGCTTAAGAAAATGAGATTCTTTGCCACATGTTAAAAAAAATTATGACAACACATCTGATGAACGGTACTTCTTTTCTATTTTTTTAACAGTGCATATGAATTTATATATGATATTTTGTAATTCTATCATTTAATTTTCTCTTTTTCTTTATATTGTAATTGTTAACCCTATGTTCTCAGCAATATCACTCAGACTAATCCCTTTGAGGGAAGTCCTAGTACTAAACCATGATACTAAACCATGATACAGCCTAAACCATGATACTAACGGTGTGGATTCTCGCAGCTGATAAGGTTTTTGAAAAGAGGAAGGGTGATTTTCTCCAGCTCTGAGCGCATGCGTGGGATATCGCCTATTCTTTCATTTCATTATGTTATTCAGTGACACCGGTGTGGATGAATATTCGAAGTTATTGAATGATGCGTAAATTTAGGGCGATAAAGAAAGGAGGTATTTTATTTGCAACAGTTGATTTAATGAGACAAATGAGCAAAGAACAATTCTTTGCTCAATTCTTTTTGAAATGTTTTTATTTGTTTTTTATAATTATTATTTTATGAAAGAAATATTAATCCCTTAGTAGTATTTATTAATGCATATTCTAGGGTAAAGAAGGATTTTTAAAAATGCAACTATTTTTACTTCTATACCGCGAGTTTTTTTCTCCCCAGAATTTATTTTAAAAATCGCGTTCGCGTGAGAGAGAGAGAGATATGAGTATTTGGTATTTGATTGCTTCTGTATATATGACCACTGGTCACTGCCAAAAATCATTTGGTGGTAATTTTGCATTTAAAATTTTAAAACCATTAACCATTATTATATTTTATTTGCAACGGTGGAAATGAATATCATGCAATTTTAATTGTAATCGAATAAAATATGTTGAAATGTTTCTTTGTTATTTTTATGCGATTTACCCCCTCCCCCCTTCTTTACAAATGAGATATTAAAAAACA
Source organism: Maratus michaelseni (assembly GCA_963931845.1). Taxonomy (NCBI): domain Eukaryota; kingdom Metazoa; phylum Arthropoda; class Arachnida; order Araneae; family Salticidae; genus Maratus; species Maratus michaelseni. The sequence continues at coordinate 10,393,191 of OZ007590.1, read as the reverse complement.
GTTTAGACGGTGGCGCGGCAAACAAGCAAAAGATAATATATATTTATTTCTTCATAATTTTAGTTGTAAAATATTAATGTACTATCTGATAAAAAAAGAATCGAACATGCAGATTATTCATTTTTTAATTATTTTTCATATTTCCATCCATTTTTTAAATTTTCTTCGTGTTTTTTAGGTGCGTTCGTAATTATATAAATACGTAGCACCTATTGTCGTCGTCTGGTCCGGCCGTCTGTCTGTCCGTCTGTCCGTCTGTCCGCATCTAGACCTGGTCTAGGTCCGCATATAACAACGCAAAAACTACCCAAACGAATGGTTTGAAATTTGAAATTTAAGATTATTATCTTTGTAGAATTTTGTCGGGACATTTCAAATTTTATGAAAATCAAATCAAAACTTTAGCAGATATTAATAAAAATATTTATTAACAAATGATTTTTTTTTTTAAATCGGGGCTTTCTTGTTATAGGAGTTTCCGAAGTTTAATTGTCAAGCGATCGAGATACTTATTTTATAACAGAAATGAATCTGCAGACGATGTAATTCATTTCACAGAATTAAAAATCATCAAGATCGGAATATTTATATAACTAGCTATAGTACGAACGCACCTCATTTGTCACGTTTGACGTACAATTTCCAACTTGTTTCCATTATCATGAAAAAAATGTGCTTGATGATCATTTAATACTCTAACCAGTCTTGAATTCCGATATTTTTCTCTAGGAGGTATTTCGAAGGTTCGGATGGCGGGTAGCTGTGTGTGTGTGGAGGGGGGGGGGGGGGGGGGGATTATCATGGGCGCCTGCAAGGGAGGACAATTGCCTCTCCCTGAATTTTGAAATTTAAATCTGTATTTTTTTATGTTGAATAAAATATGTAATTTACTTATCCCCAAGTAGCATGATTAATTACGCACTGACAGAAGAAAGAACTATGAAATTTTGGTCACCGGGGATCTGTCCGCTAAAACTCTCATAGAACAAAGTTTTCATTATTATTTTTTTTTTTTTTTGAGTTTATGTGTTGAAAAATTATCTCATCTGACGAAAAAGAGATGTAAAAAATTTTGATATTTTTTATTTGTTAAATTTATGTATTGCATGTTGAGGACTAACAGCACAACTATTTCAATATCTTACACCTCCTGTGTTTCGTCGGCGTCCATGGCATCAGCGTGTGTCTGAGAAGGGGGGGGGGGGGAGATTTGCACTTTCGGGACATCAATTAACCGAAAATGTGGAGACTCTAGGGACTCAGTATCACTCCTGAATTTCTCACTGACTGTAATGTTAAAATAAAACAATTTCTGTTGAAATATTTTACATGATAGATAATGTTTCTCTGAAGTGTTTATTTCAGTTATTTGGGATTTTGAATATATCAGTACAGGAAATTGCTGATTATTTTAATGTAATATATGCTGTTAAATTTATTATATTATAAATTGAGTGGAGGAGGGTGTGAAGCGAACCAATAATTACGACGAGCAAACCGAAAATTGTTGTTTGAATTGTTGTAATAATCAGTCTCATTACTTTATTAGAGATTTCATAAGAAGCTAAAATTTCATAAAGCGCAAATTGGCGAATAATTTAGAAAAACTTATTTTATATTATTTATAGATTTTTTTATGCAAGTAATGCTCTTTAAAAGATGTTATATATAGCAATTGTTTTAATAATGAAATATGGAAGTATTTAAAATTTCCATGTTTGGTGCCAGATGCGGTTTTACTAGCTCGTGTCCCTTGAAGGCGAAATTTTTATTCATTGCTACGAATGATATCTTTTAAATATATTTAAGTTTTAACCAAATTTTTTGCCTATTTCCCGCTAGTTTGATTTTAGCGACTCAAACGGTCTCCTAAATTCGCTTTCGTCTAAAGCCAGCCCAGCCCTATTGTGGAAATACGAGTAAAACTGATTTTTAGGTAGATTTCGTAAGAAATACTACCTATTATATTTTCTCCTAAGTTGGTATTTTTGAAATATTTTTGCAGATCTACGCCGATCATGACTCCCAAAACCCAAAACCACCCCCCAGTTCAAAACTTTATCTATCTATCTATGTCACTTTTTTATGGACACGATAACTGCAATAATTCTGCACGAATCTCTTCCAAACTGATACATAAAATCAAGGGGCATAAAATCTCGGTCAAGCTCGTTAATGGGCAAAATCGAACCAGGAGGGGGAGGGAGAGTGCTTTTTATGAAAACACAAAAAAACCCATAACTTGTTAATTATGATTCTTAATATTATCTAAAACTTTTATATTGACAAGTTTTTTTTCATAAGACCAACCCTTATAGCAAAAAAAACAAAAAAAAATCCCGGCCGGCTCCGCCTGCAAACAAGTTGGGAAACAAGTCTGGAAACAAGTAAGATTGCGGGCGGTCCCAACTGCGGCATCATGGCAAAAAGGTCATTTCTTTCGCAATTCCCAACAAACAGGCGCCCCGCGGTCTGCGTCTTTGAAATCTACCTGTGCCTGTAGGCCAAGCCGTCAGGGATTTTTTTCTTTCTTTCTTCTTCTCAAAATATTCTTTTATTTATTCTGTATATTTAGTTTTAATATCACGATATATCGTCATATCGCGATATTTAGCTGACGATATACCACGATATTGAAATTGAGATATCGCCCAGCCCTAGTGGAGAAATAAATGCAGCTGAAAAAGCATAGGTTTTTGTATAAAGTAATTTCGACTCTCTCTATTCGCAAAGAGATGATAATATATTAGTGGGTCAGTATAGTATGCTATACATTATTAACTCTTTCAGGGGCAAAGTACTTTTGTTGCTAAAATGTTGAAATGCTTGAACGGCACCAGGTTTTACGAACAAATTTTTTTCAAAATAAGAAAAAGCTTTTCTTCACATACATTAGAAATTTAAAATTTTATTTAAAAATCCTGGTGCCATTGTGTTATTTGGGAATTAAAATTAAGTGGGATACATAATGTCCCACCTCCCTTTAAGGTTTTAAAATGCAATCTCCAACTATAATAAAGAAGCAAGTTTGTATGTTTGTGTATATTTCTCGGTTGTGTTCTGAAGAGACCGCTGCGCGCAGAGCTACAAAATTCGGTGGGAATGTACCTCTATGCATGTAGTTTTGTACCTCGAAGCCAGATTTTGGAATTTTTGAATAGATTTTTTTTAATTTAATTTTTTATGCGATTTTTAGTGTTTTTTCACGTTTTGATGCGATTTTTCCACATTAATAATGGGAATCCGGTTCCAATCTTTTAGCCCAATATAGTAAATTTTGTCCTCTTTTCAATAAAGTTGATGCGAAATTCGTACAGTGATTTTTGGATTTTTGGCAATTTTTTTTCCTTTGACACTAAGAAATTTTGCCAGAATGCTTGATTGGTTCGGTGGTTGCGCTTCCATTTCAACCTCAGATACGATCAGAATCGTCATTTTTTTTTCTCTTTTTAGCTTGGAGAAAATTGATAATTCTTTACAGATACAAAATCATGATTTTAAATATGCGATTTTTAGTGTTTTTTGACGTTTCGCTGCGATTTACCCACATTAGTACATCGCCTAGAATATATAGTGTGGAAACCGGCTATTTCAGTAATGCTTTAAAAAGTGCTAAAAAGTTGCAGCCTATAAATGTGGAACGGTACTCCTAATGTTCTTGTATCGAGTATTGCAACCAGAGACAAAACAATGTGTATCACGTTTTTTTAGCCTTGATTTCATAATTTAAAAAAAAAAGCTTATTAAAATCACAATAAGTCAGAGGAGAAAAGGATATAATTTAAGTATTTAAAATACTTACCACTAGCCGAAACATTCTAATACAATGTTTACGTTGAGAAGAGCTAGCAGATGGCGCTGCGATCCCATCGTTTTCTTTTCAGCAACGTTGTACATTTATTGGATTCAATTTTTTAGTACAATTTTGTAGCAGATTTCCACACTATGTATTCTAGGCGCTGTAACATTAGTAACCGGAATCCGGTTCCAATCTTTTAGCACAATATTGGGACTTAAAACGGTCTATAGAGGCGCTGATCGCAGCCGTCGCTACAGGAAAATAGTCCCTTTAACTAATGCTAAAGTGCCATTGAAATCATTATTTATTGTAAACGCATTTGAAAGTGTTAAATATTCAAATTTGGATACTTTTTACCTTGTCATACAATGACAGAACACAAATATCACATGAAATCTGAAATTGTGCTAAAAAATAATCATTATGAACAAATTAAAAATGCATGTAATACAATGGGCTTGCAAGGGATTTTCCTGAAGGGAGTAGTTTTATCTTTTCTCCACCAGATGGCGTATTCGAGCGCTTGAATTCCCAATAGTAAATTTTATCCTGTTTTCAATAAAGTTTATGCGAAATTCGTACAGCGATTTTTGATTATTTGGCGATTTTTTTCCTTCGACAACAAGTAATTTTGCCCAGAACGCTTGATTGGTTCGGTGATGCTTCCTTTTCAGCCTCAGATACACTCACAATCGCCATTTTTTTTTTTTTTTTAACTCTTTTTAGCTTGGAGAAAGTTGCTAATTCTTTACAGATAAAAAAAAATCTTAATTTTAAAAGGGAAGGGCGGATTATTTATTAACCCGATTTTTTTTTATTAGATTTTTCCTTTTAGTTTCCTTTTTTAACATTTTTTTCATGTTTTGCAGCGTTTTTTGTTTCAAATGACGTCACAAATCGCCCACTCGGGGCTAACGAAAAAGAAAGGCTACCGCGGTACTTTACGCGTATCTTTTATTACAGACCGCGGGAGTCACGTGATGTTCGAATGCACCAATGCAGGTGTATTAAAAGAGCATCACGTCACTCTAGCGGTCTGTAAAAAAAGATAAGTGGAATGCACCGCGGTAGCCTGTCTTTTTCGTTAGCCTCGTCGCCCACTACAAGTCAAACATCATTGGAGGGCAGTTGTGATTGGTAGCTGGAAGTCAACCGGGCAATTGTGATTGGTAGATGAAAAGGTCGTCAGCTGATTGCAATTCGAACAGCAAGTTGTGAATTTTTGCCATTTGTTTTATGCGATTTTTAGAGTTTTTTCACGTGTACGTCATTTATGTATTTGATTGTAGAAATTAACAACAATAACTTACTGTATGTTAAAAAAAAAAGTCATTTTGTTTTTGTTCCAAAATTTAATAATTCCTAATTTTTTAACGCCGTTGATTTAATTCTGTGTGGGGGAGAGGTGAATGTTCGACTGTAGTTTAAATATCACGTTAATGCTCTGATCGAAACTCCCTCCTCCCCCCCCCCCACCCCACCCTGCCTCCAAAATCAGAACTATTTAATTAGTCCGATTCAAACAAAACCTTTCCTCAGTTCCCCAGGTACTAGATAAACTTCGGTATCATTTTTTCAGCCCTTCGTTACCACTATTTCTAAATATTAATGACCAGCGAGTGATATTTTCTAGGGTTCTATGGGCCCAATTTCAATGAGAATTAGTTCATTCAACTTAACACGAACTAATTAAGATATAGAATGACCTAAAAGATTTTGCCGCGCCTACTATAGGGTGTCGTAGGCAGAAGGGATATGTACCAAAGTTTCTATCGGAAAGAGTTTTATTTAGAACTGAGTGCACCCCTTAGCGGTGGGAAGTGAAACTAAACAATTTTGCATTTAAAATTTGTCCGATTCAAACAAAAGGCCCGATTTCAACGACAATTGATTCATTCAACTTAACATGAAATAATTAAGGTATAGATAAACTAATTAAGACATAGATTTCGCTCCCCCTGGTGGTGGAAAGTGGAACTAAAACATTTTCTGCGCGTGCACAGAACGCCTTTTATACGTTGTCATAAGCAGCGGGGTCACGTGCCGGAGTTTCGTTCGGAAAGAGGTATGTTAGAACAAAATGCACCCCCTGGCGGTGGAAAATGTAACTAAAAGATTTTGCATTTAATCTTGGTCCGATTCAAACGAAATCTTTTCTGACATTCTTCCGAGGTCTCCCAGGTACTAAATAAACTTCGGTATAATTTTTTTTGCCCTTGTTACCACAATTTATTGAATACTAATATCCAGGGGTGTTGATTTATTTTCTCGGGTTCTATGGGTCCAATTTCCACAGGAATCGTACATTCAACTTAACATGAACTAATTAAGATATAGCTAATTATTTCAGACTCAGATTTGGTACTCCCTGGCGGTGGAAAGTGGAACTAACAGATTTTTCGCGCGTGCAAGGCACGCCTTCTACACGGTGCCATAAGCAGCATGAACGAGTGCCGGAGTTTCGTTCGGAAATAGGTTTATTTAGAACAGAATGCTCCACTCGGTGGTGGAAACTGGAACTAAAAGATTTTGCAGCGCGTGCCTAGCTTGCCTGCTATACACTAAAGATGAGACGGGCTCAGCCCGAGCCCGAGTCCGACCCCGGGCCCGACGCGGGCTCGGGCTCGATTTTTATACCAGTTTTCGGGCCCGGGCGGGCTCGGGCTTTCTTTCCGAAACTGACAATTTTATTTATTCTTATATAGAAAAAATAAAAATAACATTCTTTTTCTCCTAAAAAATTACATAATCTTTTTCAAATCATTTTAGTGCTATTTTGATCAAAATGAATAGAAGAAATGTTTCTAGTATATTAGAATGCTACCTTATTTTTTTTTTTTTTTTTTTTTTTTAGATATTTGCAGATTTATGTGTGGCATTGACGCGACGACGCGACGCAAAGTCTGGGTGATAGCACCAGTGGGAAGAGGCGCGAAAATTTGTTGCTGGATTTTCGTTTGTGACGGGATATTTTTTAATTGGAACGTTTATTATTTATTTTTTTTTTTCAGAGATCTAACGCGAAATGAATATTTTCTTTTATTTTTAGTCTAATACTGTGTTCGAATCATAATCGCTCTTCATATGAAAATAACCTTAATGAATCTATTTTTCATAGTGAACTCTGTTTGTGCTATAAAGCTCCGCTCTGCATATTTCCGAAGTCACTCCCATTCGTAAATAGATATGATATAATTGTCATGTATTGTTATTCCGATAGAAAACAATCGAACAGTGTTTCCACTTTTCCTATAAAAGCATAAGATCTTTCAGATAACAGTATAAAATTTTTAATTTAAGCTGATTTTCAGGAACACGAAATATTGTTTTAACTAAGGGATCAATTATAATTTACGATATACACCTTTTATGAGAAGTAGAAAAACGTTGTTCGATTCTTCTGCATAGAAATAATAATTTCTTTAAATTCCATGCATTTTTCATAAAACTCACTTCGTTAATGTATCCATCATATTTGCTTGTTGGGAAAGAAAAATATGAGAATCCTTTTAAGGAAGTATATTTTTATTTGCTAGAAAACTTCTCTTTTCATAAGATAAAATGCAAATTTCCAAAAAAATAATTATGTGCTGGTGAGTAACAGTTATTTTTATATATAAAGTTTTTTAAAAATGGGATATTACTTTTGAAACAATTTTTAAATATTATGCAATTTGTTTACTGTATCGGGCTCGGGCTCTGATGACACAAAATGTTTCGGGCTCGGATTCCAAAATCGTCGGGCCCGGGCTCCCAAAAGAGAGCCCGAACTCATCTCTACTACACACGGTATCGTAGGCAGCGGGGACACGTGTCGGATAATTTGTTTAGACCAAAATGCGTCTCCTGACGGTGTAACTAAAAGATTGTCCTGCGCGTGCATCAAAAATGGTTATTTTTTTTGAAACCACAAAATAAAGTTACCGATTTGATAGTCCCAGACAACGAAAATGTTTCATTTTCACTCATCCTCGAGTATTAAGAAAAGCATTGAAATATTTGAATCGGAACTCACAGTTTATTTTTCTGATTCCGAAAATGCGAATATTGTGAAAATCAAACGGTATTTTTTTTTAAATTTTGACCAAAAACTGACCCGTTTTGAATCAAATGATCCAGACATTTGAGGATGCAGTGTTAAATTTACTTCCACTTTGGGTCCATCTCTCTATTTAATTTCCGAAAGACAAAGAGTTGAGTTACCAGTGGAAGTGTTTCGTGCAACAATTTTTAAGAGTGATTTCGCATTTCGTATTATGTTTCGGCGGGACCGGGCAGCGCCGGGCGGATCTGCTAGTATTTAAATATAGCTAAATGCTTCAGAAATGCTTTTATTTCCCATCTAACCAGGAAACCACGCCGTTAGTGTAATAATGAAAAATTATAAATAAGCAGCAATCGAAAGAGCATAGTGAAACGTTTTTTGATGCATAAATCATTTGCCCTCGTCTCCCCGTTATCGAGATATAAAGTCTTAAAATTTGCTAATTTATTGGTATAATAGGATGGAAGAGGAGTCGATAGGATTGAAGGAGGAGTCGTTGCGTTCTCAACGTAACAACATCATCAAAATACAGTCACTTGTCCATTTTAATTTCCATTTGAGTACGTCGCAATACTCCGTCATGATTCACTATGCCTAGTACAAGTCTGGGTTAGTGCAAACTTGGCCCATTCCATTTGAAACGTTCTTGCAATTTTGTTTTCCGCAGGAGGTTGATCATTGTAATCATTTCCACTATTTTCTACGCTTCAATCATTTTTTGGTTCAATACCATATTTGTCAATAGCATTTTTTTTTTTTTTTTTTTTTTTTTTTTTTGTGTGTGTGTGGGCTTCTTTCATTTTTATATTACTATATCTAAATATGTTCTGTATTTCATATTAATCTGTTTATTAAAATTTCTGAATTAGAACTACGCTTTTTTTCTCTAAATTAAATAAATAAATTATCAAACTTTAAAACTTTATATCTCAAAAACGGGAGGAAGAGGGCAAATGATTTATATGTCAAAAAACACATTTCATTATTCTCTTTCGATTGCTGCTTTCTTAGATTTTTTTTTCATTATTACACTAAGGCGTGGTTTCCTGGTAAGTACAGCTTCAGCTTCATACGAGAATCTGCACATTTTAAATTAACCCCTTCGCGACGAGCGTTCTTTACATAATTTTTAATCTTTTACCACCGGTTTTTCAAAACAGAAATTTGTGCCTAGTTGAATCTCAGAAATACTAGGATTCAATAAGGCAAAGCTTGCAATAAAAATTAACTGGTGGGAATAATGAAGGATTCTGAGCATCTTATGCGTCACGTATACGTGTCGCTCGTCCCCAACGGGTTAATAGATTGAAGATGCCGTCAACTTACCACTTCTAATATCCCCATTATTAGTGAATATTCTGCTGTTATTATTTTGCTTTCCTACAACAGTCGCTCCTTTTTCAGTTGACATCTGAAAAGGGATTTGTAAATAGATACTATAAGAAAACACAGCGAAAATGATCTTTAACTACTATAAATTCTGAAAAAGAAAGGGGAAAAAATGCGAATAATCAAGTCAGATTCTCGCAAATGTTACGTTTTTTCACATTTTCATATTCGCGAATGTTGAGGGATTACTGTATTAGATAAAATAAGTTCAAAATGGAAACGTAATTTGCAGAGCTGACGTTGATGCCCTTTATTTGCGATTTATCAGTTTGAAATGTGCACTGCAAAAAAAAATTGTTAATTTTTATAATATTGGCAGCGAGAATGCCAGTATTATACCTTTTTTTTTTTTTTCTTTTTTTTTTTTCTTGCAGTGTGATCAGTATTTATAGTACCTCTGTATCTACAGAGATGAATTATCAAAAATTGAAAACAGAAAATAATATAACAGCTACTGTAACTTAAGTCTGTTCTCAAATCCAAACTGGATACTTTATGACATTTTTTAATTAATTTTTGTTCGGAAAAGCATTAAATTGGCAGGTGTTCTTATTCAGAAACTTTGTAGACGAAAGACGTTTTCCATTTTTTGATAAAAGCAGAAGATCTTTCAGAAAATACTGTCAAAGTCCGCGTTTTGAACCGAATTTCCGCGGACGTGACAGCGAGAGAAGGGAGAAAAACCGGTCGCCACGTGACTCAAATCGTTTATAACTCGATAAGCAGTTTATTTATAAAAGAGAATGGAAAACTCATTTCGATTCCAAATTGCTTCAATAGTCAGGTCTGCCAATTTTATGCCTTTGCGTTTAAGAATGAGTCAGAAATTGTGTCAGAAAGTTTCGCGTTGTTGACCAGATCACTTGAAAACCTTCTTATAGAAATTATCTTCGTTTGAATGGGGAGGGCTTGAGCCCTATGATCCTCTCCTTTACTACTCCTCTGTCGCGAATATATGGATCATGTTCTAAAAATTGGCTGTTAGACCATGGAGTAACACGAACACCATGGAATAACCATGGAGTAACTCGAGCCATAAACTTGGTAAGTTAAGTGATGCTGCATTATGGCTGGAGTTACTCCATGGTTACAAATACGGAAATAAACATCCAAGTAAAAACAAAAAATAACGTGCATAATTTGAAAAAGTACGTTAAAAATTAAATGATGCCGTTTCAAATAATAACTTCAAAGATCCTGCAATTGTAGAATATTCTTATTTGTTCTGATAATGGCTCCGATGGAGTCGAAACATGTCAGTAGACTCATAAAACGTTTTTACTGTTTATAAAGTTTTTATTTTACGCCTTTTAGCAATTAAAAAGAAGTACGTTATTACAAGATGTTGTAATTTGTTACAATTTAATGAAACAAATTTATGTTTCCGAGTAATTGTTTCTGCAGATGTTTTGTCTAAACAACAGCTCCGTAAGGAAAGAAAAATCCGAACAAATTCTGGCGTTATCTCAGCTTGTCTATATTCGCTTAAGCAACGTCTTCAAAATGTCTTCATCGTTGTTTTTGAAAAGGGAACGGAGCGATGAGACCATTGCACATAATCTAAGGAAAGATATTTGTACAAAGTACAAGGGTTTTTTTAAGTTTATTTATTTATTTATTTATTTAAGTTTTCTCTCAGTTTTTATGAAACACACATTGTAATTTGTTGTCTGTCGAAAACTCTAGCAACAGCCATGCAATATTATACGACCTAAAAAAGATAGAAAGTAAAGAAAGGATATCAGTACTGGTTTTTATTTTGAAAACAAGAGATTGTCTTCTGTATATTCTTTTTTACACCTCCAATTCTATTTTTATATTTTGTTTACCTTTTTTCCCCTTCCATTTTCTATAGTTTTTTATATATTTTAGAGTAGTCATTTGTTTCTTATGATAAGCATTTATGGAGGTAAAAAAAAGGGGGGGTGGAGGGTCTGCTTGCTCAACTCAACTCCAGTTAAAGGAATTTCCAGTTAGCGCCTCAAAAAGACTTAGTAACGATTTTTTTCGTTCGAGAAAAATCCCTGCAGTAGGGATAAAAATATCTTTTGTTGGAAAAATGGAAATGTTGCATTTTTCAAGAGAGTAAGCATCTTTCTTGCGTGGAAACAGATGGTCAGTAGAAGCGTTATCAAAAGGAAACTGGACATGGACGTCTTACATCTCAAAACATTTTCTTTCTTTTTCTTTTGTTTGCTCCTTCTATTTTATGCACTTTTTCTTTTTATAAGAATGTAAATATATGGTATGATTGACATACACATTGAATAAATAGAATGTAATACACGTCAGATATTGGAAAAGTAAGCAAAATAAAAACCTAATCGAAATAAATATTTTCGGCAAAGAAATTTTGGATATGGAAATTACGATGGGCTCGATTACGTGAGATCTGAAATAGTGTCAAAATAATAAAATGTAACTTCTGAGCGTCCTAAAATAACGCCGCTGAATTTGTAACATTTTGGCTTTTCTTTTTCCTTTCTTTTTTCCTCTGATGTATCGAGTTTGAAAGATGACCGATTAGCCTGTTTTCTATAGTAATGTTTAAAAATTTGCTTGTATAATTAGGAAAACTGGGTAAAGTATTTTTAGAAAAAAAAACATCATTTTTAGTCCCATTTTAAAATGTAAATGGTTCCCCTAGGGGGGGGGGGGGGCTAAAATGTGTTGGGAGCCCTAGGTTAGCGAACCGCTTGTTAAATGATTTGAATCCTACCACTGGGTATATATATTACACAGATAACAATTGCAAAATTGCAAAGTATTGCTACGTTAAATGAAATAACCAACAAGCTAATCTTTCACTGTAAACTTTTGTCTTTTGCTGCTATCTGTTGAGCTAGTTAGAAGCTATTCTTTTTTTCTCGGGCATAATTCAATTTCTTGTGACAGTAATTATTTATCAAACTATAAATAAACAAAATTATCCTTTGAAATCGAATTTGAGATTATCTTTACAAAGCACCGAATTTAAAATAATTAATGTATCATGAAAAAAAAAAATTAAATCAACTTTATAGACCTAGTAGCTGGTGCAAACTTGGTCTCTGAGAGGTCACGTACATGATTTGTCAAGCTTTGTGAACACATTATTTATATGAAAAATTGATATTTTCTATTATTTATTTACTTCTATTGTTCGGTTATATTGGGCCATGTATTCATTATAACAATTTTTCATTTATAGTTTCCTTGTTACGTTTTGTACGAATCTATAGGAGATTGATCGATATAGACATTTTTAAAGCAAATGCAGAAATTTAAAAAGATTTTCAGTTGTCAAATAATGGGATTTAATTTCTCCCTTACACATACTCAAATTATTTTACTTAAACGAAAAAACTGTCTTATTAGCATATTTTATTTACGTGTTAGTTCAATTTCTATTTTAAAAGAAATGTTTTTTCTACGTTGGTACGAAATGAAAGTAGTACGAAATGAAGTAGGCAGATTTTTAATATTTCAATTAAAAATCTCTTTATAATTTCTATAGTCCATTTTCCCTAATCGGAATATTTGTCCTTTTTACTTTCTTCTATCTTTACAAGAAGAAAGTATTGGATTCATGAAAATTTTCGACTTCCGGTTTTCGACGGATTTATACGTTTTAGAAGGTCCTGAACACGATTTGACTGTTTTTAGAAAATGTCTGTCTGTGACTGTGTCTGTCTGTATGTGACAAAAATTTTGTGGGCGCTCTATCTCAAGAACTAATGCTCGGAATTTAATAAAACTTTATATTCAATTAGTCCCTGATATAAATTGGTGCTGATTAGTTTTTGGTAAAAATCGAACTGCAGGTGGCGCTGCTATGCAGAATTTTTCGCGATTTCCGCAATAGCGCTATCTCAAGAACTAATGCTCGGAATTTAATAAAACTTTATATTCAGTTAGTCTCTGATATAAATTGGTGCTGATTAGTTTTTGGTAAAAATCGCCCAGCAGGTGGCGCTGCTATGCATCATCTTGCAGGATTTACACGATTTTAGCGATAATCATATCTCAAGAAATATTGCACGGAATTTAATAAAACTTGAGTTTCAGTTAGACCTTGATATAAATTGGTGCTGATTCTTTTTAGTGTATGCGAAATCTGTGTGAGATAGAAGAGAGTTTTGGGATTTACACATCCGACTAGTTTTTTTTTTTATAATCGAGGTATATTTCAATCATATAGAGCGCTAAGCGAAATACATTCCTTTAAAATAAAATAAAAGCAAATCATTAAGAGCCTACATCAGTCACGCGAAAAAATGCTCCAGCTAATGTTAAGTCTATGGAAAGGTTATCGCGCGATTTCTCGCTCGCATTTTAATATTTTAAATGATTTTTTTTTGCATAGGATAGCTGAGGTCGATCTCTAACGTTGTTAGTTTTTACTTTTTCGACTTTGGTTCCAGTTTTTTTATATAAGGGTAATTTCACTTTCAGAACCGGTTCCAACCGGTTCCAAAATTGAAAATGTCCGCTTATAAAAAAACCGTAACCAAAATCGAAAAAGTAAAAACTAACAACGTTAGAGATCGACCTCAACTGCATAAAAAAACATTTAAAAATATTAAAATGCGAGCGAGAAATCGCGCGATAACCTTCCCATAGACTTAACATTATAGCTGGAACGTTTCTTCGAGTGACTAGCGTAGGCTCTTAAGGTTCCTCATCAGTAAAATCTGAAATTCCCTTCACTAATGTTAAACCAATGGGTGTGTGATGCATTCGTATTTATAAAATATCTCCTTAGGAAATTAATATTTTTTACTTTCTGCTATCTTTACAATAAGAAAGTATTGGATTCATGAAAATATTCGACTTCCAGTTTTCGACGGATTTATGCATTTTAGAAGGTCCTGAACACGATTTGACTGTTTTTAGAACATGTCTGTCTGTGACTCTGTATGTGACAAAAATTTTGTGGGCGCTCTATCTCAAAAACTAATGCACGAAATTTAATAAAACAATAGATTCAGTTAGTCCCTGATATAAGTTGGTGCTGATTAGTTTTTGGTAAGAATCGCCTAATAGGTGGCGCTGCTATGCTGCATTTTTCGCGATTTCCGCAATAGCTCTATCTCAAGAACTAATGCATTTATTTTCATCAAACTTCAGAGTCAGTTAGACCTTGACATAAATAAGATGCTGATTACGTTTTGTTGTAGATATCCCAACAGGTGGCACTGCTATGCTGCATTTTTCGCGATTTCCAGAATAGCTCTATCTCAAGAACTGATGCATTTATTTTCATCAAACTTCAGATTCAGTTAGGTCTTGACATAAATAGACGCTGATTACGTTTTGGTGTAAATATCCCAACAGGTGACGCTACTATACCACTTTTTTCAGGATTTTTATGATAGAATCTGAATCTGATTTATGAAGATATCTGAAGAACTAATGCACGGAATTTCATCAAAATTCAGATTCTGTCAGACCTTGACATAAATAGATGCTGCTTACATTTTGGTGTAAATAGTCCAACAGGTGGCGCTGCTATGCTACTTTTTTCAGTATTATCACGATAACTATATCTCAAGAACTAATGGATGGATTTCATCAAACTTCAGATTCAGTTACACATTGATATAACTTTTAGTTGATTAGGTCTAAATCTCCCAACAGTTAGCACTGCTATGTTACATTTTGCAGGATTTACACGATTTTAGCACCAGCCATATCTCAAGAACTAATTCACGGAATTTAATAAAACTTTAGACAGTTAGACCTCGATATAAATTTTTTCTGATTCTTTTTAGTGTATGCGAAACCTGTATGAGACAGAAGAAAGTTATGAGATTGGCACATCCAACTAGTTTACTTCTGCTTTCTGTGTACACTTCTTAAAGGATGTGTCTTTCTTTCTTAGTTGTCAAATTATTTATTTAATTTATAATTTTATGCGTTAAAATCTTAGTGAAACTGAGTAAGATTTTAACACTTCAAATAAAATTAAGCAATTTTTTTTTTTTTTTTTTTTTTTTTTGACAACTAAAAACACATCCTACAAGAAGTGTACACAGAAAAAAGTACTAAGAATTAAAAATATAATTTCCTAAGGAGATATTTTAAAAATACAAATGCTTCACACGGCCATTAACATTTTTCGAGGGGAATTTGAAATCTCACTGATGAGGAGAGCCTTAAGACTGTAATTACACGAAAAATCGACAATTTTACCAGAGTCTAGAAGTAATATATTTTTCTGCCTTTTTCATTTATTTATTTTTTCTTTCTTTCTTTAATATTTTTTCTTCCGATTTCGTAGGATTTAACTGTTACAAAAATTGGACAACTGCAATTAAATGTGAATTTGTTGTTAACGCACAATACCCCCTCCCCCCACTATCCACCATAAAAAAAAAAAATAAAAAAAAAATAAAATAAAATAAATAAATAAAAAAATAAAAAAACGAGAGAGAACATATGAAATATGCCAGCTGGCTGACTAACTGAAACGATGAAAACTTTTAAACACTAAAAAGTGGAAAGTAAAATAATCTCTATAATAAAACCGTATGTCATGTGACTGTCCTCAACAGTTCCGGGATGCCGCTTCACTGTTTCATATGCCAGGCAGCCATTTTTATTCAAAATTATTTTTTCTAATAAAACTGCATCATAAAAGTTACATTTTTAGAAAGATCGTTCAAAATAAATTAATATTTGAGAGATGACTTACGTTCAATTATGTATACATTCTGCAATAACTTCAGTTTCAATTAGGTTCGCTGTTCAAATTCTCTATCCATGAAAGTAAACAACAACAACAAAAAAAAGATTCATTCGTTGTGAACGTTTAAAATATTAAACCATGAATTTTTGGACCGCTGCCTGGTGTAAAAAAAAATAATCAGCACCAGTGAGACAGTCAAAGTTTACCATAATTCTGTTCCATACAACTCAACTTCCTTCGGATCTTTTCTTGATGTAAGTTGAACTCCCTGGTTGAACTCATGTAATAATATTTAATGGATCAAATTTCGAAACAAATTGTCAGCTTTTATTTTTCGTGTGTATTAATTAGAAACGATATTTTAATTTTGAAATCAAATGTTTTGATTTATGATAATATTTCTTATTTATCTATTTTCTATTTTAAAGAAAAATGTGAACGTCATGTATTTTAAATTGGAACAGCTGTCACGGACGCACCAGGGTTGGCGGAATTTTTGTTTTGCGCCATTTTGGCGAGAAAATCCCATTTTCAGGTACCTATTAGAGATTACTAAAACAGCATATACTTTTATTTTATTGTGAAATAGTTTATTTTATATTAAAAACACACGCACAATGATTAATTTATTATAAAGTGGGTTAAGCGGTTTTTGTCAAGAAAGATGAAATACATAACAACAAAAAATATGCGAAATGCCACCACAATCGCAAAAGTTCTTGATTTGTCTATTAGATTTTTCCGGTTTGGCGAAGGATTAAGGAAAAAAATAAATTATGAATAAAAATAATTTGTTACAATGCTTAACATACATTTAAGGGCGACCAAACTGGTCGCCAGTGGCGGCTAGTCTTCTAAAATAAAACCGTAAGTCATGTGACTGTCCTCAACAGTTCCGGGATGTCCGTTTCACTTTTTCATATGCCAAGCGGCCATTTTTATTCAAAATTATTTTTTCGAATAAACTGCATAAAAGTTACATTTTAAGAAAGATCGTTCAAAATAAATTAATATTTGAGAGATGACTTGCGTTCAATTATGTATATATTCTGCAATTCTGCAATAACTTCAGTTTAAATTAGATTCGCAGTTAAAATTCTCTATCTATGAAAGTAAACAATGAAAAAAGATTCATTCGTTGTGAATGTTTAAAATATTAAACCATGAATTTTTGGATCGCTGCCTGGCGTAAAAAAAATAATCCGCACCAGTGAGACAGTCAAAGTTTACCATAATTCTGTTCCTACAACTCAACTTCCGGATCTTTTTTTGACGTAAGTTGAACTCATGTAATAATATTTAATGGATCAAATTTCGAAAAGAATTGTCAGCTTTTATTTTTTGCGCGTGCAAATTAGAAACGATACTTTAATTTGAAATCAAATGTTTTGATTTATGATAATTATTATTTTTCTATTTTCTATTTTAAATGAAAAATGTGAACGTCATGTATTTTAAATTGAAACAGCTGTCACGGATGCACCGGGGTTGGCGCGATTTTTGTTTTGCGCCAAATATGTTTAAGAATCTCCGCATTAGCGAACATATTGCAAGTGATAAGCAAACGGACATGAAGCGGGGCCTCCGAGATGTCGCTGTGTGTCCTACACCGGGCCTGCTACAGGTGACGTCACAACCTGCTGACGTCAAAACAGTGATCCATAATAACTTAAAAATTTTCATGTACTTTGTTCGTTTGTACGTATTGTTTACGATAGTATTTTGATTTTATTTATTGTTTTATATAGTAATTAATAATATTTTTCAGTGTATTTAGATTATAATGCTATCAATAATTATTAAAGAAAGTGTAGATTATATCTATAAAATATTCTAATCTAAGTCTTCAAATTCGCTACTGATAATGAAAAGAAGAAATTTTAGCTACGAAAATTACCTTGTGATAATTATTTTTAAATTTCAACAGAAGTGGTTTGCATTAAATGTTTCGATATACGTTTCATAATTCGTGAAGCTAAAATTAATATGATGGTATTGAACTTGCTGTGCTGAGAAAAAAAAATAACCCTAACAACGAATGTCCATCCTACTGTAATGGAAATATTCCGGCATATTTGAATGAATTTGTACTTCCAAATCAAAAAGAGTCAAATGATCTTTAGAAAAAAAAAAAAAAAAAAAAAAAAAAAAAGAAGCAGACGATAAACAGTTTAAAAAATGATTTTGAAAGAAATACTGTAATAAATTGAATGAAATCTGGATACATTTAGTTAGAAGTGAGTGTGCTTTGTTTATAAAATTAAAAGTAACTGATTTACACAACTTAGTAGTTCTACGTAGTTCCATTTAACATTTTAGCTAACTTAAGTGTACAAATACATTATGAAAATAAAACTTTTGATAAGTTAATTTGAGTGGTTATTAGGTCCTAGACCCAAGTACAATAAATAGACAATTATTAAAATATTACAAGTCAGTTACAAAGTTAAGATAGAAAATTGGGTACTTTTCGGTTAGCCGGGCGCCAGTGATATATATATATATATACACACACACACACACACACACACACACATATATATATACACATATCTACACACACATATATGTATGAATTAATATATATATATATTTATATATGTACATGTATCACTGGCGCCCGGCTAACCGAAAAGTACCGAAAAAGGCTTATGGCGAGAGAAGGAAAGTTTGCAACATATTTTCTGGCAACCTATTCGTAGTTTCATATAAATAAGTATTTTTTTTTTCAATATTTATATAATTTATTTAATATAAAGAAGCCATATATCTCTTTTTATATGCAGGTAGAACAGAATTGTATATATAAATAATTTTATATATATAAATAAACATAAAAGTTCATTAGGTTTGTTTTCATAATTGTGTATATAATTTAAAAACATATCTAACTTTCTGAAGCCCGGATTACGCCAAAGCGTTAAAAAAAAGTGCCAAGGTCTCTATAGTTAAAAAATGTCGATTTCTCTATTTAAATTGACATTTATTGTGTTTTGGTGGTTAAATTATGGTATGTAGTTGTAAAAGGGAGGAATGGGGTTGATTTTGTAAAGTTTTTGGTAGATTTATTATATTTTTTGTACGTATATTTATTGTAAAATAATGTGTTTAGGAAAAGGTAAATCAATGGGTTCAATCTGATTTATTAATCTTAGCATTTTTTTAAATTTAAAACTTTTAATTTCCTTTAATAAAACAAGTGTATTGATTCCCTTTTATTTCACGATTATGAAATTTAATATTATTTATGTAATCACAAATTATAAGAGCGGAAATGCTCTTTTTATTACATCTTTCTGCTGCGATACATTGACCAAAGTGGATCACTACAGTCACGTCACTAATACTTGTAGCAGGCCCGGTGAAGGACACACAGCGACATCTCGGAGGCCACGCATGAAGCCTACATTCTTAAGTGGGTTAAGCGGTTTTTGTCAAGAAAGATGAAACACATAACAACAAAAAATATGCGAAATGCTACCGCGATCGCAAAAGTTCTTGATTTGTCTATTAGATTTTTCCAGTTTGGCGAGGGATTAAGGAAAAAAATAAATTATGAATAAAAATAATTTGTTACAATGCTTAACATACATTTAAGGGCGACCAAACTGGTCGCCAGTGGCGGCTAGTGAGTGTAATAATTGTTTTAAAATATACTGGGTCTACCGGCATTTTCCAAAAAAGGGAATTGCAACTTGCAACAATAATTTATTATTTTCTTTAGAGATGAACAGTTTAGAGGATATTTCTTTAAAGATGAAGAGCGCTCTGCTTCCCTGAATCCTTAGTTAAAGAAAAATTATAAATATATGAACGTAAAAAGAAAACGGAACTAAAACTTGACTACTTTTAAGAACAATTCTTGGTTCTTCTTTCTTTAAGTACCTTTTTTTTTTTTTTTTTTTTTGCTCCTTTTGTATTATAAATTATTTATATATATATATACATATATATACATATATATATTCAGAATCACCAGTAAAAAACAGAAAGAAAGAAGAAAGAATGGAAGAATGAAAATTTAATTATTTAAATTTCAAATTCCAACGAGGAATCAGTCTTCAAGTACATCTAAGTAGTGCTGCCATCTATGAACATATTTATAAAAGAAATTAGTTTCGAATAAAGCATAAAAAGTTTTCGTAAACAAATCCTTCGAATGCTTTAATGATTGATATTTTATTCAGGGGCGTAGCTACCGTGGAGCAATTGGAGCAAACTGCTCCAGGCGCACGAATCTCAAGGGCGCCAAATTAGAAAGAACAAAATAAACATTTGTAAAAATATTTGCATTTTTTTTCGTTATTAATCAGATTTTATAGTTGAATCTTGTTACAATCTGCATATTCCTGTGATATTTTTAACCTCAACTACTTCGATTTAAAACATGTTCTCATACACAGTTAAAAGAAATTACTTCTATTCGTGATGTTTTAATTTTAATTCACACCATATTGCATCCTCAAGTAAATTCTCCAACACCGCTTCCTCAAGGTTTTAGGTGCTTAAAAAAAAAATAATAATAATAATAAAAAGAAGATGCACTTGAAATGAATATAGATTAGATTTACATAGATTTTTTTTTTTTTTTTTTTTTTCAAATGCTTTCTCATCTGAGATATTTCTCCTAGCGTAGGCTTGCTTTTAATAACAAATGATAAGCCCGAATTTGGTAGCATAACATTAAATAAACAAATAAAACTAAATTAATATTTTAGAGTAAATGCTTTTCTAAATAACAGCTAATTCTAGTATTGATTCATCGCATAAAAACGTTAACTCACATCTTGTTTAAAATCTTTTTTTTTTTTTTTTTTCCATTTCGATTTTATTTTCAACAAAGATTCTTTTGTATCCCAGAATAAATTGAATAGTGATTGTGTCAGGATGTAAAAGTGGAAATACCTTTCGCAAGTTTTGAATACCCACAAAGATGAAAAAATAAAATAAATAAACAAATAAGAGGAAATGATAGACACTCTAAATGAATATAGATCACATTTACAAAGAAATTCTCTTTTCAAATGTTTTCTCATCAGAGATATTTCGCCTAGCGCAGGATGTTTTTAATAACAAATGATAAGCCTCACTTCGGTAAAGCACAGCATTAGAAAAACAGTAAATGCTTTTCTAAATAACAGCTAATTCTAGCATTGATTCATTACATAAAAAAAGTTTAACTCCCATCCTGTTTAAACAATCTTTTTTTTTTTTTTTTTTTTTTTTTTTTTTCTTTTTGTCATTTCGACTTTATTTTTAACAAAGATACGACCCGCATTTTCCTTGTTTTCTTAAAAAGAAAAAAAATCTTATTATTGCAAAAGAACTTAAAATACGAAAGTAATCTAAATACAGTAATCCCTTAACATTCGCGAGGAAAACCTCGCGAATGTCAAATCCGCGAAGTCTATCTCTCTGCACTAAAAAAGGAGTTACGCTCTATGAAATTTCAATTAGAGAGGCACAGAATTTCAAAGAACTAAAGGATAATATGTTTTAACAATACGCTATGCATAACATACTATAAGTAGAAGGCGAATTTACACACATATTCCTAAATATGAAATTTATTTATTGGTGATAATTCAAATTAACTGACTGGAGAAATAGGTATAGCTAAAAACGCATATGTTTTTGTATAAAGTAATTTCGACTCTCTCCATCCGCAAAGAGATGATAATGTAATTATTGGGTCAGTATGCGATACAATATTAAAATACGATATGTTTAAATACAAATAAATGCTTCGGAAATACGTTTATTTCCCATCTAAATGTAGCTTCAGGCTTCAGTTCCATCTCTACGAGAACCTGCACATTTTTAATTAATAGTTTGAAGATGCCGTTACCTTACCATTTCTAATATCCCCGTTGCAATGAGTATTCTGTTGTTGTTATTGTTATTATTTTACTTTCCTACAACACTCGCTCCTTTTTCAGTTCACAACTGAAAATTGATTTGTAAATAGTTACTAAGAAAACACAGGGGAATAATCTTTAACCACTATAAATTCTAAAAAAGAAGCAGATAATAAACACAAATCGCGAATAATTAAATCAGATGCAAATGTTAAGTGTTTTTCCGTATTTTCATATTCGCGAATAATCGAAACTCGCGAATGTTGAGGGTATGTCTTTCTGCTCTGTATTTCTTTTGTATCGCGGAATAAATTGAATAGTGATTGTGTTAGAATTCAAAAGCGGAAATATCTTTCTCAAGTTTTGAGCACCAAGGAAAAAAATAAATAAATAAAGAGTGGAAAATAATAATAATAATAAACGCAAAGCCTTCGTGCCACTTTTTTTCTTTTTCTGGAAGTTAAAATATACCATAGTTTAATATAAATTCTTCTAGATTCAAGTATCTATTATATATTCTTTCGCAAATGAGGAGGAGTAACCACTTCTATTACTGGCTTTTATTTTGACACTGATTGATGTATTTTGTCATTTGTGAAACCAGGTATTATATGGCAAACTTCTGCCTTTTCGGCTTCATCGCTATTCACTCTTTTCTTTACATTTTCCAAAGGATTTCACGCGATGCTGTAATCACCATTACGAATTACGCCGAGATATAATTTCGAGAAGGCAACGTTTGTAAAAATCACCTAGAAGTGTCACGTTTTGGTATCTCAAGGTTTATTTGTGATCCTCTTTCTAAGAAAGATCATGCAATAATAACGGTCTAGAAGAAGATGGAGGCTAAAATTGCATCATCTTGCTTCTTAAAGATTTTCTGTCTTTCCCTAGCATAAATATATATACTCAGGGCCGAAACTAAGGGGGGGGGGGGGGGGGAGAAGGGGCATGTGCCTCGGGCGCCACAATGGAAGACGGAGGGGGCGGCAAATAAACATTTGATTTGTCGTTTGACACAAAAAAAAAAATGTATATGAAAATTGGGTAAAAATGTTTTGCAGCTGGAAAATCCAAACGAAAAACTGAAAGTGCCCGGGACACTAAACACTAAGTCACTATTATAATTTTGAAAATTAGCGTTAGGTTCAGGAAAGCATCTAAACATATTAGTCTATAAATACGAAGAGTATAAGTGATAGTTAGGCCCGTACAGAGGGGGGGGGGGGGGTAGAGCCGGTACAAATAACTAGGGCCCGGCTCTCCTTGGAGGCCAGGTTTCAGGCTTATTTTTAAAATAAAATAGCAGAAAAAGTTTACTCATACTTTTTAAATAAAAAATATATAAATTAAAATAATTAACAAATATTAAAATTCAAAACTCCGAATTTGCTAGAACATTCTTACGTGTTGACCAGATGAGGTGGGGCGTATGTATCAAATACTTGACAGTTGGTCGTTTTACGTTTGAAAAACAGTCCAGCTTTTATTAAAGAGCAGCAGAACGCCCACAGTAAAGACGCGGGCGTTAGGCAATTGGAGCTGGTGAAATTTAAATTGATATTAAAGTAATTCTCAAGTAATTCATATTTTAATAAATACCCCTGTATTATCAAGTTTTTTAGTTCTTCAGTATTGCTACAGTTTTTATTATCCAAACGACTCGGTGGTTAGATGGTCCTTTTTTGTTCAATTTTAACGTAAGTTAACTAAGAAGCTCCTAAGAAGGAAAGGGACAAAAATTGCTATTGCAGGTAAATAACATTTTCTGATATATTTGAATTTAAGGAGTCAAATACCTTTAAAATATCATAAATCAGGGGATGGTTAAACAATTTTAATTAAAACTATTAGACCCACTTGTATGAAACTTATAGTGTACGACAAATTTATCTTGCAAAACTAATTTTGCGACCATTTTGAAGTCCAGATTGCATAGTTTTGAGTCATTTTTTTAAATACTACTTATTACGTTATCTCTCTATTATACTTGAAAATCAAACAAAAAATTGCGAAAATAATAAAAAAATTCAGAATCTATACAAATGGATCCTATTTTGTGTTTAACTTGAGAAAATAATTCCTTTTTTTTTCATTTTTCAGATATAATTTGTAGAGAATTTAATTTGTTTATTTTGAAAAAAGAAACTTGTAAATCCATTAACTTGTTCAGAAGTTATCGTGACAAAACGGCTGAAAAACAGTGTTTGGAGCTAAATGAGTTCAAAGTTTTGCCTTTGCAGCAATCTGCACGGTTCAATGTTTACGGCTCGTACGACTATAATTTTAAGAATTGTATGGATTTTTAAATGGTCATTATTCTACAATTAAAATTATTTTTAAAGAATAGTGCATACATTTCTAGGGGGGAAAAAAGTACAGTAAAACCTGTAAAATAAAACCTGTCTATGACTGATCTTTTTCTCTCCTAATTTTTCTTCTCTTCATTTTCTTGTCTTTAATGAATTTTCACATGAATGTAATTGTCAAAGTTATTTTTTTTTAAAAACCAGTGTTTATGTATGTAACTGTGTAAGTGGTGATTGATGTTGTTGATATTTCGTATTCCATGCATTTCGAGCATAATCTGATAATAAAATCTATGCATAAGTAAAGTGTGCTTTTTGAATAATTTTAATTGTAGGATAATATTTTTTCAGAAATTTCGGCACGTTTTGTAGAAATTCAGTCAGGCTGTGCCGAACTTTTAGTCCTTATACCTGTTTCGGCTTGGGCCAAGATTTTAGCTTTTATATCGCGCCAAAAATATTGTACGGGCGGGCTTGGGCCTAACTTTTTGGTTTTATACCGGACCGGGTCAATAAAATTTTTGTAAGTGTCGGACTTGGAAATTTCGGCCCGTGCAGACCTCTATTCTATATATAAAACTTCGAAACCATTGAAACGAAAATCAATTACTAAAGGCGACAAATTTTACTGGGCCCATGGGCGTTTTAAAAACAAAAATCCCGACCAGTTCGTAGTAATAGGTACTTCATACTTAAAGAATTCTAGTTCATTTTATTGTTTCATTTATATTTCTTACGTTTAATATCTTGTTAAAATGGTTCGACTTCCAAATAAAAGTAAGCTTTTAAATCGAAATAAGAATTAATATATGGTTTTTAAATTCAAAGTTTGACAGAGCGTTTTCGAGTGACAAGGGGGCGCACTAATTTTACTTGCTCCAGGGCGCTGAACATCTAGCTACGCCACTGATTTTATGTGTAAAAATTGACTGCTCTGCTTACCTAAAATATTATTTAAATTATTTTGAAAAAAAAATTCAGTTTAGTGGATATTTTTTTTAATTGTATTGTTTTAAGTTTAAACTACATCTAATTTCAATGTAGTGAAGGACTACTTTCCTGCTGGTCGTCATATCAAATCTCTGTGAAAACTGACTTTTAATTCTTAAAATATCCATGTAGACAATTTTCTACAGCTGAAGAAAAAAAAAATAGGGGAAGGGAAGAATAGAACGAAGATCAACATCTCTAAAAAAATGATGAAAAATAAAATGTATTTTCATGAATTAGGGGCTGTGCATATATAACTTTATCATTTTAGGGGGGAGGAGCACTTGATATCGTAAGATATCTCCAGGGGAGGGGGGAAGTTGTCTTTTGATATCGTTATTATTTTTTATCCAACCGAAATTTTGTCTTTTTTTTTTTAACTTTCAAAATAGTCCTGTTATCATTTTTTCTTAGTCTTATCTATTTTTATGAAAATACAACGTTATTATTAAAGCCATTAAATGAGGGAAGGGAAGAATGGAACGAAGATCAACATGTCTGAAAAGAAGTAGAAAAATAAATGTTTTTTCATGAATTTTGGGCTGTGCATATACAGTAATCCCTTAACATTCGCGAGGGTTACGTTCCAGGAAAATTTCGCGAATGTCAAATCCGCGAATGTTGAGTCGATCTCTCTGGCACTAAAGTAGAGTTACGTTCTATGAAATTTTAAATTTGAGTACCACAGCATTTAAAAAAATAAAGGATATATTTATTAACAATACGTTATTCATAACATATATGTAGAAGGTGAATGTACACACATATTCATAAATATGAAATTTATTTATTGGAGATAATTCCAAATTAACTGGCTGGAGAAATAGTTACAGCTAAAAAAGCATATGTTTTTGTGCAAAATAATTTCGCCTCTCTCTATTTGCAAAAAGGTGATGTATTAGTGGGTTATTATGCGATACAATATTAAAATACAATGTTTAAATACAGCTAAATGCTTTTGCTTTCTATCTAAGTGCAGCTTCAGCTCCATCTCTACGAGAATCTGCACATTTTTAATTAATAGACTGAAGATGCCATTACATTACCACTTTGAATATCCTAACTGCAATGAGTATTCTGCTGTTGTTATTATTTCGATTTCTTACAACACTCGCTCCTTTTTCAGTTGACAACTGAAAAGTGATTTGTAAATAGATACTATGAAAATGAAAACTCAGGGGACATAATCTTTATCTACTATAAATTCTGAAAAAGAAAGATATAATTAAAAAAAAAATCGCGAATAATCAAGTCAGATTTTCGCAAATGTTAAGTTTTTCCACATTTTCATATTCGGGAATAATCAAAACTCGCGAATGTTGAGGGATTACTGTATAACGTATCATTTTAGAGGGCAGGGGCACTTGATATCGTAAAATATCTCTAGGGGGAGGGGGGGGGTGTTTTTTGATATCGTTATCATTTTTTATTTCACCAAAATTTTGTCATTTTTTTAACTTTCAAAATAGTCCTGTTATCATTTTTTTTTTAGTCTTATCTATTTTTATGAAAATACAAAGTTATTATTAAGGGCATTAAATAAATTATTATAAAATCATTTCATTCCAAAATATAGAATATCCCAACGTTCGACATTCCCTGTTCTTCTGCCATATACACATATAATTCGCTGTTGGAGTAACTAGGTGCGGAATATATTTGAAATGTGATACTTGTTGTGCCTTGTAAACGTATTTACAAGAAGACAATATAATATTATTGTTGAATCACTGGCGCAACGAGGGGTGGGGGGGGGGGGTGGAATTATTTCGAGATTTAAAACCTCTCCCAGAACATTTAAAAACTGATAATATATATACAAAACTCCTTGTGTTAAGATAAAAATATGATGTGTAAAAACCAAAGTAATAAAAAAGCATAAGCAGCATAACATTTTTAGCATATTTTTTTTATAGTATCTGATCATTATATTTCATATTATGTAATATTCTAGAAGCTAAATTTTATTAATCCTTAATTAAAAATCGTTGAATTAAACAAACATTGTGTGTCTGTATCTACCATACAAAACAAGAATAACATCACTAAAGACCAGGGTTAGATATGACCCACTCCGGTAATTCTAGGTATAAAGAAAAAGTTTGGAACAATTGCAGCAAAGTTGCTCGTATGTTACTGATACTGCTCTTTCTCCCTCTCTTTTTTTTTTTTTTTCTTTCATGAAACCTTTAAACACATAAATGCTAAATTTATCATGGCTGTTTGTGCAATTCATTACGTCGGTTTTTATGTGCCACCAGGGCTTAATTTGCGCCGGAGTCCACTTCTCGGTTTTTACTAAAAATTTAAGTATTGGCCAGAATTCACCGAAGCTCATAAACACTGTGCTCCGGAGCCCAATGCAATAAGGCTTCCGAAAAACGAATATCCTAACTTACCCTTTGCTTTCCCTCCCATCTCCAATCTTTTTCCTTCTTTTGTATCAAAACACTTATAAGTGGCGTAATGTGTCGCCCGAGATGGAGATGAAACGGGCTCAATTTTTATATCAGTCTTCAAGTTTGGGCAGGCTCGAGCTCAATCTGTCTTAAATTCAAAATTTTATTTATTTCCATTTCAAATCATTTTAATGCTAGTTTGAATAAAGAGTAAACAGAAATAGTCTTTTTCTATTCTGCATGGCTTTAAACAAACTAATTCTTTTTTTTTTTTTTTTTTTTTTTTTTTGTGTTAACCCTATTTCCGGACCATAATCCTGAGCTTATTGAATCGCCGAATTCTGCGATTAATTATCATTAAGATTAGGCAAAGGTTTCTATTTGGAAGTAGTAATAACTAAAAAAGGGAATAGTTTATAGCTAAGTATACGCAGATAAATTTAAATTTATTATTTAAAATTTTTATTTCGCTAAATAAAAAAAAAATTCTTTAAATTTTAAAAATCATGTATGAAATATAAATATGCAGATTGGAGTAGTGCTCCCTATTAAATGTTTATACGAGTATACGTATAATACGTATTATACGGGGTGCAGATTTTTTATACGTATGATACGGAGCAGTCGGTTATACGTATTATACGAAACACTATATACGGCCCAACGTATATACAGATCTTATCCCAGCGGTTAAACGTATAAACGTTTAAACGGTGTTCATGTGAAAAAAGATACTTTTCTCCTGCTAGTCTGAGCAAGATTACTATATCATATGGTTGCCCCATTTCACACTGCAACCAATAGTGACCTTTGCTGTTTGAAGTCACTTAGCCTGCTCGATTCAGCTTTCCAATTGATTTGGTTTAGAAAAGCCCTATTTTTAATTGAAAAGTATCAATAAAAATTTTCGTGTAAAGATTTTTTTTTTTTTTTTTAATATATATATATATATATATACATAGGACAAACATCACATCTGAAATTTAAACTATTATGTCTTTCAATTCTACGATATTTAATTTTTAAATTTGCTATTTTCATCATTACATTTTATTTGCACCTCAGTATGAAAAGTTTATTTTCATTTTAAAAACAAGCAAATAGTAATTTTTATAAATAAAATCTTAAAGACCTACAAGAGCAGAAAATTTAATGTTTATATGATTGCAGTTAATATCATGTTAATAATTTTATTATAGTATATTTATAATATTTTATTAGTATTCTATTTGAAATCCATAATAATTGTAATATTATTATAATTGTGACATGTATTTCATAAAAACCTATAAAAAAGTTTAAAAAAAAATTCACTTAGATTTCAACCTCTTACCACATATATTTGTGTAATTAGATTTAAAATACAAATAATGTAAAAACTTTAATAGGTAAAGGGCTGAATATTTAATATTCTTAAACTGAAATATACATAAGATATAATTACATGATTTAATGGAAATAAAATTTGAAATTCATAGTAATATACTTTATAAACAAATTCCGAAATATTTATATAAAATATTATTTTAATGCTACATGATAACCATAAATGCACATACATAATTAAAAAAAAAAAAAAAAAGGATAAATTATTGCGTGAAAGAGAGTTCTACGTTTATGCAAAAAATTTTATTTCCTAATACTATTTAAAATTTAAAATTACATTTATTTTCAGCGTTCTAAACTTCATTTTAAAATTTACTGTTTCTTCAGATTCCATTCAGATAATTGATGTGATTAAATATCAAATATTTGATATATATATTTTATAAAGTAAAAAGTAAGACAGCGGTATTCCTAAAAGAGATTTAAATACAAACAAAAATAGAAACTTTTAACATTTTTAAAATCGAAAGATTTATGTGATATAGAAAAATTAAATTTGAAATTCAAAATAATATACTTTTAAAAATATCTTCCAAAAGGATTATATTAATTTATATTTTAATGCTGTATGATGATAAAAATATATAAAAATATTTTAATAATTAATATATTAAGATACCTTCAAGTATACCTTCAAAATATGCTTTCATTTCGAGCATTTTATTTCATTACAGGGTGAATTTTGAAGATGTGTATTTTAGATGTGCGTTCCATTATTTGCAATTTTTCGTACTGTTTTATCATGCAGTGATAAAATACATGAGTTGATTGATCATACACATACTGATCATACACAGTTGATTGACTCCACATTTTTTATTTTTTGGCAGCGTATATTTTTTTTAAACTTTCCAACATAGTTGAAAAGTGTTGATACATTCGGTTTTTCTGTCTGTATGCCGTCTGTCTGTGCTCTAACTGCCGTAAATATACTCGGATTGTTATGCAATTGATATATCTTATTGAGGTTTATTATGCCATGTTCGGTATTGAAAATGAAGTGTGTATCACTTACATATTATTTTACAGAGATACTCAAAATAATTCCGTTTCTTTACGGTCTATGGGGTAAATCGTTTGCGGCCCCATATAATGTAATGATGTTAAACGATTTCAAACATATTAAAATTGACATATACAACTTATGTGCACTACAAGAGGTTTACTATAGAATATTGTATGCATAGCACTTATAGCTCCTTTATTGGAGCACTGAAAAGCATCCGCTACATTACGGTGTATGGGAAAAAATCGTTTTCAGCGTATTTTAATGAGGTTTCAATATTTTATACATATTCAAAGTGATACATATCACTGGGGTGCACTAAAAGGCGCTTACTGTCATATAATGTATCGTTCATTTACAGAAACACTCAAAAGTATTCGGTTAAAGTACTGTCAGTTAATAATAATTCCTTGAAGTGCGATTTTAGTTGCGATACAAGTTTTTAAGTATAACGAATTTTTTGCCTATTACTTGTTATGCATAAATTCTTTGGATCACCCACAAGGCAGCACAAAATACTCGAATACATTTGCGTTTATTAACGGAAATTGCTGAAGGTGAATTTTCAACTGTGCTATGCCTTCCCTAACTGAACTAAATTTTAGCAATTTATGCCGCTTTATATATAGTATTAGCAATATTATTAGTAATTTGTATGCATAGTTTATATACAAATCTATAGATCATATACAGGGCTGCACAAAAGAATTCGATATTTTTTCGACTATTATTAGTAATTCCGGAAATGGGATTTTTAAATGTGTTATGCCTTTGTACAAATTTTTCACTTGGATATCAGATAGACCTAATTAAACAGTAAACATTTATAAAAGTATTTTTGAAGAGTTGGAAAGTGTTACATAATCTATGCTTAATGCATGATTTTTTTCTAAAGCTATTATCTGTTCCTTTGGATTTCAATGATCCATCATTTTTTATATCATATTTCTTCGAAAATGTATGATATAGAACATTTTGCGTTTTATCCAAGCGATTAGTACATGTTGCGATAGCACAAGTACTATTCATTTTCAGCAAAATCAATGCAAAGAATGCATTATTTTAAAGAGCTAAGACCAAAAGCACTAACAAAAGCTGGAAAATTTTTACCACGTATTTAGAAAATGTGACCGGAAATCTCTCTTTCCGAGAAGGAATTAAAGCTTCGTGTGAGGGAAAACTGCCCTTGCTGTCAAAGGAAATGAAAATAATTGTTTACATTGCATCCCCGTCCCTTTCAAAGATCGACCAAAGATAACAAGCAATAAAAATTCCCATATTAGCAAAAAAAATACACGATTATTTCATTTGAAAGAAAATAAAAACCTCTAAATCGCTTTATACCTAGAAAAAAAATGCTTTCCTTTGTGCCTAATGAAAAATGTTTTATTTTGAAAAAATATGCTCTCCTATGATCAAAGAAACGATTTTTTTAGCATAAATACTATTTTAAATCAGAATAAAAAGATTCTTTCCCATTGGAAGAATCCTCCTTAGCGCCGCCAGTGACGTCAGAAAAACCGAAACCCTGATGCCAGAAGTAAAGGGAAATGGCACCTACCGGGTCAATGGATCAGAGAAATTGCGAAACACTGGCTGAGGCCCACATTCTCGTAGTTTACCTGATTACTTGTTCAAAGATCCACGAAAGCCCCTAATTTACCTGCCTTGCGTTAAAGGTATTCCAAAAAACAATTAAAAATCGAAACTTTTTTTCCTCAATAAGAATTCCCCCCCCCCCCCCTTAAAACTAAGCTATTAATTATGAAATGTTTTACTATGCGTAGTGGGTAGCTCCGAAGCTAACTTTCGCATGTCTGTAACACCCCCACTCACAACTTCTTTAGATTTATGGTGTGGACATTTCGCGCGAAAAAATATTTTTGAATGCGGCCGCAGAACACAGGCATGCATTGACTTTTTATCTTATAGTGACACTGACCAATCCATTCCCTGGGAAGTTTCGCAATCATACTTTTATTGTATTTAAGAATATTTTTCCTTCTCTATTTAACACGTTTGCTACCAAGGACGTATACGGGGCGTCGTCACTTGGTCACTGATTTGACATTCCACTTTTAATCCAAAATTACGAATTAATACCGGAAATTTCGAAAGAATTTTTTAAAATTTTATCTAATCACGGAGTGGCTGTCATTAAATAAAGCAAATATTGCTATTAGTATTTTCAGGTATGAATTCGGAATTTCTGAATAAAATAAAATTCCGTTAATTTTAACCCGGTACTCAACGTGTTAAAATATTTTGAAAATACACCCTACATTAACAAAGAAATGAGAAGAAAAGTCATTTTATCAGGGGCCTAGCTACCGTGGAGCAGTTGGAGCGCATTGCTCCAGGCGCGAGGATAACAAGAGCGCAAAATTACAAAAGAACGAAATTATTTGTATAAATAATTTTTATACATTTGTCATTTTTTAAATGTATAAAATATACAGTAAAACCTGTGAAAGCGGAATCCTGTCTGTTACAGAAATGTTTCGTGATTATACCTACCCCGTGCGATTATACTTACTAATACGAAAACCTGTCTAAAACGGAATCTTTTTTTATGCTTTCCGATTTTGTTTTAGCTAAAAATTAGATAAATGAAACTATAGTATTCCTTGAATTTGACTTATCAAAATTTTTATTTAAGATAATATACATTATAAATCTAATGTTTTTGACGGAAATTCCAATTAAAGTGTAATCTTCTATTCGGAATCAACTACTCTTCAATCGTCAGATAATAATAAAGTACTTTAAATTTGCAGTAAACAACTTTAATTATCTCGTCGGATATACCAACTCATAAACTGTTTTCAACTCAGCTAAGTACATGGAATAAACGCCCACGTGAAAGAATGATTATCACGTGCTATCATGTGCTTTTTCCCAGTGACGTCATCCAAGGCTATCAAGAACTGAAAACTCTTTAGACTTTAGTCAGTTGTTGTGTGAATTTCTTTTAAAATGTAGCGTGTGAAAATGTCAGAGCGATGTAAATGCTCTGTTAACTTGTAATCAAGATACCGTTAAATGTTTAAATATAATATAAATATAAAAGTGAAGGATGCTTAATTTAATTAAAACACATGTTAATAAACATTTTAATTTCAGCAAAGTAATAAAGTTTCAGATCGATGGATTACGATAATGTGCGACTACACAAAGGAATACAATTGTGTGTGAATTAACGGAGACGTAGCGCTCGATTCGGATATACATTTCTTTACGAAGGTTTCACCTTATAATCAGGTAAGCGAATGCATGCTTACTTAACTCTATTTATGAAGTATTGGTTTTATACAATTAAAGAAACTATTTTACACATTAAATAAACTGCGCCGCCGACAGATTATGAGACTGATAGTATGTATTAAATAAAAATTTTAAGCACATTAGCTATATGCTGAAAAAACTCGCTTTATAGAAAATAAAAACGAACGCAAAGAAAAGCGATTCGTATTAAATTAAATTAAATATCTTTAAAAATAATTAAAGATAGAAAATAAAAATGGCTACATTCAAAGAAAGCCAATTCATCGAGAAACTAAATTCGAGCAATTATTCCAACTGGAAATTTAAGCTCGAAATGCTTCTCATTAAAGAAGACTTATTCGAAGTAATAAGTGATCAACCACCAACTCCTTTAAATGAGGATTGGAACAAAAAAGATAGAAAAGCAAGAGCTTTAATTAATCTAAGCATAGATGACGCACAAATTGTGCATGTAAAAAATTCTACCACAGCCAGGCAAACCTGGGAAGTTCTCAAACGTACGCATGAAAGAGCAAATCTGAGTAGCAAACTGTATTTATTGAGAAAACTGTACAGTACTAAACTGCCCGAAAACAGTAATATGATAAATCATATAACAAATATTCTACAAATAGTAGATAAATTATCCGCCATAGGCGAGAATATAAATGACTCACACATATCCGCACTATTTCTATGCTCATTACCGCCGAGCTACAACACGCTTATCACAGCATTAGAGGCAAGGCCCGAAGCCGAATTATCCCCAGATTTTATCAGAAGTAAACTCATAGATGAGTATAATCGCAGACAAGAAATGTCTGAACAAAACAACAGCTCTGAAAAGGCATTTAAAACACAAAGAAAACACACTTATAACGACTACAAAAGAAATTCAAAATATTGCAGTCACTGTAAGATGACAAATCATAATAATAGCGAGTGCTATCACCTCAAGAGCAGATACACACAGCACAACAAAAACAAACACACATATCAAAATGTGAATAACTTTAATAATAAAAACAAAGCTAAACCTTTTACATCATCACTATGCTATGAAAACACAGAGAATTATAAAGAGAATACTGACTGTCACGATAACGCGAATGATCAGAAAATAAGCTCAAAAACTAATCAATCAGAAGATCGCGTACTAATAACAGAAAAATTAGGAAAACAAAACTGGATACTCGACAGTGGCAGTACCTCACACATTGCAAATGATAAGAGGTTATTTGATAAATTTAACAATTTTGAAAAATCATCAGTCACCATCGCAAACGGCAACAAACTCGAAGCATTCGGTTCAGGCGACGTTTTAATAAAAACGAAATCCCCAAATGGAGAAATAAAACTCACAAGACTACAGGAAGTCCTATACGTCCCAGAACTAGAATCCAATTTAATATCCGTAAGCAAAGCAACTAAAAATGGATGCAAATTAATCTTTGAAAATGACAAATGCGATTTAACGTTCGACGGTGAAATTTATATAAGAGCGAAGAACAAAAATAATTTATACATAATCGAACAAACAAACCACTTAGAAAATGCAGAAAACTATGCAAACGTCACACTAAGCTGTAATAATAATAAAGAATGTTTAGAAGTATGGCATCGAAGACTAGGACACCGTGATTATGAAGCAATCAAAACAATTGTTAACAAACAGCTAGCTACCGGAATAAAAATTAAAAACTGCAGACACAATAATAAATTATGCGAAACCTGCATCAAATCTAAATTAAACGACGCGCCATATCCAAAATCGGCTACAAATAGAGCAAACAAAGTTCTCGATTTAATACACAGCGACGTCTGTGGACCTATAAGTACACCAACACTAGGAGAAAAACAATACTTTCTCACATTCATCGACGATTACTCGAGATATACAACTATATACTTACTATCTAAGAAAAGCGAAGTAATTGATAAATTAAAAGAATACATTGCAATGGTAAATAATCAATTCGGTAGAAAACCAAAAGAAATAAGATCCGATAATGGAGGAGAATATAATAGCAACGAAATAGAGAATTATCTAAAGGAAAACGGGATATTACACCAATTCACAATTCCACACAACCCGAGCCAGAACGGCGTGGCAGAAAGGAAGAATAAAAGCCTACTCGATATGACACGTAGCATGCTTTTAGAAGCAAATTTAAATAAACAATTTTGGGGAGAGGCAATACACACAGCGACATATTTACAAAACAGATTACCAACAAGAGCGAACGACAAAACTCCATACGAACTATGGAAAGGTATCAAACCTGATCTCAAACACTTAAGAACCTTTGGATGTAAAGCATTTGTTTACATTAATAAAATACATCGAGGAAAACTAGATAATAGAGCGCAAGAAGGTATTTTTCTAGGTTACGACACACGTTCCAAAGGATATCGCATACACACAAAAGACAAACAAATAATAATTGCCAGGACTGTAAAATTCATAGAACATGAAATAAAACACTCAAACAACATTGAGGAAGATTCAAATCTCGAAGAAATCTCCACTGATGATAGAAATCAAGAAGAGAAGAATAAAAATTACATTGAAATTGACATTAATGATAATGAAAAACAACCATGCGAGTCCAAACAAACACAAATAGAACCAAGAAGGTCAAATAGATCTAACAGAGGAGTACCACCAGATAGATTTGTCTGTTTAGTTAAAGACACACAATCAAATGAACCAAAGAATTGGAACGATATCATGGAAATGAAAAATCCACACGATAGGGAAAATTGGCTCAAAGCCACCGAAAATGAAATCAAGTGCCTAGCTAAAAATAAAACTTGGACATTAGTCGATC
Organism: Maratus michaelseni; assembly: GCA_963931845.1. Taxonomy (NCBI): domain Eukaryota; kingdom Metazoa; phylum Arthropoda; class Arachnida; order Araneae; family Salticidae; genus Maratus; species Maratus michaelseni. Next base: position 10,357,245 of record OZ007590.1, on the reverse strand, counting down.
CGCCACCAGGCAAGAAAGTGATAGGTTCAAAATGGACTTTTAAATTAAAACGCGACAACCTAAACCAAGTGCAAACCTATAAAGCACGACTCGTGGCACAGGGATACAGTCAGAAATTCGGAGTAGATTATGACGAGACCTTTGCTCCAGTTGTCTCTCATACCACAATCCGTGCATTTCTCATAGCAGCATTAAATCATAACCTTAAAGTTAATCATATCGACGTGAATACAGCGTTTTTACACGGAAACCTACAAGAAGAGGTATACATGAAACAGCCGGAAGGCTATATAGCTCCAAATCAACAAAACAAAGTATGTAAATTACAAAAAGCAATATACGGGCTTAAACAAGCCGCCAGAGCATGGCACACGAAAATCTCTGAAAGTCTTAAAGCATTAAATTTTATACAAAGTACATCTGACTCATGTCTTTTTATACGCGAAAATGGTGAAAACTCGACATACATTATAGTATATGTGGATGATTTGTTAATCGCCGGAAAAAAACGAAGATATAATTGAATTAATAAACAATCTCAAAAGGGAATATGAATTGAAAGATTTGGGAGAAGTCAATAACTATCTCGGAATAAATATAAAAAGAGACGATAAAAATTTCTACTTAAACCAAAATTCAAAAATTGAAGAATTGGTAGATAAACTCAATCTTCAAAACGCAAAACCTTACAGCACACCTATGGAAGCAGGTTACAATCGACTCAACGATGATGAAAATCTATTACCTAACAATATTAAATTCAGACAAGCAACGGGAACATTACTCTACATCTCAACATTAACCAGGCCCGATATTTCAGCAGCGGTCAACATACTCAGCCGTAGAAATGAAACCCCTCGAGAAAAAGACTGGAAAGCAGTCAAAAGAATCGTAACATACTTAAACAACACAAAACACCTCAACCTGACGCTAAGTTCGAAAAATAAGCCTATTCTCGAAGTTTACGCAGATGCAGATTGGGGAGGTGATCCAGAAACTAGACGATCCACCAGCGGAAATATATTTATGTTAGGAAAATGTCCCATACATTGGACAACGAAAAGACAGACATGCGTTGCTCTGTCATCAGCAGAAGCTGAATACATTTCTGTAAGTAACGCAGCACAGGAAATACTATGGATGATAAAACTCCTGGAAGATTTAAAATTACCACAACAGAAACCCATAACAATATACGAGGACAATCAGCCATGTATAAAAATGGTTGAAAGTGAAAAACATACTCGAAAAAGTAAACATATAGATATCAGATTCCACGCGATAAGACAACTCAAGGAAGATGGAATAATAGATTTAAAGTATTGTCCCACAGAATTTATGACCGCAGATTCACTCACCAAGCCCAACCCCAAACCTGAATTCATTAAACACCGAAACAATCTGAACTTACTTCCTTATCCTACATAGAAGATTAAGGGGGAGTGACGGAAATTCCAATTAAAGGGTAATCTTCTATTCGGAATCAACTACTCTTCAATCGTCAGATAATAATAAAGTACTTTAAATTTGCAGTAAACAACTTTAATTATCTCGTCGGATATACCAACTCATAAACTGTTTTCAACTCAGCTAAGTACATGGAATAAACGCCCACGTGAAAGAATGATTATCACGTGCTATCATGTGCTTTTTCCCAGTGACGTCATCCAAGGCTATCAAGAACTGAAAACTCTTTAGACTTTAGTCAGTTGTTGTGTGAATTTCTTTTAAAATGTAGCGTGTGAAAATGTCAGAGCGATGTAAATGCTCTGTTAACTTGTAATCAAGATACCGTTAAATGTTTAAATATAATATAAATATAAAAGTGAAGGATGCTTAATTTAATTAAAACACATGTTAATAAACATTTTAATTTCAGCAAAGTAATAAAGTTTCAGATCGATGGATTACGATAATGTGCGACTACACAAAGGAATACAATTGTGTGTGAATTAACGGAGACGTAGCGCTCGATTCGGATATACATTTCTTTACGAAGGTTTCACCTTATAATCAGGTAAGCGAATGCATGCTTACTTAACTCTATTTATGAAGTATTGGTTTTATACAATTAAAGAAACTATTTTACACATTAAATAAACTGCGCCGCCGACAGTTTTATGCCTCTGAATTCATGAAAATTGTAAAGAACGTTTAAAAGCACAAATGAAGGCATTTGCATGTGCATTACAGGTTTAGAGGTTGTGTTTTATAGCAAAAAAAAATAGTATTAATTTGAAATAAGTACAATGAAGTCTATTAAGACGGAATCGCAAGTGACTGGGAGAAATTCCGTTTTAGACATGTCTTAGCAGATATAGTTGTATGGCATTCCTTCTATCAGCATCATAAAAAATTTTCATTTGTGGCAGGAGTTTTTACTGCATTATATATGTTTTAAACCTGAAAACAAATTTTGGGCAACCTTTTCTGGTAGAAAAGTGGGTGATCCAATTGTGCTTGCTCCAGGGTGCTGAACATGTAGCTACGCCACTGCATTTTATGCATGTGTGATTGCGTTCTAAAATCTGCATGGACGATTATTTGTCTGGCTATTAGAAATCAAAATTTATAAGTACTTCACACAAAAAATAAAATTTCTCAAAATTAACAAAAAATCTTAAACGTAATGTCCATACACATTGTATACCATGAGTCATGATTAAAAAAATGCACATCGTTATACACATTAACACAGAGTGGAAAACATTAGCCCCGTCGAAATAACATTTGAAACCGGACGCAATCTTGAGTACACGCACTCACAAATAAAGATTTTTCAAAAAATTAGAAAAGAAAAAAAACTTACTTAACAAGAAGTGACAATAAATCTGAAACGTGTCTATTCTCATTTTTTTCTCAAAAAGCGTATTCTTCCGTTATATGCTTATAATAATCGTTTATAGGGAAAAATAACAAGACCCTATGTATGAAACATATTATGCAAATTATTTCGCTAATACCACCGATTTCCAGCTTGTTCCCCGTTTTGTGATAGGTCCATTGGTATTAAAAGTAAATACGTATTAAAAATATACGTATAATTGAATTTTTCGTATACTTAAATTATACGTTTAACCGATATACGCTTATACGTATATGGATACGTTTAAACGTATATTTTAGGGTATACGTATTTGTTACATACGTATTATACGTATATACGTATATCGGTTAAACGTATAAGTGATATACGTATCGCATCGGGAGTACTAGATTGGAGTGACGGCGGAGGGGGGGGGGTGCTACGGGCAGAATATTAGGGCTCCGGTACAGTGGCGTATCCAGGGGGTGGGCTGATGGGGCTACAGCCCCCCCCCCCGAAATTGTCAAGAGTAAAATGAAAAAAGTGCTTTTTTCTTTCTTTTTTAGATAAATTTCTAATATTTTTTTCTGTTATACGGTGGATTAGGCATTCTCGTTAGTCCATATTAGTCCGCATTGACATCGCAGCATAAACAGGGTAAGGGGGCTGATGGGGTTATAGCCCCCCCCCCCCCCCCCGTCCGAAATAGTCGAAAATCTCATGAAAAAAGGGTTGTTTTCTTCTTTTTTCAGATAAATTTGTATTTTTTTTTTGGTTATACAACAGACTACCCACTCTCTTCTTTTTAGCCCCATATTAGTTCACACTGACATCGGAGCATATCTAAAAAGAGGAAGGGGGCTGATGGGTTTACAGCCCCCCTTCCCGAAATAGTCGAATATCTCATGTAAAAAGTGCTGTTTTTTCCTTCTTTGAGATAAATTTGTATATATATATATATTTTGTCATACAATAGACTACCCACTCTCTTTTTTTAAAACCCATATCATTAGTCCACATTGACATCAAAGCATACCTAAAAAGGAGAAGGGGGCTGATGGGGTTACAGCCCCCCTCTTCCCGAAATAGTCGAACATCTCATGAAAATAGGGCTGGTTTTTTTTTTTTTCTTCTTTGAGATAAATTTGCATTTTTTTTTTTTTTTTTTTTTTTTTTTTGGTCATAGAACAGACTATCTACTCTCTTCTTTTTTGTCCCATATTACTCCACATTGACATCAGAGCATACCTAAAAAAGAAAAGGTAGCTGATGGGGTTACACCCCCCCCCCCCCCCCCTCTCGAAATATTCGAAAATCTCAGGAAAAAAGTGCTGTTTTCTTCTTCTTTGAGATGAATTTGTAATTTTTTTTGGTTATACAACATACCACCCACTCTCTTCTTTTTAGCCCCATATTAGTTCACATTGACATCAAAGCGTATCTAAAAAGGGGAAGGGGACTGATGGGGTTACAAAGGGCCCCCTCTTCCCGAAATAGTCGAACATCTCATGAAAATAATGCTGTTTTTTTCTTCTTTGAGATAAATTTGTATTTTTTTTTTTTTTTTGTTATACAACAGACTACCCACTTTCTTCCCTTTAGTCCTATATTTGTACAGAGTAACACCACAGCATATCCAAAGAGGGGGAAGGGGCTGATGGGACACAGCCCCCCCCCCCCCCCCCCCACCTCCCAAAATGGTCAAAAATGGAATGAAAAAAGTGCTGATTTTTCTCTTTATGTTTGAGATAAAATTAGAATTATTTTTTCTGTCATGCAATGGACAACCCACTCTATTTTCTTTAGTCCCACATTAGTACACAAGAGGTGGGGGTTATGGGGTAACAGCTTCCTTCCCCTTCCGAAGTGGTCGCAGTGAAAAAAAAACTGACTTTTTTTTTTTTTTTAGATAAATTTGTTTTATTTTCTGACACGCAACGTATTTGTTTTCTCGTTAGCCCCATATGCCTCTCAGTGACTGCGATCAAAATTACTTGAGATCACAAAATCTATTTTCAAATGACTGAAAAACAGTTCCATACATGTTTTAGTGGATAATTGAATACGTATAATGTGCTCAATTGGCAAGATCTAGAAGTAGTTCTTGCTACCCCTAAGATTTTGAATTAAATTTTTGTTGGTATTAAAAAAGAGATTTTGCAAAAAATGTTTGTTTATCCTGAACAGACCCTGACCATCAAAATTTTGGGCCATGGCAACAGAAAATATTTTTGGCCCTAATCGTAGATTATCACATTTTTACAAATACTGTGAATGAGAAGTGTATGAATATAACTATGTAATGCACCCATTTAAATGAAAGACTGAGAATAAATGTGAACTGAAGTTGGATTATTATTATTATTATTGAAATTTCTTCGTAAAAATTATCTTGACAGACTCAAATATCATGTTAAATAAACATGAACTAATGTTGCACGAACTTTAAAAACATACGCAACCCAAAGAAAATGATATTTTATAAATAAGATAGTCATAAAATTAAAACATTTTTAAATAAGTTTAAAACACATATGAAGAAGTTGAAATAAATTGGTCGCACTATGAGAAACTTAAATCTCCAAATGAGAAGAAAAATTATAAATATACTTATGATTTCACTAACAATTTTAGCTTACATAAGTTGTGTAATGAATCTAGAAATTTTAATTTCTTATTCTATTAAGATTGTTTACAATAAAATTGATTTGAAACACCATAAATTTTTGGGCCCCTTAAATATGTGGTTTCTGGGAAAGTACTTCACGTGCCTTGGTAGTAATAGGGAATTGATCCTAAAATAGAAATCAAATTACGAAATAAAAAATTGTTTGAGATTGTCCGAAGCAAAATTAATTTATTGTCAAGCAACAATCGTAGCCAGAATTTAGGGGCGGAGACAACTTTATAGATTATAAGCTACAATGAATTTCTTTTAAATGAGAGTATATGAAACAATCCATTATTACTTTTCAAGTTATTTCGGCGGGGGAGGGGCGGCGGTGCTCGGGTTCGGTCCCGTACCCCCCCCCCCCCCCCCGTTTTTCTCTGCCTACGGCCTTATTGTCAAACATGATTTCTGTTTATAACGCAGTTCAACATGTTTCGTAAGACTCGGAACATTATCGAAATTTAAGTCAGCCCCTCCCGAAATTAAATCCTGGATACGCCACTGCTCCGGTACTTTCCCCCTTAGAAATTAAGCCCTGTGTGCCACGTACATGATATTAACGTATTTACTAAACACTAGCTTATGGACATGTAATACAATGGAATTGTTTATTTTATGAATAACAATGGCTCAAAACCCCTCGCAGATGAGAATCCAGGCTGCGCCACTGGTTGAATGCATTATGTAACAATGAACTATTATTAAGTATTTTTAAATAGTAACTATCTCTTTTAGATATTATTTTATATAAAGTTATTTCATGTATAATAGTGATATTTTATTGACTTCTTCTCTTCATTTGCATTCGTAAAGTATGCGAATAATAAATATATAACCATATCTATATATCACTGCAAACATATAAAAAAAAAGAAAAATTGTAAAAATAAAAGGAATTTTTAGACATTGATAAAGTTATCATTAAGTTGGGGAGGGGGGGGGGGTCGAGGAATGATAACCTATGATATCGTAAGTAGGGGGTTCTAGGGGAGGGGGTCCAAAATTACCAAAATGTTGATAGCGTTTATATATGTACTACTAAATAGTGCTGCCATCTGTAAAATGTTTTATAAAAGAAATTAATTCGAATAAAACAAAGAAAGTTTGGAAAACAAGTCTGTACCAGAAAATAATTTCTAATTTAAAAAATACAATTCCGAGCTATTGTGATGCAACATATTTTTTCTCAACTTGACATTAATTTTATGTTCAACATAAAATGAAAATCTGTATTTTCGTTGACAGATTTTAGTGTACCTCAAGTTTAATCTGATCTTATGATTAATTTTCTTCTTTTATTTATTTATTTATTTTCAATTTACCTTGGGCAGTCAATTGCCAAATGTTCACTGTTGAAATAGATTTTTAAAAAATTATGCTTGAAAATTATTTTAAGTCATAAAAAGTTATTAAATTAAGCTATAATTTCCAAACAAATTTCATTCGAACGTACATTTTTTTCCCTATTCGAGGATCTAAAACTTGAAACAGGGGCACGCCGACCCAGTGAGCAACGTATGCGGTGCACACATAGTCCAGTAAATTTAGACCAAAAAAGGCTTCTGCCTGGAAAGTTTTGGAGAAGTTTTTTTCTCTTTCTTCCTTTATGTTTTTGGGTGTGCTGAACACGAATTTCAAATTTGCCACCTCGTATCTAGTCTGCTTAAAATATTATAAGCGAAAAACCGTGAAAAAATCGGAGCTTTTTCGGTTTTTCCTTTGTGTTCCGGAAAGGGTTAAATATTTTTGAAAATATTATTGCACCAAATTAAACTAGAGAACATTTCCTACATTTTTCATATACAATGTTTTTTTCTAAGATGAATAGTTTTTGCATACGAGTAAAAGGAAATTTAGCGATATAATTGAAATTCCATCATCGGAGGGCGAAAACGCGATCCAATCACTATGCATCAATTTCAAACACCAATTTGAAGCTGTTTAGTTAGCAAAACGCGTGGGAGGGTGTCCTTGAAACACCCCCATGGCACCACGCACATGATATAACAAGGGTCATCTTTACCTTTATCCCCTCCCCTGTCCTTCAGGGCTTTTTTGGAACGTGTTGAATTTGAAAGCTCAGCTCTCAGTTTGTTTTTGACGTTTCGTCGGTCAGTTATGCATTACTTGTATTGCCTTAAAGTATGTGTGGAGTGCATTTAATTACAGATTATGTGTTATAAACGGTTGTGTGAGACGTGAAGTGATATTCCTGATGGCAGAGAAGTTTTTTTTTTATCTGTGATACGGAGTTAGAAGACGGAACTAAAATAACAGAAGTGAAATTAAAAGGTGTTGAGTCCTTCAGATTAGCAAGTGAAAAACGAAAAGATCGAAAAAGAAATTTTTTAATGAACAAGGAGTCTCTAATTGTCCAAGAAAAATGCCGTAAAAGGTACACAAACGAAAAGTTCATTGATGCCCACTTGAAGAGGGTTCCTCAAGGCTTTGAAAGCCAACCCCAGTTACGCTCAGCAGTACAAAAGTTTTCGTTTTGAACCCATTGCTTTTTATGTGGAGAAAAAATTGCACCACACTTTAAAGCAGAAGAAATTCATAAAAAAATAACAAAACGAAATATAGTGTACACAGTTCGTTCATTGATAGTTCTAGAAAAAGTTAAGCAACTTGCTGAAAATCGTGATGGTGAGTGGGGGCGCGCCATAATCCGTAGACTAGATCACGTGACTGACTTAGTTGCTGCTGATGGTCAGTATTATTTGAAATGTATGAAAAAGCTGTATCAGCACGCAAAACCCACAGAGACGCAGAAAAGAGATCCATTTGCCACTGACATAGACACAGCCATGCAAGTAATCTTTTCATATATCTGGAGGAAAATGAAGAACATTGCCAATTTTCTATAGAAGAATTAACCAACCAAATTAAAGCAGGTGAATACTGCCCTTCTGTGAAAACAGTTAAAGCACACCTTCTAAACAAATCTAAAGAAGATATTGTTATATCAACCACTGCAAACAAGGTACCTGTTGTTTGCTTCAAGAACACAGGTAATAAGATTTTGACTGATGTTTGGTATCAACAACGATGCTCATCTCCCCAGGAAGATCGACGTGGTATTGTCCAGACTGCGGTGAAGATAGCGTATGAAGATATTCGGTCTCAGGTTTACGAAACTACTCAGTATCTTCCTCCAGACGAGTTTTTGAAAGAGAATGACTCACTCATTCAAGAAACCCTAAAGATTTTCACAGAGACACTGCTTTTGAGAAAAAGAAAAGGAGATATTGATAAATGGAAGAGGAGGAGTACTGCACTAACTCACAGCATCATTACTGCAGTAAGACTAAGATCCTTTCTTTCATCACTGCTAATTGGATTGGCAGCATATTTATATAAGAAGTTTGGTTCTCTCAAGCTGGTTGATGTGCTATCGTCACTGGGTTATTTTTCATCGTACCATGAAGCTGTACGCTTTGAAGTACCAGCAATAATGGTGCCACCCTTCGATATAGAATCAGAGGTCTTCTCTCAATTTGGGTATGACAACGCCGATTTCAACACACACACTTTGGACGGTCACAATACTTTCCATGTCATGGGTGGTATTCAGTATATCACCCCAAAGAATGCAATAACGTCAAACCGAATTATGCCTCGAGTTAAGAAGATACCTGCTGGAAAAGTGGGTGGCAGCTTTGGACAGTGGGTGTACAGCTCAAACATTTTGACAGTGTGGGTTCAGTCTTGAAATCAGTAAAGATCGAAAATATTGATGAGAGGTATTCAAAATCAAGAATAGTCCCTTCGGTATGCGACCTGTTATGGCTATATGGAAAGTCACAAGAGATAGCTGGAATTCCTGGGTGGAGTTCTTTTATGGAGATGGTCTTTGCCAGTACAGGTGTTACATAAAATCTGCTTTTAAGACCGCTGCAAATATTGCATCGCTCCCTCCAACAGAAGATGCAGCTCGATATCACTGTCTGCGAGTTTATCACCAAGTACAGCTATGGCTAGGTAACAGTAAAAATGCTGAGGAATGGGGCTGGAATAAAACCAAGAGAGGCATCATACGCATAACAACTGCCAAACCTCCCGTACCAGAAACTATTCTGCAAATGCAAAAAAAACAACTGTAGTGGAATGTGTGGTTGTAGAAAAGCATGTTTATTTTGTTCGCTTCTAGCCTTAACTGCGATGGCCATTGTGACAATGTCAGCTCCTTGATCACCGAAGATGACTTGGAAGCAGAAGTTTACATTCCAATACAGGATATTTTAAGTCAAGTGGAGACACATCCTGAGCCATCAAGTGATGATGATGAAGAAGATACCGATGAACGTCCTGTTGAAGAACATCAACTATGCCCTTCAAAGCGATCAAAACGATATTAATTAAAGAACAACACTGCATTCCTCTTTTTTACTATTTATAATCTTCCACGTAAGTTATTATTATATTAAACTTACAATACTTATAATTGTACTTAAATCAGATTACTAGAAAAATAAAAATGGGTTCTCTCATCTATACAGAGTGATTGTGTTTTTATCTCTTTCCTAATCACCTGATTTCAATTTATTTTCTTAGTGCTATAAAAGGTTTTAAATTTGGTAAGAAAATGAAGAAAGATTTGAAATGCAACCAGAAATAACTAAACAGCTTCAAATTGGTGTTTGAAATGGAGGCATAGTGATTGGATCACGTTTTCGTCCTCCGATGATGGAATTTCAATTATATCGCTAAAATTCGTTTTACTCGTATGCAAAAACTATTCATCTTAGAAAAAAACATTGTATATAAAAATTGTAGGAAATGTTCTCTAGTTTAATTTGGTGCAATAATCTTTTCAAAAAAATTTAACCCTTTTCGGAACACAAAGGAAAAACCGAAAAAGCTCCGATTTTTTCACGGTTTTTCGCTTATAATTTTTTAAGCAGACCAGATACGAGGTGGCAAAGTTGAAATTCGTGTTCAGCACACCCAAAAACATAAAGGGAGAAAGAGAAAAAAACTTCTCCAAAACTTTCCAGGCAGAAGTCTAGATTGACTGGACTAACAGGCGCCAGAGTAGTAAAGGGGCCAAAGATTTCGTTTGAGGAGGAAATATTTCAAAAAGAAAAAAAAAATCCTTAATTAAATTATTCTAAAATATGTTACATTTTCTTGACATCTTAATTGTGTTTTGTAGATTTACTTGAAACAAATTTCTCCAATCTCTCTCTTTTTCTGTTTTTTTTTTTTTTTTTTTTTTTTTTTTTTTTTTTTTTTGTAATATTTTATTTTTATTCTACTTCTAAGTTCTTAAATAGGTAATTTAGAGAAAAAATGAAAAAAAAAAAAAAAAAAACTAGAACATGCATGAGTTTAATGTTCAACGCAGAGGTTTCAGATTGAAAAGACTGGTGTGAACTATGGGATAACTTTTAATTTACAAATGTACTTATAATCATTTAATTATTTGTCCAATCTCTCTCTTTTTCTTTTTCTTTTTTTTTCTTTCTTTTTTTTTGTAATATTTTATTTTAATTCTACTTCTAAGATCTTAAATAAGTAATTTAGAGAAAAAATGGAAAAAAACTAGAACTTGCATGAGTTTGATGTTCAACGCAGAGGTTTCAGATTGGAAAGACTGGCGTGAACTATGGGATAACTTTTAATTTACAAATGTACTTATAATCATTTAATTATTTGTCCAATCTCTCTCTTTTTCTTTTTCTTTTTTTTTCTTTCTTTTTTTTTGTAATATTTTATTTTAATTCTACTTCTAAGATCTTAAATAAGTAATTTAGAGAAAAAATGGAAAAAAACTAGAACTTGCATGAGTTTGATGTTCAACGCAGAGGTTTCAGATTGGAAAGACTGGCGTGAACTATGGGATAACTTTTAATTTACAAATGTACTTATAATCATTTAATTATTTCTCCAATCTCTCTCTTTTTCTTTTTCTTTCTTTCTTTCTTTCTTTTTCTTCTTTTTTTTTTTTTTTTTTATTCTACTTCTAAGTTCTTATATAAGTAATTTAAAGAAGAAAAAAATCTAGAACTTGCATGAGAAAAAAAAAAAAAAAAAAAAAAAAAAAAAACTAGAACTTGCATGAGTTTGATGTTCAACGCAGAGGTTTCAGATTGAAGAGACTGGCGTGAACTACGGGATAACTTTTAATTGATCAAAATAATAATAAAGCTTCAGTCGCTTACGAAGGTACTGGAATTTCCTGCCGTATGTATTTGATATTTGAATTGTAATATTCTAACTATTTTATGCATGGAAAGTTTTGATTTTTATATTAATTTAGGTTTTATAATTTGACTTAATCTGTTAAAGTTAATTATATTTTGTTGTTACTTTTTACATCTTTAGATTATGAACCTTGAACCAATTTAAATATTAAACATTTGAACAATTATATCAACTACTATAATCGAAAATAAAATGACGTATTTGAAACATGAAGTTGTAATTGGCATGACGCACATTAGTAATTTAAAATTACTAATGTGCTTGCATAAAGATTTTAAACATTGTTACTTCTTTATTCTATTACCTAAAGGGGAAATTTTCCCGTTGTAAATTAATCATATTAAAAATTTCAACCTTAATAATAGAACTCAGGTAATAAAATAAGGAAGTAACAATGCTTAAAATCTAATTACTAATGTTGAAATTTTTGGTATGATTAATTTACAACGGGAAATTTTTTGCCTCAGGTAATAGAATAAGGAAGTAACAATTCTTAAAATCTTTATGCAAACTATAGGAGTATGGAGTTCTTGGTGAACGTGTTAGGGTCCTGCGAGTGTCGGATGATACCCAACACGAATCAGAAAATTTAAAGTCAACCCGCGACCCGACAAAAAATATTTTTCACTTACCCACAACCCGCCAAAAAAATTTCGTTAATCGGAGACCAACAAGAACCTGAAATTCTTCAACCTGAGGCCAACCCGGAACTCGAAATCAAAGAAAATTTATCAACAATTTAGTGTAATTATAGAAAAATAGTCTATAATCATATTTTTAATATGAATTTCCTCGTATATGTGCAAAATAAACATGTAATGGCTCATTCGTATTCAAATATACAGTTTTTCATCTGAAATAATATTTTGGATTTTCTTTAGAAAAATCGGGCTAAGCCAAACTGACTCGTAATCACAGACAATCGACCAAATCAAAACTCAGCCCGGAGTATTTTTTGGATTAGCCCGATCCGCAACGAAAACAATTATAAAAATCCCCGACGGCTCGGCCTACAGGCACGGGTAGATTTCGAAGACGCAAACCGTGGGGCGCCTGTTTGTTGGGAAGTGCAGAAGAAATTACCTTTTTGCCATGATGCTGCAGTTGGGACCGCCCACTTCGAAATCTAACTAGTTTGCAGGCGGAGACGGCAGGAATACTTTTTTTTTTCCCTGTAAGGATTGGTCCTATAAAAAACTTATCAATATAAAAGTTTTAAATAATATTAAGAGGATTTATAATAAATTTAAGCGGATTTGATATCTTGTGAATTGACGAAGCTGTGATTTTTTTTCTTCTAAACCTCCCCCCCCCTCCCCCCACCCCCCCTTTGGGGCCATTTTTAATGCTATCAAAAATCTGTCATACATAATTTTCGGCCCTTTTCCTAGAAGTAATAATAACTTTAAACGGATTCGATACGTATCATAATTAAGAAGTTATGGGTTTTTTTCTGTTTTCACAAAATGCCCTTCTCCCCCCCCCCCCCCACCCCCTGGTTCGATTTTGCCCATTAACGAACTTGACCGAGATTTTATGTATCAGTTTGGAAGAGATTTGTGCAGAATTATTGAAGTTATCGTGTCCATAAAAAAATGACATAGATAGATAAAGTTTTGAACTGGGGGTGGTTTTGATTCTGGGAGTCCTGAACTGAGTAGATCTGCAAAAAATTTTCAAAAATTCGTACTTAGGGGAGATTGTAATAGGTAGTATTTCTTACGAAATTTACCTAAAAAAAATAACCCCAACCCGAGGGCAACGTCGGGCATTTATATATTAAAAACTAAGATAAAATTGTTAGGTGCCATTGACGCCGAACTTTCTGATATTTCTATTTCTAGTGCTGCTTTACAAAATTTTTATAATATAAAACTCTCCTCGATAAATTTACCAAAAATTGGTAAATCACGCCAATTAATAATAACCTCCACTCCTCCCTTCTCCCCTTTTTGAAAAATCTAATCTTTATATGCTTAAATATAAGATTTATAGAAAAAATAATAAAACGAATTTTCCGAAATACAGATCATTCCCATTAATTTAAAGCAAATACTAGGTGTACCGGTTAATTCCCGCTGTTTTACTTAATAGATGGCAGCAGCTATTAATGCAACGTTCAATCATTTGACATATAGTGTGTTTTGTTGTACTAACATAAGGCTTGAAAACCATCAATGTCAAGAGTTCTCAAAGTAATAACATCATATAAATATTCGTGCTCAAAAATGTCGAATTTCGTTCCTTCCAAAGAGCATTTGCGGACTGTGCTTTTGTTTCTGTTTCATTCCAAGAAATCGGCTGCTGAAAGTCACAGAACTCTTGTGAAAGTTCATGGTGACAATGCATTATCAGAAACAACATGCAGAGATTGGTTTCGACGATTTAAAAGTGGTGATTACAGCGTTGAAGACAAAGAACGTCCAGGTCAGCCAAAAAAGTTTGAAGATCCCGAATTGGAAGCTTTGCTCGACGAAGATCCGTGTCAAACACAAAAACAGTTGGCTGAAGGCTTAGAAGTTTCACAACAAACTATTTCCGATTGATTAAAAGCCGATTAAAACGGCCAGAATGGGTTAGAAGACATGGAAAAGTGATTTTGCAGCATGACAATGCTCCGGCTCATACCACAACTTTGGTCACGGACACCGTAAAAGCGCTGGGATGGGAACTGCTGCCTCACCCGCCGTACTCTCCGGAGCTGGCCCCGTCCGACTACTATTTGTTTTCATCAATGTCGTACGCATTGGCAGAGCAACACTTCGATTCGTACGAAAATGTGAAAAAATGGCTCGATGACTGGTTTGGCTCAAAAAACGAACAATTTTTTTGGCGAGGCATCCACAAATTTACAGAAAGATGGGGAAAATGTGTAGCTAGCGATGGCCGCTGGTTTGAATAATCCATTTTTATTATTTCCTATGTATTTTTAGCTTCAAAAATCAATAAAAAACAGCGGGAATTAACCGGTACACCTAGTATACACAGCGTCGTTCTGTGTAGCACGTGGTGCAAAAAGAAATAAAAAAATGTTTTTACTGAAAATAAAATATTAAGTATTTAATTCCGTTTTGAGTGATGTCTTTTTATTTTCAAAAAAATCGTTCCCTTTTCTTTTTTTTAATAAATCATTTTTCAACTAACGATCCATATTATAAAACTAATCATAAACCATTTTCCACTTTCATCTTACAAACAAATCACTTTAACTTTACTTACAGTCCTTGGCGAAATGACTTCTGAAAAGAAAAAGAAAAACAACTTAAAACAAGAACCAATTTTCATTTTTATATATCTTTCATTTTTCGTTGAGTCATTTAGAAGGCCAAATTAGAAGGAGATGAGCGATGGGAATTTTCCAAACAAGATAAAACAAGAACGAAAAATCATGCGTCAAGCATAGATTATGTAACACTTTCCAACGCTTCCAAAATAATTTTACAAATCATACCGTTTAATAAGCTAAAAGATGACATCTAAGTAAACAATTTGGAAAATGCATAATATATTTAAAAACATAATTTCAGGAATTTCCAATATATACAATATTCAGAAAAATATCCGAATACTTTTATTCAGCCCTGTATATAATCTACAGATCTGTATATATACTACATAGGATGCTAAATTTTAGTTCAGTTAGGAAACGCGTAGCACAGTTTAAAATTCTCCGTCTAGAGTTTCTGTCACTAAACGGAAATGTGTCCGCGAACTTTTGTGCTTCCCTGTATAGGATCTACAGAATTTATACACATCACGTAATAGACAAAAAGCGAGTTAAAATTAAAATCGTGTTCAGTAACTTAAAACGCACTTCCAGGAATTATTGTTAACAGATAGTTGAGAATTCTTTTGTGTGTCCCTGTAAATGAACGATGACTGCTATACATACAATATTCTGTTGTAAGCCTCTTGTAATGCACCTTAGTGAAATATATAAATTTCAATGCGTTTAAAATAGTGAAACATTATTTAAATAAACCGCAGACGATTTTTCTCCATAGATGTAATGTAACGGAATTCTTTTGACTGTCCCTGTAAAATAACTATAAGTTCTATGCACACCCTATTCCATATTAAGATTCGTCTAATGCACCTTAGTGATATATATAAATTTCAATGCGTTTAAAATAGTGAAACATTATTTAGATAAACCGCAAATGATTTTTCCCCATAGACCGCAATGTAACGGAATTCTTTTGAGTGTCCCTGTAAAAAAACTATAAGTGCTACACACTTCCGTTGAAATAGGGAACAGGCTATAGATAACGACAATAACATATAAAAATTGCAGAGCAATCCGAGCATATTTACGGGAGTTAGAGCACGGACAGACGGCAGACGGCAGACGGCCAGACGGCAGACAAACCGAAGTCATAAACACTTTTCAACTAGGTTGGAAAGTGTTAACAACTAGGTTGGAAAGTGTTAAAAAATATACAAATCCTATTACTATTTTGTTTTTCTCTTTCTGTAGATATCAAATCTGGAACTCTAAATGTTTTTTTTTTTTTTCTCTCTCTCTTCGCGAAAATCATGTCTACGAGTGATGTTATGGCGGCAGTCATTTCATTATTATTATTTTTAGGGTTTCGTTCACCTCTCACGAAACCCTATAACTCCCGCTCCATTGTCTGTCCTTCACAGAGCCATTCTCAGAAACTATATAACTTACAGGCATGAAAATGTGTCTACTTATAGCTAAATACCTACTATGAAGCTCAAAATATTAAAATTTGAAAAAATCGTATTATTTTAATAAATAGAGAGCTAAAAAACCAAAATTCTAACAGCCTTTTCGTATTAAATTGGAACATTTTTCGTTATAGCAGTTGCCAACAATTAAAAATCCACAATAAAATTCTTTCTACAATAATTAATTTTCTATTGAAAGATTTCCACGCCGTGAAAAATGAAAATGAAATAAAAAGTTTCACCAATTGAAAAAAAAAAGATTAATATGACGTCATATTGGTAATAAAACGGAAATTTCCAAGTATGTGTATGTACAGAAAGCAGATTAATATTACATCATTAGAGAATTAAAAAGAAAATTAATCTGACGTCATATTGGAAGTTTTCGAGGCTAACGAAAAAGACAGGCTACCGCGGTGCATTTCACTTATTTTTTTTACAGACCGCTAGAGTGACGTGATGCTCTTTTTGTACACCTGCATTAGTAAATTCGAGCATCACGTGACTCCCGCGGTCTGTAAAAAAAGATATGCTTAAAGCACCACGGTAGCCTTTCTTTTTCGTTAGCCTCGGGAAGTTTTAGCCCCGGGAAGTTTAACGGATTTTTCAAATGTTTCAGAATAATACAAAGCTAGTATCAATATGAGTAATAGAGAATAGTAATAAATATATGAGCTTGAGGAACGTATTGAATCATGATGAAAACCCGATTATGGAAATATTCGCATATTTTAACATTTTGAAGGTGTACAACATGTTTGATTTTGAAATTGATTTTTTTTAAATATCGCATTTAGTGTACATGACAGATATTATTATGACAGAGTATAATAGCGGGCTTGTTCAGATTTTCGAAAAAACGTGAAAAATAGACCGGTAAATTTCCACTTTATAAAAAACATAACTTTTTTCTTTCTTTTTTTTTTTTTTTAATGAAATTTATTTGGATTTATTAAAGAAATTATAAAGTGTTTTGAAAGGAATATTAAGCGAAATCCTTTGTGCGATCTTCGATCACACTTACCCACTTGTTTTGTTTTTAATTTCTTTCTTTGCTACGTTATTATCTGCAGTTGTGAATTGTTTATATAAAAACAATACCATACGGGAATTAAGTCAGAAAGAAAATCATAAAAATATTTCTTAAACATTAATTAAGCATTAATTAAAACTTAAAATATATTATGAATGTGAATGGAATTCCCATTTTCTTTAAGTGTTTCCCTAAGTGAGTTTGCTTTTTTTTTAACCTACAGAATTTTTCTAAGAACTATATTTGCTTTTTGTTTTTTTTTTAATTTCTTTCTTTGCTACGTTATTATCTGCAGTTGTGAATTGTTTATATAAAAACAATACCATATGGGAATTAAGTCAGAAAGAAAATCATAAAAATATTTCTTAAACATTAATTAAGCATTAATTAAAACTTAAAATATATTATGAATGTGAATGGAATTCCCATTTTCTTTAAGTGTTTCCCTAAGTGAGTTTGCTTTTTTTTTAACCTACAGAATTTTTCTAAGAACTATATTTGCTTTTTGTTTTTTTTAAATTTCTTTCTTTGCTACGTTATTATCTGCAGTTGTGAATTGTTTATATAAAAACAATACCATACGGGAATTAAGTCAGAAAGAAAATCATAAAAATATTTCTTAAACATTAATTAAGCATTAATTAAAACTTAAAATATATTATGAATGTGAATGGAATTCCCATTTTCTTTAAGTGTTTCCCTAAGTGAGTTTGCTTTTTTTTTAACCTACAGAATTTTTCTAAGAACTATATTTGCTTTTTGTTTTTTTTAAATTTCTTTCTTTGCTACGTTATTATCTGCAGTTGTGAATTGTTTATATAAAAACAATACCATACGGGAATTAAGTCAGAAAGAAAATCATAAAAATATTTCTTAAACATTAATTAAGCATTAATTAAAACTTAAAATATATTATGAATGTGAATGGAATTCCCATTTTCTTTAAGTGTTTCCCTAAGTGAGTTTGCTTTTTTTTTAACCTACAGAATTTTTCTAAGAACTATATTTGCTTTTTAAGTAGCAAATTTTATACATAATTTTCCTTCAGAAAGAAAATCATAAAAATATTTCTTAAACATTAATTAAGCATTAATTAAAACTTAAAATATATTATGAATGTGAATGGAATTCCCATTTTCTTTAAGTGTTTCCCTAAGTGAGTTTGCTTTTTTTTTAACCTACAGAATTTTCCTAAGAACTATATTTGCTTTTTGTTTTTTTTTAATTTCTTTCTTTGCTACGTTATTATCTGCAGTTGTGAATTGTTTATATAAAAACAATACCATACGGGAATTAAGTCAGAAAGAAAATCATAAAAATATTTCTTAAACATTAATTAAGCATTAATTAAAACTTAAAATATATTATGAATGTGAATGGAATTCCCATTTTCTTTAAGTGTTTCCCTAAGTGAGTTTGCTTTTTTTTTAACCTACAGAATTTTTCTAAGAACTATATTTGCTTTTTAAGTAGCAAATTTTATACATAATTTTCCTTCAGAAACAGAAGATATACTGGGTTTTTTATTAAAATTCCATTCTAGATGGTATACGTCGACTACATCCCTGTATGTTGGTGAACTGTATAGTTTTTGGTTAAATTTAGTTCATTCATTCAAAAAATATAGAAGACATTTTCTTTTACATCATATTTAGTCCAGTAGAAATAGCATTTTACCTTACAAAAATTCGGGTTACTCTGATTTTTGGATATGTTGTAAAGGTTGACCCTCTAATAAAAAAAAAAAAAAAAAAAAAAAAAAAAAACAAGTTTTCGACCATCTAGACCTTGTGTGTTTTTCAAAATATTGAAAAAACCAATATTTTTCGGCACTTTTTTGGATTTTACAGAAAAAGCACTTTCATCAATTTGTAGAGGATAAAATTCTCTACAACATGCAGTATTCATGTTTGTAAATTGTCCAAATAGGGGGTGAGATACGGAGCTGGGAAAATAGGGTTAAATTTGGAAAAAAATGCAAAAATCCACAAATGACGTTATTTTTTGTTAATAACCCACTTTTAGTGCATTTTAGAAACAAAACTGTCATAATCAAACTTTTTAGAGCATGAGATAGTCTATAGTTTCATTTATTAGATAACTAAATATTGGTAATAGAATAGACCTTAAAATCACAGCAAAAAGATTTTGAGTGAAAACAGGAAAATACTGCCTGACAAGTTATTAATTTAAAAAACGAGCTTTTATTTTTGATATTGAAAACACGATGTGGTTAATTAATTATAGAATGTACAAGAAATTAATCAACAAATATATAGTAAGTATAGTCGCTTTGCCATATATGTTTCGTTTTTCTGCTGCTTGGCCCTGGTAATGATACCATCGTCTCAGATACTTCATCGTCCGTCTCTGTACTTGACTCGATTGATTGTTCTAGGTCATCAAAGTCTTCAAGGTCCAGTATAATATCAGGAGCGTTGCCATATAGTTGGTTGTGGCACTGCACACAGATAACTGTGCACTTCAAGCCTGCCTTTCTAGAACTTCAATTCATACTACATTTTTTTTTCTTTTTGCATTGGCAAAATATGAAATCGAGTAGAGTTTGAGGAGCTGGTACATTCATCATGGTGACTGGAATGAACCCATGACCACCACACTTCCAGCCGCATTCCAGAGGATTCTTTTCGTTTCCCAGCCATGTCTGAACGCATGATATTCAGCAGCGAGGTAAGTCACGAGTAGGTGGCAGTCTATAGCTAAATTTAATTTAATATTGTTAGCTGTTCTAGCGAAGTTGACATACCACAATACATTCAAGTTTTGGTTGGGATCAGCTCCATACAGGGCAAGAAGTACACCTTCTGTGGCTTCAACAAGTTTGTGCCTCTCTACATTTGAGTCTTTAAAGATTTGAACTTTTTGGTTCAGGGATGGGTTCTGAAGAATTCTACAATATTTCATTTTCCCATGGCTGTAGAGCGCAGAAGTGGTGTCACAACCACTTACTGCATAAAGAAAATAAATATTTTGTGCAACTTCCTTAAATTTGAAACACTTGTTGGAGTAGAGATCATCAGGCAATTTCCTTCTCCTGGCCCTTCGGAAATAAACATTGTCTGCAGCTAGAGAAGTCCCAAGAACAAGAAGGTCCATGTCTTCACCATTGACAATGACAGCATCGTAATCACGGGCTTAGGAAATAGCTGTGTTCACTATTAGCACATCTGCATCTTCAGTGGCCTGCGTAGTGATCATTTGTGCTTTTTCAAATTCATTTCGAAGCATATAAATGAAAAGTTCTTTATTTTTTTCATTCCCCAAGAATTTTTCTTGTGGCATCTGTGGAAACATGGTCTCATTGAACTTAACCTCAGCAGAAGTATGAATCTTTAAGCGACGAGCACTTTCTGCACTTTTTATACTTTTTTAATTATATTCAGGATAAGTTTCTAATATTTTCTTTATTTTAAAATTTAAAACTGAATTCAAAACACCGGAAAACAATTCCCCTTCATACAGGTTTCCGTCTTATCAGGTATAATTTTTGTTATTCTTTCTGTTGGGACTAACATTCTCAAACTCAGATACATTTACCATCAATGTAAACTTTGACTAACAAAAATATGTGGGACAAATGAATACAAACACGACAAACCAAATCTTCATTGTGCGCCCTCTTCTCCTTCCATTCTAGCGCCCGGGCCACATGCTCCTTTTGCTCCCACCTACCTTAGTTTCGGCCTTAGATACTCCTTTTCCTTTTTAAAATTTCTAAATTGCAACTTATTTATCTTTCAAGTATTTTTTTACATTACTCCCAGCTATTAATTTTACTTTCGACTTTGAATTCTTGGCCCTGCACCTATGTCTACCGAATAGGTTTTTTGGTTAACTTCGCCCCCCCCCCTTATCTATTCAACAGTTACCTATTATTGTATATACTATAATTAATTAATTGCATCGTTTAAATCGTCGTCTAATAAAAGAAAGTTTCGCTCTGTGTGTGTGTGTGTGTGTGTGTCTGTTGGCGATGGCTAGGAAAATTTAGCGCACCTAGAAGGCTGTAAATTTAGATTTAGGTAGTCCAAACCCGCTCCTGGTGTACCTGAGCGTCAGAATTTTAATATTTTAATTACTTTCTGAAATATTAATTAAAATGCACAAAGAACTCTCATTAAAAATACGCTTTTATTCTCTTGGGTTGGTTGGTTCACTGGTTGGTTGCATCGATTCTTCACAGAAGTAATTAAATAAACCAGAGTAGCGATGCATAAATAAGGATTTCTAACTAAATAGTGTAATATGTATTTAAGTTATCAGCGTAGAGGAGCCATGCGATTGTCGCGCCACCTGTACATGACAAATTACACATACGTCCCACTGATTGAAATATTTTCCAGACACATTTTTCTTCATGACAATTAGTCAGGTTTAAGTTTTTTTTTTTACATGGCATTTATTATTATGATGGAGATTGTTAATACAGAAAACTTAATTGTTAATACAGATTGTTTTTTATATTTGCGGGAATGAAGAGGGGCAAGGGTCTAATTACATTTAAGCTTCAAGGTGTATTTCTAGAAAGCAGTTACCAGAATTTCCGAATAATAGTGTAAGCCAAATTTCAAATTAAGTTCCTAGCTTAACCAAATGAATCAGTCATTAAAGATGTATTGTGATCCTCCTAATTAGTTATTTGCTGAAGCCACTTGAACAACCCCCGCCCCCCTCCCGGCACGTCCTTCAAGGTTTTTTCTCTAACTCTGCTCCGTTTCCATATCTCAGCAACTATCTTTCCGATTTCAACGCAAGTGATTTCAAACATTATTATTAATTTAATAGTCACCCTTTATAACATTAAACTAAATTTATGAGTAGCGGTTACCACTATTTACGAATAACAGTTTAAGCCAAATTTGTAATTAAATTCAAAGCTTAAGGAAACGAACGAATTTTGAAAGATGCATAGTGGTCCTCCTAATTAGTCATTTGCTGAAGGGCACTTGAACATCCCCTCCCCCCCCTCCCGGGACCTCCTTCAAGGTTTTTTCTCTAACTATGCTCCGTTTCCATATCTCAGCAACTATCTTTCCGATTTCAACGCAAGTTATTCCAAACATTATAATTAACTTAATAGTCACTCTTTATAACATTAAACTAAATTTATGAGTAGCGGTTACCACTATTTCCGAATACTTGGGTAAGCCAAATTTTTAATTAAGTTCTTAGCTTAAGCAAACGAACGAATTTCGAAAGATGCAAAGTGCTCCTTCTAATTAGTCATTTGCTGAAGGGTACTTGAACAACCCTCCCCTCCCCCGGCCCCTCCTTCAAGGTTTTTCTCTAACTGTGCCCCGTTTCTATATATCAGCAACTATCTTTCCGATTTCAACGCAAGTGATTCCAAACATTATATTTAACTTAATAGTCACCCTTTATAACATTAAATTAAATTTATAAGTAGCGGTTACCACTATTTACAAATAAGAGTTTAAGCCAACTTTGTAATTAAGTTCCTAGCTTAACAAAACGAACGAATTTTTATGGATGCATAGTGGGCCTCCTAATTAGTCATTTTCTGAAGGACACTCGAACATCCCCTTCCCTCGGCATCTCACTCAAGGTTATTTTCTCTAATTGTGCCTTATTGCAATAACTGGGCTAATAATGTTCCAATCTTCTCGAAACCAGCTCAATTCTGTAGTGCGCCTACTATACAGTAACGTAGGCAGCGGGGATCTGTCTCAGAAGTTCGTTCGGAAAGAGGTTTGTTTAGAACAGAATGCTCCCCTGGCGGTGGTAGGGGGAAATAAAAGATTTTCTAGAGCGTACGAGCATGCCGTACGCTCGAGGAGGTTCGAGCATGTACGAGGAGGTTCCGAAGCCATCGTAGACCGTGGCCAGAGTTCCGTTTTTTAAGAGATTTAAGTTTATTACTAGGGCTCGGGCAACGCCGGGCGGGTCAGCTAGTGTTAAATAAAACTTATTACAAAATTGTTGTCCATGCAACATCTCAAATTTAAGCATATTGTCCATTTTTATGCTAATGTGGGAACAGATATTTGACTTCGTAATCCGTGATAATCACAAAATATAGGACGCAGGAAAACAGTTTTTATATGGGGTTTTTTTGGTTTGTTTTTTGTTTTTTTAAACATTTTTGGGAAAAAAATATTTTTTGATTTAAAATATTTTGAAACGTAAAAAATGGATACCTTAAAATAACAAGCGACAATACTTTATTTTAACGGTGTCCTTAAAATAATAAATATGTTAATGATAACATCTATATATTTTTTCGCTGAAACTTTTTTATGCGACACCGCAAATTTAAGCATAATTCCCATTCTTTTATGCGGAAGAGTAGATATGTATATGAAAAAAATAATAATAATAAGCACAAAATAGGGAGAGGGGGAAAAACGCATAAAATTTTTTGAAACATTTTTAAGCTCTCAGGAAAAAGTTATTTATTTCGTTTTTATTTTAAACAAAGCATTTAAAATGAAAATATCATTATAACAAAGGAAAGCCAAACATAATTTGAGAAATACGGAACTATCGCAGCAATTGTTGGAGACCTTTCTCAAAAAGATTTTAGATATGCTTCTATCAATTTCGAAATTTTGTATTCTTCAAAGATATCTCGAATCTCGTCCATGTTTAGCATCAAACAATAAGTCACGTAGAATTGCGAAAAATCTAAACACATTCAACAGGAACAGAATTCATTATTCACTTCTATCTTTCGTATAATTTATATAAAAATATTTATTTGCATAATACGAATTAAAATAATTTTCGGCATAGTTTAATATTACAACAATTTTCATATTTCGATGATATATATTCTGTTATTATTATTAATAATTTTATTTTATTTTTAACTGTACTAATATTTACTCTGAAATATTAACACTTCTAGTGCAATGTAAGCCACTTTAAGAATGTTCTGGAACTGATCCTCTGACCTTTTAGGTCACGTCAATTTTAAATACAGGAAAGCAATAAATCCCCACCCAAAAAGATCTTTTATAGTAGTAAAACCCTTGATTTACTCCCCTCCTCATATAAGAATGATCATTCAGGAGATGGGATCACACAGAATGTAACAGAAAACTAAAGTTTACGAAGCGTCCCGATTTTTTTTTTTTTTCTTCTAGATAAAACATTTATTTATGCTTAGGATGCAGGCCCCTATTATTATTATATCTCGGGACAAAGTGAGATTTGGGGTTATCTATCCCATTAAAAGTTGCACTATTGCTGAGTGGAATATTTAAGATATTGAATTAAGGCGTCTGTCTATGTGGGGGTCCTGGACACGATAAACAGTAACATAGTTTTTCTTCGGTTACACTTTTGATAATTTCTAGTTAAAAATAAAAGCTCGTTTTTAAATTAATGACTTGTCAGGCGGTATTTTTTTGTTTTAACCATAAATTGTATTATTCTGATTTTTAGAGTCTATTATAGATATTTAATGATCTAATAAATGAAACTTATAGACTACTTCATGCTTTACAAACTTTATAATGACACATTTGCCTCTAAAACGCACTAAAAGTAGGTTATTAAGCAAAAACTAACGTCATTTGTGAATTTTTGCACTTTTTGCAAATTTTACCCAATTTTCCCAACTCCGTATCTCACCCCCTATTTGGACTATTTACAAACATGAATACTGCATGTTGTGGAAAATTTTATGCTCTACAAAATGGAGAACGTACTTTTTGCTGTAAAATGCATTGAAATCGAGTTATTTAAGAAAAATCTAAAAAAGTTCCGAAAAATATCGGTTTTTTCAATATTGTTAAAAACGCACAAGGTCTAGAAGGTCGAAAACTTGTTTTTTTTATTAGAGGGTCAACCTATACAGCATATCCAAAAATCAGAGTTTTTGCAAGGCAAGGCCCATTTTTGCGCTATTTCTACTGGACTAATTGCTTTTCTATGAGAATTCAGATGATTTCAAAATTTACCATTAATTGAGAATAAAATGGCGCATTTAAGTAATTACTCCAATTAGTTTGAAATTTTGTCAAAACCTATACCAGGTATTCTACATTTTCTATATATTTTTTTTAATGGAAGTTCGTGCAGCTGTTCGAAAAATATAAATCATTTTAACTTTTCAATAGAGCATCACGTCACTCTAGCGGTCTGTAAAAAAAGATAAGTGGAATGCACCGCGGTAGCCTGTCTTTTTCGTTAGCCTCGCTTTAAATCGAGGCTAACGAAAAAGAAAGGCTACCGCGGTGCTTTACGCGTATCTTTTTTTACAGACCGCTGGAGTCACGTGATGCTCGAATGCACCAATGCAGGTGTACGGAAAGAGCATCCCGTCACTCTAGCGGTCTGTAAAAAAAGATAAGTGGAATGAACCGCGGTAGCCTGTCTTTTTCGTTAGCCTCGCTTTAAATGCTCTATTACTGAATTGGGTAAGAGACACATTTTTATAACTCCAAAATTAATAATCCTATTAACTAACAGTTTACTGAGTCGGATTAAGCGTCTCATTTCCAATTAAAATATATCTTTGAATTGCAATTTGAATGAAATACAGGGTCATGAAAAATCGAAGACTGTGGAAAATAGGATTACAAATATCTCAGCAACTCATTATCCGATCGACTTCATTCTTTATGCAAAATTTATGTTTTTTTATTGTCTTTTATATTCACTCCTTAAAATAAATAATTCCGAAAAAAATTATATAATTTTTATCAGAATGAATATTTCGAAAGTCCGAAAAAAATAGTTCCGGATAATCGAGGTTACTGAAATTCAATAGGCTTCTTCCCATTATTACATACTAAGTACATACCAAATTTCAAGTCTTTATCTCTATTTGTTCGGGAATTACGCGGTTACAGACACACAGACAGACAGACGGACGGCATTTCTTTTTTTTTTTTTTCTAAAAATATGTTTTTCGGAATCTCCAGTGTCTAAAACGTGTAAATCCGTCAAAAAAAAAATGTTTCTATTTTCAAAACGATTACAAGACTTACCCTATACTACGTATGATGGGCAAGTAAAATTACCCAATGAACATTTTGGAGCATCAGTGACGAAATGAATAAGTAAAGTAGTTATTGTTAAGCACTGTAATCGAAATTCGAAAGCTGAAATAAATAACAATGCAAAGTCTATGACATGAACCTCTATACCAGGACTTCTAACGAAATAGCCTTTCCAAGAAGGAAATCGTTCCTCGAAAAAAGTCTCAAATAGGCTGCGCCACAGTGGGTCAATCCTTAAGAAAATGCGAACATAGGGCCAAAAAATAATCATTAAATAATTAAATTTTTTCAATGAAATATTTTAAAAGAATAACTACAAAATACGAATATATGTTTATCTTTTAAATTATACAAAATTATATCTTATTTGTATAGTTCGGAATATACATCTTTCAGCAGAGGAATTTTTCTGCGAATTTTAGTGATTTTTAAATGTGCTCTGCAATGAAACCTAGGTAACCACTAATAATAACTCGTTTAAAATATCGTTATTACTTTCCTAAAACACAGTTTAAACCACTACTGATTGCATTTTGATTGAATTTTATGTATCATTTTACATTATGAACAGCCCCTATAAAATTCACGGTATCATAAACTTAAAAATTGTGTAACTTAAATTGCATGAAGTTGCGTGAAATTTCAAACACATCTTTGTGTTCCTAAAAGCCTGTATTTTAATGTGGTATAGGGCAATATTTGCGCAAACCTGCGCATTTTTGAAATAAATGGATTTGAAACACTCTAAGTGGCTATCGCATAATTTCCCATTAACGGAAAGCATAGTAAATTGTCTGTAGACAAAAATATTTTTTAATAAATATTATACTGTAAGAATTTTCTAAGATGAAATAATGTAAAAAAATAATTTAAAATTAAACTATAAAATTAAATTCAATATATACGTATCTTGTGTTAGATAAATATTTACATGAAAATGCTGAAAAGAGCAAAGACTCTCAGAGGGTTAAATCTACTCTAATAAATGGATGCATAATGTGTGAGTGCTAAAGTGTTATTTAAAGTAAAAGTTCTAATGCTTCTGGAAATTTTTTGTTCCTTTGAACGTTTCTTACTTTGCGTCTAATACTGGAAATCAACGGGTCAGATGTTATAAGTAAATGGTGCAACAAGTCTTTGTTACATGCTCTTCGACTTATTTTTCTCGTATGGGGGCTCCCGTTACCTCCGAAACTCTTTATTTCGAGCTTTGCCAGCTTCTTCCGATAATTGGCCAATTGGAACAGCAAAATTTGTAATTATATTTTTTCCATGAATTAATAACTTATGAATAGAAGCTGGCATACAATACCACCCGTACTTCGAAACACATTCTTTAGCTGTTTCCAGTGCAAATTCGCCAAATTTTTCGGCATTAATTGGTTTGTCACAGGAGATAACTTGCATTATAATTGCAAAACGTTTAATAAGTTCTTTATCCAATCCAGTGATCTCAGCTGTCTTTTCAAACTCAGCAAAAAATGTCCTTGCAGTGTTTCCATCGTGTGTCAAACCACTCCCTTGTTTAACAACATCAATTAGCAAACCTAATTCTTTTCTGAATTCGCATTGAATTTTTCTCTTTGATTCTTCTTTTTGCTTCTTTTGGTCCTCAGTTCTAGCACTTAAAGCTTTAAATGATAAATTGTAAGAAATATGAAGCAAATATTCCATAGACCGTATCTTTACATGGAGACTAGATACACCAAAGCTGTATGAGGAAACGTTTACACTTCTTTTAACAATTTTATCAATGTTATTCATTTCCGAAGGCTTTCACCGCAAATATGACATGTTGAACAGGAGGATGTATTTGAAATTGCCGTAATAATTTTTCCATCAATCATTGTTAAATTCATTTCGTGATCAATGGTTATATTTTTATGTGCTATATCAAAAGATCCTTAAAACCCTCAGATGCTAATTTTTCTTCTGCTGCAATGCAAAAGAGCTTCTCCAGAAGTATCCTCTCTTAAACGTTGAGTTAGTTTTTTTTTATGAGTTTCGGTTACATCTGAAAAAGATTTTCGAGATGTTGATTTCTGCGAATTTTCAACTTCAGATGGTTTAAATTCATTACCAACTTTAAAGGAACACAAAAGTCAAGAATAGTTTTTAGTATTGAAACGATCTAATTTTCGTTGAGATTTCTGCCATTGAACTTTTACAGCTACACAAAACTTACGTAAACGCTTCTTTAAATTTTCTTCATCAATTTCTGAAGCACTTAGCCCACAGTAGAACAGCACTTACAAAACTAAGAATTGATTTCTCATAACTAAAACCATTATTTAAATTATTTAGATACAGAAACAAATCTCTGTTTGTTGTCATCTTTCAAAAGAATATTAAAAAAAAAAGCAAAATGAAATAATCTTGCTTCAAATAAAAAGAAATATACTAAAATTAATATCACTACAAAATAATTTTATAACATTATTATTATTATATTATTATGATTATTATTATAATCCCGATGTTAAAAAATACGCACTGAAATAGGCTCTAAAATGTTGCAGAAGAATGTTCCGGTTTTGTAGAACGATTTTGAAAAGTTATCTAAACATTACATATTTTGCCAATTAAAAATTAAACAAATGTTTTGAATATTTTGTAAAAATACAATCAATGTCATCAATCAATGTCTGAATGTCATTAGGATATAAGTAAAAACATGATAGGTAGTAAAATTATCGTCTGTTAAGCTTTCTCTTTTACTTTGATTTTCAAATTTAATTTAGTTATCCAGTATGCCTCTAAAAGGCCTGTTTTAAACAAAAAAAAAAGATTAAATTGCTCATAAAAACCATGCAAATCTATTGAATATAATTTATTTTACTTATTTAAACCTAAATATAACAAAAAAAATCTTATATATAGGCTTATACTATTGTGATAATCCTATGTTCGACATCTCCTATACTTTGATCCACTGTGCGGCGTGACAGCCATGGGCGCTGCGGCAGAACGGATTCTGGCCAGCTGTGCAGCTGCCATTTAGTGCCGAAGTCTTGACAGGATGTTATCACTATTGCGTTAGAAGCAGTGATGTAGTTGGAAAAAATTATTTGTGGGAACTCACCTTTTCATAGAGTAGATATTGATGCTACCGAATTTTAGCAAAGCAAAAGCCAATTTAAAACATTTAGCCAAAAGCCGACTTTTTTTAATTAGCAGTTTAATTATTATATTCTAGTTTTTATAGTGTTGTATTTGTATATCAATCACCTAAAAGCAATATTTAATCAATCTCATTGTAACATTTTCCATTATTAATCAAAATTTAATTGAAATAACAGAAATAATTCCATATATAGATTATTGGCACATCTATCCTAGAAGTTTCATAAAGAACCATAATGAGAGGTGTTTTCTACCCCCTCTGATTTACAAGTTGTCTCGTCTGAAAATCTTCTTCTGATCGCAATCAAGATTTCACATATGGTTCAAGACAAAATTATTTTAAGGGAGGTCCGACACGGCTTATGAATATAAGTACACTGGCTCTTTCAGTGAATGTTTCACATCGGTCATGATGTTGCTAATACAGCTGAATGCTCTTTCGCATTCAGACATTGAAATGGGCATAGCTTTCACAGTCTGAAGAAAAAAAAGGCTTGTACTCGTACGCGATATTGTATTTTTTACAGTAACGAACCAAATATTTCTGGGGACGGCGTTCCCACGCGTTCCCACCCAACTACAGCATTGGTTAGAAGTCCTTCTATAGAGGTTCATGGTCTACGAAAACGAAATGCGTTTACGATAGAAATGGACCTGTCCCTATTTGTGCAAAAATATTCATATAATATAACATTATTAATTTGCAGTAGTGAAGTGAGAAGAAAACTAAAACAAAAACTTATAATTAATGTACGGTAAAACCGGCTAACACACACACACACACACATATTAGAAAGAATCCGTTTTAAACAGGTTTTCGTGTTCTATTCAGGCATGTAATCTAGTGTGAATATATTGTATTCTTTTCATAGGAAAAATGAAATATCTCCGTTTAGGATTCCGATACAGGCCGTTTTAACAGTTTTTGCTACATTTCGTGTTTTATTTACGTAGTTTTTCAAGTCAAATTAGCATATTTTGACTCAGAAATTTTATTTAATAAATGAAATCAAATAAGAACACCATATAGAAACAAGACACATTTTATGAAATAAATTTTCTGGTACAAAATACGTTTATATTATCTGAAAAAACCCAGAAGGTTGGCTGCTATATACATTTAACGAAGCGGTCCGTGGTGAAAGAAATCGGACTATTAACAAAAAAAGTTAATCTTTACCAAAAAAAATTTCGAGGAAATTAGTTTCGAATGTTACAAATCTTTACACATTTTAAAGTTAACAAGAACGAAAAATTATGCGCCATCATAGATTATGAAACACTTTCCAACACAGCCAGAAAACTGTAAAGAAACTTCCGTTAAATAAGGCGAAAGAAGATATATAAGTAAACAGTTTAGAAAACATATAACACGTTGAAAGATATAGTTTTCGAAATTACCTTCCAGTTTCAAAAAAGTAGTCTAATAATTTTGTGCAGCCATATGATCAATAGATGTGGATATATAGTATGATAAAATTTAATTCAGTTAGAATATTCACATTTAGCAATTTTCGCCAATCGATGGAAATGCACTCAAATTCTTTTGTACAGCCCTGTATATTATCTGAAGACTTTTGTACAGACTACCTAATAAGCTAAAGGCCACTTAAAACTCACTTGCAGCAATTACCAAACGTAAACAACAATGTATCTTTTTTTGCGTAGTCCTGTATATGAATTTATTTATATTCCACAAACTTCTATTAGTCTACTAAATATAGTTTAGCAGGAAAATGCATAAACACAATAAAAAACTACCCTTAAGCAATTCACTCCCATAAACTGTAATACTTACGAACTCCCTTGTGTAGCCCTGTATAGGATCAACGGAGTTTATAATCACACACGCACTATAAAAAAAAATAGTTAAACTTAAAAACGCAAACCAAAGTTGAAAACGCACTTATCACACATAGACTGTAAATATCGCACATGTACTGTAACCAATATCTTTTGTGTGTCCCTGTAAATAAACGCAGTGCACACAAGAGAGCAATTTATAGTGCACCTCAGGAATGCATATAATTTTCATTATGTTTGAAATAGTGAAATATCACTAAATTACACTGCAGACGATTTTTCCCCATATAACGATGTGTAAAAGAAGTCTTTTGTTTGAACCTGTAAATGAATAATAAATGCTTTGCACCCTATATTCTACAAAAAGCATGTTTTAATGCGCTTCATAATTATATATCAATTTCATTAGGTTTTAAATGATGTAGCGTCATCAAAATGCACTTGAAACATTTATTCCCCATTGACTGTAATGTAACGGAATACTTTTGATTTGCCCCTGTAAAAAAACTATAATTGCTCCACACTTCAGTTGAAATAGGGAAGATGATATAGATAAGGACAATAACATATAAAAATTTCAGGGCAATCCGAGCATATTTAGGGGAGTTAGAGCACGGACAGACGGCAGACAAACCGAAGTCATAAACACTTTTCAACTACGTTGGAAAGTGTTAAAAATTGATTTTAATCGAATAACTTTAAATTTCTTAAATCGGAAACGCATTTATGTTCACAATTTTAAGAAATGGGAGTAATTACCATACTTGCCATAATCTATCATTTTATTATAATTTTAGTTAGAACAAGAACAAAAAATCATGCGTCAAGCATAGATTATGTAACACTTTCCAACGCTTCCAAAATAATTTTACAAATCATTACCGTTTAATAAGCTGAAAGATAACATCTAAGTAAACAAGTTGGAAAACGCATAAAATATTTAAAAACGTAATTTCAGGAATTTCCAACATATATTTCCAACATATACAATATCCTAAAAAATATCCGAATACTTTTATTCAACCCTGTATATCATCTATAGATTTGTATATGTACTATATAGGATGCTAAATTTTAGTTTAGTTAGGAAACGGGTAGCACAGTTTAAAATTCTCTTTCTGGAGTTTCTGTCAATAAACGGAAATGTGTTCGCGAACTTTTGTGCTGTCCTGTATATGATCTACAGAATTTATACACACCAAGTAATAGACAAAAAGTGAGTTAAATTTAAAATCGCGTTCAGCAACTTAAAACGCACTTCCAGGAATTATTGTTAACAGACAGTAGAGAATTCTTTTGTGTGTCCCTGTAAATGAACGATGACTGCTATACACACAATATTCTGCAGTAAGCCTATTGTAATGCACCTTAGTGATGTATATAAATTTCAATGCGTTTAAAATATAGGGAAACATTATTTAATTAAACCGCAAACGATTTTTCTCCATAGACGTAATGTAACAGAATTATTTTGACTGTCCGTGTAAAGTAACTATAAGTGCTATGTACACCCTATTCCATATTAAGCTTCTTGTAATGCACCTTAGTGATATATATCAATTACAATGTATTTGAAATTGTGTAA
>OZ007590.1:8334332-8519332 GCA_963931845.1 Maratus michaelseni | reverse complement strand
AGCTTCCGAACTCTTTGAAATTTCAAGCGGTTATAAATGTAACTGTATCCAAGCTCTCTTTAAAATTTACGAAACAATATGCATATTTAGTAGTGAAAACATGAGTTCTTAAAAAAAAAAGCTTTTAACTCAATGTCCCTATTACGCCATCCGTTTTTAATCAACCCTTTATAACCCTCCTAGGCTACACAGGTGACATATTTAGTAGTGAAAACATGAGTTCCTTAAAAAAAAGCTTTAGCTTCCTCAGAGCAAAAAATATATTAGAAGGTCTATGCTTTCAATGCATGGTTCGACTCCATCCGTTTTCAATAAACCCTTTTCAACCCCCCTAGGCCAAACAGGTGAAGGGCTAATGAATCAGGTTTCCCGTTTCTGAGGGTAGAAGCCTTCAAACACACGTTGAACCATACGCAAAGAGACGATTTTCGCGTGGAAAAGAGAGTGTGGATTTGACAGAATACGCTTTTCGCTTTAAATATGTAGATAAAAATTACATGGTAAACCGAGTATATTTATAAAAGTTAGAGCACGGACAGACGACAAACAGACATTCATAAATACTTTTCAACTATGTTAGAAAGCGTAAAAAAAAAAAAAAAAAAGGCAGAAAAATAAGTATTGTTATTAAAAATAATCCGCAGAGCAAAATATTTTTTTCCCATTTCCAGGTTATAAAGCATTTATTCGAATTTGAACCATAGTCAGACATGATTGCATCTAATTTTTACCACAAAAGGAAAATTATACATTGTTCTTTCAGATACACCAAGGGTTAAATTTTTTAGTGCTCTGTAAAATTACCTAAAATAGATATTTAAAATACTAGTTTTTCGGAAATGCTCACAACTTACACAAGAAAATAACTTCTTGATCATTTGTATGAAAGCACAATGAACATAAAATACTGAATATAACAAGGAAAAAAAAAGAAACGAAAAGAAACAAACAAACTAGCGAAATGAATTGAACTTATCTTGCTTGATCATGTGTTTCCAAACACTTATCTATATGAATATTTCAGGTATTACACGAACATTGGCAAAGTTTTTCACTTTCAGTATCATTCAGCGAAATATGACAAGGTTTATCTTTATTTTGATCTCACCTAAGAACATTTCTATAAGCAGCATAACTGCTTTAAAAACAATTGGCTTTCACAGACGTTTATGTAATTTAAAAGAGAATTTAGAAAAAATAATCATTTCAGGCTATATGTTAATGATTGTTCTCTTAAATAATTGGAGTAGTTGTAAATTTATTTGGAATAGGTTGTTGCTGTTATTTTCTTAGTGTGAACGAACTCTAAACTTTTCAATGATAGTTCGATAATTAGTCTACTGACTTTTTTAAAAGAAAAACAATTCCCCTGGCAAATACTGCATGTTAGCCTTAGAGGATAATGTAGTAATTGAGTTCTGCAGCAATTGATTTTACAAATTATACCAAGGTGTGCCGCTTTTTTTTTTTTTTCCTTGGTAACTTTTTCAAGTCTGTATATCTATTTTCTTAATTCTACCTTCAGGGATTATGAAGAAAACAAAGCATTTTTCACACTAGCTTCAATATTCTATTAATGTAATTAAGACAAGAAATTTTCAACTTATCGTTACTTCGCTAGAAATGTATAATTTTTATATTATAAAATCTATATTTAGAACACACCCTGAGTAGGAATCATTTCGCAGATATAAATTGCCGTGTAATTGCTAATTGGAGATTGCTTAGAAAGAATACTAAAGAAATCTGTTTTATATTATTTTAAGAAACTTAATATATTCATCATATTTAATATAAATTATGTATAGTACATTTAATCATTATTTTTGTGGTTACCGTAAACTATAAGCAACATAACTGAAAACTTATGAAGGCACAAGATGATATATATATATATATATGTGTGTGTGTGTGTGTGTGTGTGTGTGGGTTCGCTACATTCCAATAATGTTAATGTATGCCGTAAACATTTTGAAGTTTTAATTTGAAAAGTTGCAATAGAAGTATTATTATTATTATTATTATTATTATTATTATTATTATTTACAAAAAAAAAAAAAAAAAAAAGAAAAGAAAAAGAAAGTTACTCTAGTTTTGACTATCAAATTTGATAACAAAGCAACTATTATCTACTTAATAATTTATTTTTTATACGTTTTTTAAGAGATTATCATTTAAGTCTAGTACAAAATTAAATTAATAATTGTGTGTTAATTACATGCTTACATCCTTATTTTAGGATGCATTTTTAATGTTCATAAAAATGAATAATTTAAGGTATTGTTGCCCAAAATTCATTCAAAATTTCCATTATATTGTGATTATCTAGATTAGAGCCCTCCCTCCTTACCCCCCCCCCCCCCCCCCGCAACACACACGCTCTTGACGAAAAATTCTTCATTTCACTTTCTCTTAGTGTTTAATTATTTTAATTCACTTGGTATAAATATATATTTTCTTTTTTTAACACGCCAGACTTAAAATAAATTAGTTATTTATTCCCAAATCTAGGAAAGGGGGATATCCCCATGCTAGTCCGCGAAGCACACCGTGCCAACGACTTTATTTTAAATCCATTACCAAACCCCTATTCAATCCCGGACTTTCCCACGCCCATGTAGTTATCGTGGGGTGAGCCATTTAGATTGTAGGCTATTAAACGTGGAAATCGGAAACTTCCTAAACACAAAAGAACGACATCTTTTTTACCTTGTTGCGTGGGTGGATTCTTTGGGTGCTCTTCTTTATCCGTCCCGCTCCACCGAATGCAGCGATCAACGAGAGAGAATGGAGGAGAAAGTGCAGAGCAGAGAAAAAAGAAATGCAGTTAGCTTCTCGCTTAATGAAGATAGCTTTTTTCAGAAGAGCAAAAGCTGTGAGTTTTTTGTGCATCGTAATGTTTCCGTGCTTTGAAGTAAAAAATGATGAAGTATTATTAGAAAGTGAAATCAAAAATAAGATATTGTAACTTATTACACTGAAAAAAAAAAAGAAAAAAAAATTGTTGATTTTACAGTATAATAATGGATTCCAGCTGCCAGTATTATACCGTAAAATTAACAGTAATAAACAGTCATTATTGTACCGTAAAATCAACATTTTTTCCTCCCATTTTTAAAAATAATTTTAAACGGGGTGCTTAAACAACGGGATTTTAAGCATATTGACCCTGATGGAAAAAGAAAATATCTTTTTAAGTTCTCTATTTTGAAAAAGTCTAGAATCTTACTTTTGGATGTTTACTATTTTTTATGTGTTACATTTTTATATTGTTTTTTACGTTGACGTTGGTAAAATGGAAAAAAAATGTCTTGCTGGGGTTTTTGACAAAAAAATAAAATAAAATAAAAATCACATTTTATGTTATTTTGTGTCTAAATTTTCCATTTGAAAATTCTTTTCGAATATCTTGAACCTGCGAGTATTTCGTTTTTCCGTCGTCCATGCTTAATAGATTTTTTAAAAGTACATTATATACTGTAACATAAATATAGAACCATAAAAACAATTTATTTGTTATTTGGCGCAGCGATAATACAAATTTAATTATGGAATTCGAAATAGGCTGATTGCAACTAATTAAAAAAGTAGAAATGTCAATCAACAAATTTTCAAAACAATTTTGTTTTAACGTAAACCTGGAAAAAGTAATTCAAATTTGGGAAATTTCATTTTTTTTTTTCGTCACAATTTACTTACTAACAAAGTTCATTAAGTAAACCATTTTTTTTTGTTATTATGCATAATTTAGAAGTAATTAATTGTATAATATTTGTTTTTTGAATAGATTTCATATTATTTTTATTTCATATTATTTATTTCATACACAATATCAGAGCAAAATATGCAGAATGTTTACATATTAAAAGTGAGAAATACATATTAAGTGAGTATACATATTAAAGTGAGTGGTTAAAAGTGAGACAATGAAATTTTTTATGATTGAAAATATTGTTTAATTGGTCTGTTTGAAGGAAAATGTGTATAAAGTATCTTTTAATAATAGAGTAAAAAGAAACACATCTTTTGTTATACCGATGTTTGAAGGTCTAGACTATATTTATTTTTATGCATTTTTTAAAGATTCTTTCCTCCACTTATCTGAAAGCTATTTTTAAATTCAAGTTCTTGAGTTTATCAGTCGAAGTGTACAGATTTTTTTGGAGATATTTCTGGGAGATATCTCTGTACACTGTTAAAATTTTGCACAGGGTTGAATCAACATTTGGTGTGGCCGTACCTGTAACCGTAGTGAAACTTTGTTCCAACATTTAGTGCTTCGGTTCCGGTTGAATCATAAACTTGTATAAGTGCAAAATGTTGGACTGAGAAATAGTGAAATTTTGAACCATAAACACGTATAAAGTAGAATCATAAAGTCGTTTAACCTTTGAAAACAATATCTTTCTGACAATATCTGAAAACAATATCTGAATATCTTTCTAAAGTGGATTCAATCACACTATGAATATCCAAGCCTTGCTTGGGATTCGAACCTGATTTCTCTAGGCTTGTAGCCAGCGTTCAAACTACTCTATGAGCATTTGGATACATCGGTGCTCTAAATCAGCAAATTGAGAGTGCATAGAAATATTTTTTTTTCTGATTGGATGTGGAATAGCTCCATTTTTTGGTGGAGTCATTTTCAAGGTTGAATCATGAGAAAGATTATTTGAAAATTTAGAAGAACGATATTTTGGTTCTTCCAATTATTGTACAACATAGAATGGTTGAACTTTGAAAAAAATTTGTTAACATGGTGGGTGTTCGTACTTATACCTGATACAAAATTTATTATCACGTAATACAACATTTAATACAGCCGAAGAAATAAACATAAAAACCCTTAGAATAACTGTAGATAAATAATTTTTAAATTTCTCTTCATGTATGAAGTCATCAACATAATTTCTAGTAAAATAACAAAACAGTGCTTTCTTTTATTCATTTAATAAAATGCCTCTAGCTGTTTCTGATAACAAGAGTAATATTTTTATATCACTTACAACATTTTTTACTTTAGTCAGTCAGTTGTCTAGCATGACATCGGAAAACCTTAACTGAGTTCAAGGCAATATTTTGTAACTTAGTCTTGGTTTTCGGTGACTTTGAACTTGTCAGACGCTAACGAGGGTGGAAAATGTTTCCTTTCACCGTTTAATTTCCTGGAGTGCTTTTTCAAACTAGAAGAAGCTGTAAGATCTTCGTTGGAAAGTGATAGGACAGGTTAGGTTGAGTGGTGTGGAGTTCTCACCGTGACCTTAATATTACGCTCTGGGCGGTATTCAGACAAGGTAAGTCTGTGCTGAAGAGGTCACCGTTGTGGACATTTCCGCATAAAGGTGGCATGCGATTTGACTCAGAATAAAAATATTTGTGAAGACCTATGAACATTTGAAGTCAGCTGATATGTGTCTGAAATGAATAGCATAGCTTTATCCGACTAATCTTTGTACATCGTTTAATTATTAAGACTCGGTTGTTGTTGTCATAACGTTCACGTACTTCTAAATAATAAGTACCGTTTATTTCAGAGTATAACGCGCACTTTTTATACAAGAAAACTGAACAAAATTTGCATGTGCGCGTTATACGCCGTTTATAAAAATGAAAGATTAAAAATTAAGAAAAGGAAAGATGATCATAAGAACTAAAATATTTAATTTAATGAACATGTTGTTTATTTACAAAAAATAATTCTCGCTATCAGATTACACGAAAGTGGTAGTTATTATATCACTCTCAGAAATACTTCCTTCAAATAACGGAACTTTTCCTGGCAGAAGTGCTGCCGGCATATTTCCATTATTTGAAGAACGTTCGTTTTTTTTTTTCTCTGTTACAGGGGGGGGGGGGGGATATCCACTAATTGAAGAAACTTTCGTCCATTTTCTCTCCGTTATAGGAGATAAATTTTCCGTTATTTGAAGAAACGTCGGTTTAAATATATATATATATCTCTTTGTGCTGCCATTTATGATTTATTACGGAAGTATTTATTATTTGATACATTTCAAGAATAATTTCTGACTGACCTTGGGATTCATCCAGGAAACTGACTGCCTTCAGTTGAGTATCTAAACCGTTATAGGCCAGCAGTCGCTTGCTAAAAGGAAAGTTTGAAATGACGATAGGGGTTTTCTTCAAATGGAGGCTTGGGGGTTAAAAATTTTGGGATTTAGAAACTTGGCAGTTTTGAAGATAATTGCGGGAGATTTCGTCATTACGGAGATGATGGTTGGGGTTTTAACACTTTAGTATTAACAGAGGATAAAAACATGAATTATAAATATTTTTAATTTGATTGTTAGATGTAAAATACGAATATTATATTTTTAATTTAATTCGAGAAGAAATGCTTGCTTTTTTAAGTAAAATCGATTTTTTTAACTATTATATATTTTTTAAATGTGTTTGTTTAGACTATATTTTAAGTGCGAGTGTTTTTCTTATAACTTTAAAAATAAATTTCGAATAATTTTAAATGAATGAGAAAATTAATTGTTACTTTTTTTAAATTCGAAAGCACTATTTTTGTTTTTCTTGTTTTTAAATGAATTAGAATTTTTAATTTATTGAATTTTCAGGTTTTCATTTTTAAAATAAATTCGAACTTTAGTAGATTTAGAAAATAATGGTATGCTGGTAAAATCCTGGTGACCGTCTCTGATCCAACATAGTCAATATTTTATATTAGTAAGCTCCCCAAGGTGTTAAAACAATCTAAAATTTTGATTTCTGTGATATTGTTGGGGCTAGAAACTTGAAATTTGGTGTTGTTGTTACTTTTAAGATGTAAATACTTGCTATGAACGGTTTCTCATAGGTTCGAAATTTAAAAGGGTGAAATGAACTAAAACGTTTGAAAAATGTTCTAAATTATGGTTCCTTTGATACTGTTGGGGCTAGAAATTTGAAATTTGACTTGGGTGTTACTTTTTACTTTTAAGCCGTAATTGCGTGCACAAAACATTTTCTGAAAATTTTGAAATGTAAAAGGGTGCAGGACCAAAAACGTTCTAGAATTGCGATTTCTTGACACTGTTGGCGCTAAAAACTTGAAATTTGACATGGTAGTTACTTTTAAAATGTAAATATTCCCAAAGAACGGTTTCCAAAAAAATCGAAATTTCAAAGGGTGAAATGAGCGGAAAACGGTTTAAAAACGTTCTAAATTACGATTTATTTGGAATTGTTTGTGCTAAAACTTGAAATGTATAATAAAACTAGATTTATTTCTCCCCAAAACAGTCAAAAAACCTCATGCATTTTTTTTTAATTATTATTGGCTATTATGATTGATGTAATTATTATTTTTTAAATGTTAAAAATTGTAATCATTTTCAATAATTTAAAAGCAGTTTGTGGAATTTTTTTCATTGTTTCTGATTTTTATTTTATATATTTATTTTATTTATTTATTTTATTTTATTTATTTATTTATTTATTTATTTATTTTTGAAAATACACATAATAAGCATATAAAACATCTATATATATAAAACACAAACGGAAATTTCGTTCCGTTCCTTTATAACTCGAGCTCCGCTGAATGGATTTTGATGGAACTTACACTGTTCGATAGATAATTTTTCAGGGAAGGTTTTAGTATATAACACAACGTTCTACGTAGATTAGTTACAGAATTATGATGGAAAGTTCTGTTATTTTGGACGATAAGGTTACCATAGGTCATTTTTTGGCGACCGTTATCGTTGCCGAATGAATTGAAACGGCTATATCAGAAAATAATTCAAACACATAGAAAACTAAAAGACAAATTCTCTTATTAATTTTATTTAAAATCCCCCCTCCCACGCAAAAAAAGGAAAAAAAAAACTGTTTTAATGAAGGATAATATTATAAAGCGAAAATATTTAATTTAAACCCAAAGGATGTTTGTAATGCTTAAAAATATTCAATATTTGGCGATTTATCGTTTGCGTCAGGTTAACAAAATCTGATCACTTGATTAGATATTATATGAGTGACAATTTTTTTTTTTTTGTTTTTCATTTATTTGTCTTTCTGTTATTTTTTTTTTATATATAACTCCCCTATCATGCGACTTACAGGAGGAACTAGCAGCAGATGTAATTGTAAAAATGACTGCATTTATGAGTTACATGTTATCTGTTTATATACGATTTTGATTTTACCTTTGGCGCCAAACAATGTGATTTTAAGCCAAAAATGCATAAGCTTTACACCAGCTTGAGCTTTATTAGCAATAATAGTGTTTTTCGGGTATACAAGATCCTTTTTGGAGTAAATTTTTACATTAAAATGCAAATTTTATAAATAGCAGTTATTGTTATAAATATGCGATCAAATATTTAAATTTTAGTGAATGTGTGCCACTCAAACACATATTGTAAATATTTAAATTTTAGACATTTAAAAATTTACTACGGAAACACGCTGGTTTGTTTTCACCAAACATATGATTTTTATAACCTCGAATTCAGATCAGCGAATATTGTCTATTCCTTTATTTTTGTTTTTAATATATCGCCAATTTCACTTATAGAAATATTCACTGCGTCAAAAGTTAGGAACTAAAGAATATTCTTAAGGATATGTGTGCAATTATGCGTTATTAGTATCACAAAAGGCAACATTTTGTAATAAAAATTGCGTGCTGAAATAAATTTTCGATGCTCTTTTTGATTCGTCATTGTTTTTAAAAGATATTAGACTAATCGTCCGTATTCCGGTCACCTGCCAGTTGGTATTTTTACTATATTGTTGGAAGTTTTGTTTATGTTTCAAAGTTACTCTGGACGGATTAGCAATTGCTAAATTTATGGGTTTATTTAAATTATGAAGCAAAGTTTTACCAAAAAAGCAATGCTTCCAATCAATGCACGGAAAAACTTTGTAATGTCAATGATGGCGAATGGAATAAATAATATTTGTCGATTTATCATTTCAGCCTGGATAAGAAAAACGAGTAGCTGAAATTAATTTTTCGATCATTATAAAGCATTTTCGACTTACACACATCCCTAGCATCTTAACATAGTGGCAAATAAATTTATTTCTGCGTGTTATTATGCTCTTTAGTGAAATGCAAAGAAAATATTCGGTTTAAGTATTCACCAAAAAGATTATTACTAAACATTTTGCATAACTAACTTTATCATTGTCAGTTTTGTATAAGGTATGGAATTTTGCTAATGAAAAATTTATAATTGAATTAACAGTAATTTGACATTATTTAATGGAACATGGTTTGGCGTGTCAATAACTTCGTTTTGTAAGTAACTTTGGTACATTAGTAACCATATCGTTTCAAGCACTTCTAATGTTTGACGTCAAACTTGGATATCGACAAGATTATGGAAGATTAGAAAGATTTTATTGGATGCAAACTAGAGGTTTATTCTTCTACCGGATTTAATCATCGGTTTTTTTTTTAGGTTAACGGTTACACGAATGCAACTGATCTAAAAATGGAAAGACAGTGAAAATGGCGTCATTTTAATTTTATTCAAACTATTCAGCTTTACAAATACACTTTTTTATGTTTCACCAGTTTTTTTAAATAGGAAAGTTAAACACTGTTCCTTATGTGCAAACAATTTATTACGTTTTTGACTGTATTTACTCTGCTAGAATCGAAAGATGAAAAAACGTAGTAGACTTGCCTGAAGAGGACGTATATTACGAAATATAACTTAACATAGAGTGAGATTGTACTTACGTTACCAGAACCTCACATAGAGACAAGAAAGAGGAACGGAGTTCAAGAACTTACAGACGAAAATGAATCACCCGAACATTATTTAAGTTCAATGGTGAATCTATGCAATCATTGTAATGCTCTCTTTTTAGTAGTATGTTGACTAGAGAACATTTTAGTTCCTGTTGACATAATGGTCTTATGGTTATAATGGCCTCATTTCCAAACCAAACTATATCCAAACCAAACTCTACTACAAATGATCAACTAAATGAGTTGTTTCTTATTAGCCCAAATTTTGTCGAATGTATGATATAATATAACGCAATGTCGTTCGCATCGTTTGCAGCAATATTGAAGGAAAAACCAGGTGAACGTCCCTATTGCTTTAAAATACATTCTCAAATCCATTGATATAATTCGTTTGAAAATTTTGACTAGGGTAGCATCCGTAGGTGACGATCCATATTCCTTTAAAATAAAAAGCCATTTCATAATTTCGTATGATTTAAGGTACATTTAGAAAAATGGCCCAGCGCAGCGGGCGTAGCATGCTAGTAAAAAAATAAAATGTATATTTATATTTCAGTTCTCTTAATATTGCTTATTCGTAAATCAATGAAATTAAATTCTACGGACTGGAACTCGTGGTATTCGAATAATTCTTTTAATAAGCTTTATATGAGCATAACAGCTTCCCCTCGCTGAAGACTGTTGCTTTACGAATCG
This sequence comes from Maratus michaelseni, assembly GCA_963931845.1. NCBI lineage: Eukaryota > Metazoa > Arthropoda > Arachnida > Araneae > Salticidae > Maratus > Maratus michaelseni. Next base: position 8,508,918 of record OZ007590.1, on the reverse strand, counting down.
CATTTAAAGAATGCATGCTCAAAATGAAACATTTCCTTTTATAATCTCATATTCTTTGGAAACAAAACACAAACTGGAAACTACAAAATAATAGTGGGATAGAAAATTTTAATTATCAAAACTCACTGTAAAAAAGAACAAATGATTTTTAATCTAGGAAAATATAATATGACCACGAACGAAAAAATATATATACTAATTAATTTTTCAGCAGACATACGCGGTAAGTTAATGAAATACGAAGGATGTGAATTATCACTTTACTAAACAGCATACAACCAGTAGAGTGAAAAAATGTCCAGACCGGGGTTCGATACTGGATCCCTTGGTATAGTGCACCAAGTGCTTTACCAATTAAGATATATATTAACATTTTAGAAAAATGTTAACGTCAGAAAATATATATTAACATTTTATGAGTTACCCACGATTAAGCGAACGTTTTTTCTCTTTAGAAATCCTAGGAACCGATATATTTTCGAGATTTAAACAAGCATTTATAAATACAAAGTTTCTTTTGCTGCTAATAATTTTCGGAAACATTTCCGAATAATTTTTATAGTGCATTAATCAGTTTTCTCAACCCAGAATATAGATTTTTCGGATGCTATCAATTCTAAAGTATACATTTCATCGTTCAACAAACATGTTTCAGAGACAAACATGGTAAATTAACAGAATTAACATTAACATAAAAACATTATTTTATTGCCCCTGCATGTTTATATGCAATTACGCAGCTTAAAATGTTAAATTGAGAATTGATAGTATCATGAAAATCCCATATTCCGGTTTGAAAAAGCTTATTAATACACTATGAAAACTATTCGGAAACCTTTTAGAAAATCTGTGGCGAAAACAGATTAGTTTCTTATGTTTCTAAAGATAAAGAACGCTTTTCCACATCGTGGGTAACTCAGAAGAGGTTATTATAGATACTTTCTTTCGTGGTTATAGTATATTTGCGTAGATTAAGAAACATTTGTCTTTTTTACAGTGCAGAAAACAAACAATTTAACGAATCATTTTTTTCTTTTAAGTAAAGATTAAATTGTATTAAATATTTATTTTGATAATTGCCTTTTGTGATATCTCAGCTCAAGAAAATTTAGTTTAAAATTTCTGATTTATATTCTTTTTCGATATATATTACCTTATTATTATTATTATTTGAAGTTAAAACTTTTGTGTATATCAGAATAAATACGATTTGGTAAATTAAAAATATATTTTTTATTTTAGTTATATTTTAGTTCTAATTGAGCAATAATTATTAAAACACTTAAATGCGAGGTTAATGAAACACAAATGATAGTTAACTAATATTTTCTTGGAATAGTTATTACTGAAAAAGTAAAATGAGTTACAAAATTGTTTTAGAAAATCTCATGAATTAAACTTTTTCTTTTATATTCCTTGGGAGAACCTAACTTTCCTTTTCTAGTAACGTTCGTTCTTCTTGTTATTTTCTTCCTTTTCCTCATTCTCTTGACATATTCCATTTTCATTCAAACTAGATGTCAGCAGTGACCTCCATTTTCAAATACTACTTTCTTCCTACCTTGAATCCTAAGCCAGTTAAATTTCCAATAGTTCATTTCTCTTTACATTGTGAGGGTGCTTTTAATTTTATTTTCTTCCTCATTTAAGACGGCTATATTGAGATATATTGATGCATGTTCTTTTTTCTTATTAAAATAGTACATATTAAAATAGAACATATATTTAAGTTTGAACCTTAAGCCAGTTAAATTTCAAATAGTTCATTTCTCTTTATATTGTGAGGGCGCTTTTAATTTTATTTTCTTCCCCATTTAAGACGGCCGTATTCAGATATATTGATGCATGTTCTTCTTTCTTATTAAAATAGTGCGTTTAGTTCTTAGAACATATATTTAAGTTTGAACCTTAAGCCAGTTAAATTTCAAATAGTTCATGTCTCTTTATATTGTGAGGGCGCTTTTAATTTCATTTTCTTCCTCATTTCAGACGGCAATTTTGAGATATATTGATGCATGTTCTTCTTTCTTATTAAAATAGTCCATTTAGTTCTTAGAACATATATTTAAGTTTGAACCTTAAGCCAGTTAAATTTCAAATAGTTCATTTCTCTTTATATTGTGAGGGCGCTTTTAATTTCATTTTCTTCCTCATTTAAGACGGCAATTTTGAGATATATTGATGCATGTTCTTCTTTCTTATTAAAATAGTCCATTTAGTTCTTAGAACATATATTTAAGTTTGAACCTTAAGCCAGTTAAATTTCAAATAGTTCATTTCTCTTTATATTGTGAGGGCGCTTTTAATTTTATTTTCTTCCTCATTTAAGACGGCCATATTGAGATATATTGATGCATGTTCTTCTTTCTTATTAAAATAATGTGTTTAGTTCTTAAACATATATTTAAGTTTGAACCTTAAGCCAGTTAAATTTCAAATAGTTCATTTCTCTTTATATTGTGAGGGCGCTTTTAATTTAATTTTCTTCCTCATTTAAGACGGCAATATTGAGAGATATTGATGCATGTTCTTCTTTCTTATTAAAATAGTGCATTTAGTTCTTAGAACATATATTTAAGTTTGAACCTTAAGCCAGTTAAATTTCAAATAGTTCATTTCTCTTTATATTGTGAGGGCGCTTTTAATTTCATTTTCTTCCTCATTTAAGACGGCAATTTTGAGATATATTGATGCATGTTCTTCTTTCTTATTAAAATAGTGCGTTTAGTTCTTAGAACATATATTTAAGTTTGAACCTTAAGCCAGTTAAATTTCAAATAGTTCATTTCTCTTTATATTGTGAGGGCGCTTTTAATTTCATTTTCTTCCTCATTTAAGACGGCAATTTTGAGATATATTGATGCATGTTCTTCTTTCTTATTAAAATAGTCCATTTAGTTCTTAGAACATATATTTAAGTTTGAACCTTAAGCCAGTTAAATTTCAAATAGTTCATTTCTCTTTATATTGTGAGGGCGCTTTTAATTTCATTTTCTTCCTCATTTAAGACGGCAATTTTGAGATATATTGATACATGTTCTTCTTTCTTATTAAAATAGTCCATTTAGTTCTTAGAACATATATTTAAGTTTGAACCTTAAGCCAGTTAAATTTCAAATAGTTCATTTCTCTTTATATTGTGAGGGCGCTTTTAATTTAATTTTCTTCCTCATTTAAGACGGCAATATTGAGATATATTGGTGCATGTTCTTCTTTCTTATTAAAATAGTCCATTTAGTTCTTAGAACATATATTTAAGTTTGAACCTTAAGCCTGTTAAATTTCAAATAGTTCATTTCTCTTTATATTGTGAGGGCGCTTTTAATTTAATTTTCTTCCTCATTTAAGACGGCAATATTGAGATATATTGGTGCATGTTCTTCTTTCTTATTAAAATAGTCCATTTAGTTCTTAGAACATATATTTAAGTTTGAACCTTAAGCCTGTTAAATTTCAAATAGTTCATTTCTCTTTATATTGTGAGGGCGCTTTTAATTTTATTTTCTGCCTCATTTAAGACGGCCATATTGAGATATATTGATGCATGTTCTTCTTTCTTATTAAAATAGTGCGTTTAGTTCTTAGAACATATATTCAAGTTTGAACCTTAAGCTAGTTAAATTTCCAATAGTTCATTTCTCTTTATAGTATGAGGGCGCTTTTTGTATTTTCTGTCTCATTTTAGACGGCCATATTGAGATATATTGATGCATATTCTTATTTCTTATTAAAATAGTACGTGTAGTATTTAGAACCGATAGTCAAATCATGCACTCTAGCGATTGAAGTGCTTGAATTGCATTTACGTTAATATGCGTTTTCCTTATTGAATTAAATTTAGTATGTTGTCTAGCGTTAATATGTATTATTTTTTGTTCCCAAGGCATTTGCGAATAGAATAAAATGTATTGGGTAATACAAAGATCCCCCTTGGCGACAGAATATGGAACTTTCCTATTATTTGGGAATTTACAGAAGTTAAGCCACTGTGACGTATAATAGACGAATTATGAAACATTTTTTTAATTACCTGAATTGACGTCACAATATTTTCTCATCAAAGAAAGAGTACAAATTTCTCGGAAGCTAGTGAAATGGCAAAACATTGCATGTGATATTACATTACATAGACGTTCCCTTGCATTCTTCGTAAACTAAGAGTTGATGCTAACAAATAGGTTGTAAGTTGTAAATTTTTATAAACTGATGTGGGCGCCGGCAGAATGAAGTCAAGGGAGAGACAAGATTTTCGAACAGAAGTGCCTAAGATCCCCAATCTTAGTTGCATTTTTTAAAATAAAGAATATGAACTTGAAATAAGCTAAACTAAGATTTTTTGTTGTTGTTGTTTTTTTAATTAAAACCGCCGTAAAACTTAATTTTTAAGCATATCAATATTAAAAGTAACATTGAAATGCCACAAAGAAGAAATAATAAAAAATATAAAAGGTAAGCAACCATATTGTACCATAAGTATACACATTTACTAAGTGTGAAAATAGTATATAATGTTTTTTGTTGTTGTTTTCTGCTTTCTTTCAAGTGCTTTAGTTATCTATCCATCAGCGAAAACATCAGAGAACAGTCGCTAATTCATTAGTTATTGCATTTTATAATTAAAACATTTTTTGCATAAATTTTAAAGGATAGCATAAAATAAAATAATAATCTAGGTACAATCTTAATCATCATCTAACTTTTTTTTTTTCTGTAACTGTCAAATAGAAATTTATGTAGCTTGAAATTATCTTAATATTCTTTAATATGTACGTTTGTGAATATTCTAAAAAAGCAATTAGTTGATTTAGAGCAAATTTTTATATCTATGTATTTCATATTCTGAAAAATAAAATCTTTAAAAAGAAACGCAATGTAAAAGATTTTAGTAATTTGTATAAGTTTCTATCCTGTTTCCCTTTCTAATCTATTAGTCATCCTCTTCATAATTAGTCATCCTACTTAGTCATAAATCCTTTATTTTTATTTTTATTTTTATTTTCTTCATTAACCTAAACAATGGTGTACATTAAATTTTTGATTAAATTTCGTTCTTTCTTGATTATTTTCTAGATACAGTATTAAATAAAGTGTGATACATCAAAATTAATATGCTCAAGGTTATACATCTTTAAACAATAGTATAATAAAATCCTTAAAATATGGCTATTTGTTAAGTATTAAAAAACACTTATTGTATGTAGATTATTTTATGTCATTTTCTACGAAGCAGAAATGATATATCGAAGATCATTGAAGATCTCGAGACCATGCATGTTATCTAATGGAATTTCCCATGCAGTTAAATGATTTTTTTTTTTTTTCATTTAAAGAAAAATTATTTCGACTTTTATTGAACATTATTATTTCTTCTCTTACATTATTATCTTCGATTTTAAAAAAAAAAAGGAAAAAGAAAAGATTTTCTATAAGTCTAGACAATGTTCTACTTTTTGAAACTCAGCTTTTGCACCAATTCAAAAAAGAAAGAAAAAGAAAGAGCGAAAAGAAAAGGAAGGGAAAGGAAACTAGTCGTTGGGGGCCACCGTAATACTTACCCATCATGGATATGCATAATATAAAATATGAAAATAAAACATGTGTAAACTACTTATAAAATGCATTGCAATTCGAATAAAATCGTGGCTTGATGACGTCATAAACTTTAAATGCTCTATTACTGCATTGCGCAACAGAAACATCCTTATAACTCCAAAATTGATAATCCGGATAATCGAGGTTACTGAAATTCAATAAGCTTCTTTCAATTATTACATACTAAGTACATACCAATTTTCAAGTCTCTATCTCAATTTGTTCGGGAGATAGAGCTTTTACAGACACACAGATAGACGGACAGCAAAAATTTTTTTCTAAAAATATGTTTTTCGGAATCTCCAGTGTCTGAAACGTGTAAATCCGTCATTTTTTTTTTTCGATTTTCAAACAAGACTTACTCTATACTACGTATGATGGGTAAGTAAAAAGAAATAAATAATTTGTAATAATATCGCATGTTAATAAGGTATGCCTTTTTATAATTTGTAAGTTTACGTGTTTGTTCCAGCTATCATGAAATAAATCTTCAACGGTAATTTAAAAAAAGTATAGTTTAAAAAAAAAAAAAAAAACAAGTGGGTAAATGTGATTGAAGATCGCACAAAGGGTTTTGTTTAATATTCATTTCAAACTTTATTTGAATACATTATTGATATTTTTCATTAAAAAAAATGCCGTCAGTGAGCAATCCAACAAAATATATAAAATGTAAAAAATCTATTAGAGTTTAAGAAAAAAAAATGGTTTTCACATACGTTCTGTCAACCCGGGAATCTCGGGTTGGATCCTTTATTTATGATAAAAGAAGGAAAATATACTGGACAGTTGCGCTGTCTATTTGATCATTTTGTAGTAATAATGCAACACATTTTTCAAATGTCTTCAAAATTTCTTTCATAGTCTATTGTCATATTAATAGTACGCGAAACAACTACGGGGATATTCGTTAGATTCCAGTAAACCTTAATTTTTGACATTTAGTTGGCTACTTTAAGTTTTTTTTTACAGTAAAATGTAATTTTCTCCCCCCCCCCCCACCCAAAAAAAAAATCGGATCCAAAAGGGTTAAATTTGGTTTTACCTCTAATGTGCAAATAAATGCAATATTTGCCAGCTACAGTCTAGTCTCTCTATAACGAACTTCCATGTAACAAATTTCTCTGATGTAACAAATTTTTAGCAGGAACGGTCATTTCCCCCCATAATTACATTAAAAATAGTCTCCATATAGAGAAAGATCGTTCAGAATTTTTTCATCAAAACCACGTGGAATCAATTTTCTTTCATTGATTCCTGATTTGTCTTTTAAAGCTAGGTACCCCTGCCTTATTCTTTATTTTGTTTATCAAGTTCATTTTCACAAAAAAAAAAAAAAAAAAAAATGCAGTAGTTTATTTATCAATATGTTTAAAGTAGTTTATTTATGATTATTGATCTTGAAGATGTCGCCGACTGAGCGTGGTACGAAAGTTGTCGATCTGTTTATTCATATGTATTTATAATCCTTTATGTGTACTGTTATCACTTTAAGCATATACATTTTCACTTTAACCCCTTCGGCCCTGACGTCCTACTAAAAGGACATATCTTTTATAGAGTATTATTTTGTCTTAAACATTATTTTTATTAATTTCAGCATCTAATAGTGATAGTATGAATCTCTACATTTCCTATTACGACTTCACTTATGTTTTTCGTTTAGTAATAATAATAATAATAATAATAATTTTCATAATTATTAGCAAGCCGTTGGCATTTCTTTTAATTAAAACATACGTTTCACTCTTTAAATTAAAATTTCGGAATCCTTTTCCGAATTGGTAATTTGTGATAAAAGATAAAAAATATTACTAAATTTTTATGCTTGTTTAATTTAGTTGTAATACGACATTTTCGAAACGTCTTCAAAAATTCTTCCTTAGACTATTGTTATATGAAAAACACGCAAAATAACTACATTTGTGAGGTTTGGGTAAAGAACGCACTCGTTAACTTTCATTAAACCCTAACTTCGGTGATTCCGATAGCTATTTTTAATTTTGTTAGCATAACAGTAATTTTCCCCCAAAATTGAAAAAAAAAAAATCAGGGCTGAAGGGGTTAATGATAATAAGTAATTTTCTTATATAATTCTGCATTCCTTGTTAAAGTGCGGAAATTTTTACGAGAGTGTAATAGTTTTCAAATCAAAACAACCACAAATTACAGCTTTCTTCGTCTAAAATAAATATAAGTTTTCCTTGTGCGTTTTTTTACTATGCTTGCAAATAAATGTTTATTTTCCGTAGCTGTTTAAATAATTAAAAAAAAAAAACAATATCAAGTTAATATTTAGAGTTAAACATTTCAAAATCTTAATTAAAAACCTCAAAAACAATTTCTTTTTCAAAATTTACACATTAAAGAGGGTTTTTTCGTTATTATCTATGTAACGAATTTTTTGACTGTATAATGGAATTCATTATACAGAGACTCGACTGTATTACCATAATTTAGTTAATCATGCACAGTCTTTATTTTCTCGTTTTATAATCATATAATTTTTCTGTAAAATACATCGCATACTAACATCCAGACAGATGGACATATCAAATCAAAGTCATTAACACCTTTGCAAATAACATGTAAATAAATGATGTATATCCTAAGAACTTCTGACAGCTGCAGATTTTCTAAATATCCAATCATATTTTATTACTCATCAAACTTGTTCACTTCATTCAGTTTTCTGACTCTTCCAGTCCTTATTAAAGGTCTACCCTTCAAAGAAAATAAAGATGGGGGGGGGGGGGGGCAAATTGACTTCTCATATGAAAGAGGAGGAAGAGGTAAACAAATCTGCTCTGCTCTCTGCGAAAGGGTCAGGTGCATTCCTTAGATTCCTTTCTCAGAAACCGCGCTGACTAAGTACTATGACGTCGAATAAAAAGGTGTAATCTAGAATAAGAGCGAAAAGGAGATTTTTTTTTTTTTTTTCTTCTCCGTATCGGGAAACCCCGGTTTGGAAACGGTATCCAGTGCCATGAACTTGGAAGATTTATGTTTGAAAAAAAACAAAAAAAAAAAAAAAACAATGCTGCATTTGTAAAGTTCCGAACTGATTTATTCGATTTGTTTGTAGTCGATGCCAGACATCACGTGACGAATGCAAGCGGGGAAATGCTCCACGATCAAACGTCGATTCCTGGGATAGACCGTAGATTGTCAAGTAGTATTGGATTACACTAGTTCTAGGTTACACTGTCATTGCAGACTGATAGGTTGTTTTTCGTGGGCGGATTGAGTTACGAAATGAGTTGATGCTGCACAAAATGGAAATTGTCAAACAATCCGCGAAATTGAGACAACTAAGAAACGATGTAAAAAATAAAGCTTTTAATACATATATATATATATATATATATCTTTTTTTAAACATAATTAAGGGCATATATTTTTTCAGGAAGTCTTTGTTAAAATAGTATTTCATGTTTCGGTTACTAGCATACTATGATTTAAATATAAATTGAAGAAAATAATAATATTAAAGTTAAAATTCAGTACGGGTGTCACGTATACCCTCAATATAGTGTGAGTATGTTTGTTTGTTTTTGTACCAGAATATTTTAGTCGTAATCTTTGCCTTGCCTAATCGTAGAATTCTTTATTGCAGTACATATATTGTGCTACGGACATACTATTTTTTTTTCCATGGCTTCTCTAGTAAGATACATGTATACTCATACATAGGAAGAGGAGTTTTGTTTTTTCCCCCTTGACGAAAGCAATGGGTAAAACAAAAAGTAAAATATAAAATTTTACTTGTGCACCTAGACAACGGAAAAGATTTTGAATGGAATAAAGTGCGAAAATTTCAATAAATATTCTTTCTTGATAAAAAAAAAATATATGAGTGTTAAGAGCAAGGTTTAGCACTGATCCTAAAAAAGGGATGCTTTAGACTGATTTTAAACTTTCCCGTGCGTTTTATTGGGAAAAATACACCTCGTACCTTGCTAATGAATCTAAAATAGTTTTCTCATACAATTTAAATATGTTTTCTTGAGATAAAGAGAAAAAAAAATCTAAATTAATTATTAAATTGTAAACAATTCTGGTTAGAATTCAATAGTTCTCATTACAAATAGCTCAGTAAAATTTCAATATTTTTTCTTTAACTCGAGAGAGAAAAAAATAAAATTATTACTAAAAAATAAATAGTTCTTAAAGTTACTAGCTTTAAGTTAAAAATGTATATTTATTAAAATTTCTTTATGTTATAAATACTGCAAAAATGTACATTTTATAAATAAACACTAAAATATATTAATTATTAAAACTGAATATTGGTAGATTAATAAAAACAAGAAATGAAATACATGAAAGTAATATAACATAATTAGGCCGTTCATAATGGGGGTGCTAATTATTCGGCTCTTCCCCCAACAACACTAAATGCGTTTTTTCTTTCTTTCTTTGACCCTTTAGGCTAAATAACAGTATATGTTTAAGCTAAATTATGTGAAATGATATTTTTAAAATACATAAGATAAAATTCTGATTGTCGGAAAATATGTTCTTATAGACTTGTTAGGGCAGAAAGGGGCTAATGACTATCTCTGTAGATTTTCAAATCTTAGAGCGTTAGTACAACAAGTACATGCTGGGGAAACCCGGCCTAAGGCCTAAAGGCCCAGGTCTGGATCCCGAAGCTGCTAGAGGACTATGGCACGTCCCCAAGTGTTATGCCGTAGTTCCCTTTAGGGCACGGGTCTCACCGTCATATGCTGTCGCAGCGACTATGTCGCCAATCTCTTGGGAGATTTGGGATGATGCGCAGGTGGCGGTCCCCCCCACCGGCGTAGAGCACACGAGACTGATCCTGGTCGTGTTCGTTAAAAGTTCCTCAGAATTTGGGTACGGCAGTGCTCAGTTATATGTACTAGGCTGCTAGTATTTGATATTATTTAAAAATTTTCCAGTTTTCTGGTTGTTTTTACAATAAATACATTTGAAATTTAAATGTAGGAACACGCAAATTCCTATCCACAAGAATATTTGAATTTATCTGATTTATTTAATCTGTAAAGAGCTCAAAATATCCGTCAATTTATTTTAAAGGGATATTTACACCTAACCTAAATAGAAAATATATGCATTTGAGCATAAAATAATAATATAGATGTAGAGGCACAGATATAAACTATTTGAAGCATAAAATGTATACTTAAAGGCTGGTGTAATAAAATCACACAGTTGTGTTGTAATAGTGACTATCAAAATGTCTTACAATATTTCTTCAGAAAGTAGTAAGCCACTATTTGACTCATGTTTTTAAATTTTAATTAAGTATATGTTTTTAAAGTTTTAAATTTTAATATAATGTTTTAGACTGAAGCAAAAAAAAAGTTAAATGAATCTTACTAAAATGAAAGGCGGCAAGGGATATTAATGACTCTCCAAAATTTGTTTAGAATGAAGCAAACAAATACTTAGCTCGTATGTTTTTAGATCTTAATAATAATGTTAAGGCCTTGACTCCTAAAATAGAAAGAAAAAAAAACCTTCACGTTCTTCCACATCCTATCTAAATATGAAGATCGGGCTAAGCAATGAAAGTGGAAGATCAAGTCATTAATTACGAGTTTATCAAAGAATCTTTTAATTCCATCCAAAATCTCATTAATGATGTTTGCACTTGCGTTCGTACGTATATATCGTAAATAAATAACTTATGGAGATCTCACGAAGAAGATGAAGAAGTATTTTAATTAAAATTAACAGCATATATAAAGTTCAATTTTACTACATAAGTATTCTTTTTCAGAATTATATACAAAAACAAATTTGCGAATTGTAAACGAAAGCTCATTAAGCTATAAGCATTCAACACTGAATTAGTGATGCCAGAAGATAACCGCTCGTGACCCAGCGTAATATATAATTGATGCCAGTAATGGAACTTGCAACAAAATTTTTCAAAATTTTGACGCTTCCGCGTTGTTGATCAGACGGCACCTGACTTCTCTTTGACCGTCGGGTAGCGTACCCCTGTCTGCTAAATTCTCATCCATACCGCACCCTAAATGGGCTTTGTTTTTAAATCAAAGAGAAGTCCAATGTGAGATAGGGTCAAACTTTTACCACGGAATGAAAACAGCCAAATGGAAAAGAAAGGGGAGGAATAAAGTATTTCAAACTCAAAGACCCTAGAGAAAAAGTAAGAGCTAAATGGAAGGGGTCAAAGAGATGGATTCACAGGTGAAACTGGTCACGTCATAACTTGAGGTTCCCATTTGGTTGCGAATCCTTCCACAAGTCGTGGGCGTCTTCAGCCGTGACCCTTTCCGCCTGGAACTGTCCTGGAGGTATATGGAAAGGAGAGTTGCCGATTTCGCGAGACGTTTTCTTTTCTTAAAAAGAGACCCGGTCCGGTATTTTCTTTTGGTGCATTGTTTAGGGTTTGTTTGTGTAGCTGTAGTCCTTCCCCCCCCCTTCTGATATCATAAGCCTGCAGTGGATAAAAACCGTCTGGTGTAGCCGTGAGAAAACCTTGACTCTCGACTCAGCAGGAGGTCACCCAAGAAATGTAGGGGAAACAGTTGGGGCGTTGTCAGGTCCGAGACGAAATAAAATAGTACGTTATAATCTGACATTTCATCCCCTGAATTACATAACTATAAAAATAGGCAGGTATGTAACAATGTAACAATTCTTAAGTTCTATTCATGTCTTCTTTATGCTACAAAAAGTGTTTTTCTCAAAAACAAACCTTTTTACAGCGTTTAAAACATACTTAGAAGTATAAAAAATTATTATTTAACTGTGTTATTTATACGGGGAGATTATGCATAGTTATCGAGTCAAAGTAATGAACAATTTGCTGTTTTATATTTTATTACATATTTTGGCATGAGAGAAGGGCCTTCAGGAAGAACTTTTGATGAGAAAGTGACACAAATTCTTGTTTTCGAGCGACACTAGGAACTTTGCCAACTCACTAAGAACATACGGAATCGAACTAGCAAAACCTAACCTTAGGTGCAGTGCAAGAGACAATGGATGGTTATCCATATGCAGAGTCATCTATCCATATGCAGAGTCATCTATCCATATGCAGACAGTCATTTTTTTAGTAGAAAGGAAGCATTATTCTTAATATGCATCTACATTACCAAAACTTTAGATCTGCTGCATATAAAAAAGGCTTGATAATATACTTTCAATGAAAAACGAGAGCGACAAATTCGCTCCCGATGAACTTCAATAAAAAAGATTAGCTGTCTGATCTGCAGTTTTCATTCTAATGATAATTGCGGCCTCTTAAAAAGAGGAGCAAAAACTGAAATATGATGCTCAATAATCTTGATTTATAAATTTTTTAACTTAAAATCCACAAATCCAGAATAAAGAGAAAATGCATTTTCGTACTTTTTGTGCCTTTAAATGTGTGTATATAAAAAAATAAACAAATTTCTTAAAATTTTTATTTTTTTTTATAAATACGAGTTACGAGATTACGAGTGTGACATTAATTTTTACATAAAGTAAATGAGTATAGTCTAAAATGCGTCTATGTGCTTTTACAATTCATTCATATCATTAGTTTTCGAAATATATAAAGACGTTTCGCTTTTTGAAGGTCTAAGAGGACCATCTCATGCTATCGTCGGCATCCAGGGAAGATAAAATCTTAGAAACTGACCGGAAAATTTTTATAGAAATTGCTTTCATTTAAAGATAATTCATCTACCATCAAGAATTTCAGGGCTCTTAAGAATCTGATTAATGAATTCGTTCCAAGTTCAAGAATTTCTACATACTTTCCGAGTAAATAATTGAAAATATTTTGTTACTCGCCCATGTAAGAACTGAATTTTATTTCTAGAAATTTTTAGATAACCCCCTTACACATTTTTTTTTATATAATTACCAGAGTATCCAACCCGGTCTTCCTTTGTTACAGAACATAGGTTAAACTTTTTTTTTTTAATTGAAAACTCTAATAGAATTTTTACATTTTATTTTTTTATAGATTGCCGACTAACAAAATCAAAAAAGCATTTTTTAATTATTATTATGAAAAACATCAATTATGTATTCAAATAAAGTTTTGATTGAAATTTATTAAGAGCTATACTTTCGTAATAGCCGTATGTCAGAGGTTAACAGCCGAAGAAATCGCCAAAGATTTTGCTGCTTGCAGTAGCCTTTTTAATTATGTTCATTTCAATGTTTATGCACGTAGTTCAATTACATATCTGTTAAATTGGCGTTTTGTTTATATTATATTATTTATTGATTGACTGATTGATGAAGGTTATTTCGTTATTGAGTAATAGCCGGAAACAAACGTTGAACTATTTATATTGTTTTAAGTGCAAACGGTTAATATTTCGTATTCGAAGAGCTGCACGCGATAAAGATAGATTTTTAAAAAATCATGTTTGAAAATTATTTTTAAAAACATTAAAAAAAAATCAGGAAATTGAGATACAGCTTTCAAACAAATTGCATTTTAAAGTGTATTTTTTCCCTATTCAACGGTGTAAAAAATGGATTACTTATATCGTTGTCACCGTCGATATGACGTCAGCGTTACTCATGGATATGTTTTTGCTTTATAATGTACATTTAATTTTTCTTTAAAAAAAAACACAGTAATAATTAATGTAATTTTAATTTTATGTTAGTAAATATACATATTACATAATGTTATTGACTTCGTTTGAGTAAGAAATTTATTACTTAAAAATACATGGAAGTTTTTTTTTCTTTACTTCTTTTAAAATGTATTCATTTATTAATAAAGAGACTCATAAAGCATTTTAGAATTGGAATGTAGATGCTTCAAAGAAGTCAGTTTTTTTTTCGCGAAACACATGTAAATTTAAATGTAGAATGTTTCAAAGGGAATTACTTGTATTATTGAAAGCAAACAAATAAAATGCAGTTCTCATATATTACTTGAATCAATTCCAGGTTTCCACATATAATTCTTCGGAACTTTACTATTAAAATATTTATGACATTTGCATTTAATCTTTAGGGTTAAAACTCATTTAACCAAGGTTTGAAGTATATTTTAATGCTTATAGAGCAATGGATTTTAATGTCGTGATGTGTTTGTATAAATACGAATGAGCGGTAAGTAACATGCAGCAAATATTGTCATTTGAATACATTTAACACCTCTCCTCTCTTAGGCTTGTTTTTAAAGTATAACTGACCAGTCGGCAAAGTCAGAGGGTTCTTTGAAATTTTTTGATGGTGCTATTTCACAGCTTGTCTTTTCTCCTCTATTTTAAGGATATATAAATATAGACAGCAGTGCGATTCCCCACATGAAACTTTTTATTATAAAGTTTTAAAATTCTTAAATGTAATAAATGATGTTATTCATATTGAAAGATTATAAAGTATAGAGGGGCGGGGTGAAGAAATTGCTAGGAGGGGTTCTGGCCATCCAACCCCCAATCTGGTTACGACCCTGTAATAAACACATATTCAGTTTGCAAAACATAATCTAAAATTCATCAGTTTATCTGAATCCTTCCTTCTTCTTTTCGATTCTTACAAAGTATCAAATGCAGGGAAAAAAAATCCAGACCCTTCAACCTCTGGTCACTTACTGGGATGAAGAAATTGCTAGGAGGGGCTCTGGCCACCCTGCCCCCATCTGGTTACGACCCTGTAACAAACACACATTCGGTTTGCCAAACATACTCTAAAATTCATCAGTTTGTCTGAATCCTTCCTTCTTCTTTTCAACTCTTACAAAGTATCAAATGCAGGGAAAAAAGATCCAGACCCTTCAACCTCTGATGGTCACTTACTGGGATCAAGAAATTGCTAGGAGGGGTTCTGGCCACCCTGCCCCCATCTGGTTACGGCCCTGTAACAAACACACATTCGGTTTGCAAAACATACTCTAAAATTCATCAGTTTGTCAATCCTTCCTTCTTCTTTTCAACTCTTACAAAGTATCAAATGCAGGGAAAAAAAGATCCAGACCCTTCAACCTCTGGTCACTTACTGGGATCAAGAAATTGCTAAGAGGGGCTCTGGCCACCCTGCCCCCATCTGGTTACGACCCTGTAACAAACACACATTCGGTTTGCAAAACATACTCTAAAATTCATCAGTTTGTCTAAATCCTGCCTTCTTCTTTTCGACTCTTACAAAGTATCAAATGCAGGGAAAAAAAGATCCAGACCCTTCAACCTCTGGTCACTTACTGTCTGCAGTTTATCAACAGTCATTTTTTTTTTTTATTATTATTATTCACCTTTTCCGTCAAATCCTGTTTCATCGCGTAAAGAAGGATTAAAAGTGATCATCAGATAGATCCGCATCGGAAGTTTTTCAAAAAATAAAGAAAATAAATCGCCATTCTTTCGTCTATTGCGTTTATATTCAGAACGGTCCGTTGGATTTCCTTTCAAATATAGGCTGCTGGGTCTTTTGTGCATCTAGCCTGCTGAGCTAAACTAAATATCTTGAATGACTTTCAGAGGAATGGTCTATGAATATTTTTACTGGCTGTCCATCACGAAAATTACCACGTCTAAAGTCTTTAGGAAACTAACCAGACAACAGGAATATCAGATAAATGGAAAATTTCCAGGAAATGTGTGATTAGTGAGAAAGGTAAGATAAATATCTCAGATTGCTACATAACACATATCTAAGAAAGTTATAATACTTAAAGAAATACACAAAGAAAAATATTTCGTATACATAAAAAGAACAATAATACAAAATCCTTACACATATCTTACAACTGGCCAAGATAAGGAGGTGCCAAAGTACAAAGATCGTATCAATAATTGCTACTATAAATTAATTTTATATAATCTAATCTTTATATAATCTAATTTTATATATCTAATATAAATTAATTGCTAAATTTTTGAGGCAGACAAGACGGATTTAAAATTTCAATGAATTAAAACTCAACTAAAGAATTAAGGAAACTGAAGCTTTAAATATATATATATATATATTGCTTAAGATCTGTTAAATATATAATGCTTATCCGCAAACACACATTTTTCTGTATAATTCATTTAATTAAAAAAAATTAGGTATTTTTTAAATTAAAATAGAGTTTTTTCTCTAAGTATTGAACAATTAATTAGCAGTTATCTACACCAAGTCAGTATTATTTATATCATTGTAGGCATATTATGAAATTCACTTCTCTGAAGAAGAGCACCGTGAAATATTTGCTCCTGAAGCTATAATCGTGTTTTTATCGAGTTACAAACTCACGCTAATACTACAGAAATTGCAAAATACTGCGGTTTTACACTGGAAATATTGACAATGTGTTGACGAAATATTTTTACCAATAGCAGTCCAATATTGAAAAAATGTAAACACACTAATATTGAGACAATATTTTATGCCAATATTGCGGATACTGGCCACATTATAGCTAAGATATTGAAAATATTGGGAAAGCTGTAACCGGTACAAACTTTATTGGATCAATACTGTTTTGCAACTAGGGCTGGTAGAGATTTTTATTTTTCGTTTGTATATTTTTGGGATTTTTTTTCTTTTTTGGTTTTTCACCATCAGAGGAAGTTCTATTAAAAACGAAATTACTTTTCATGTGGCTTGCTAATGCAGTGAAGTGTATCCTCTATCAACAACAGTTTTTGAGAGCAAATCCAGAGAGGTGACCTTTGCCCCCTAACTTTTTCAGGAATAAGTCTTAAGAAGCTCTACGAGGGTTGGGGACGTGAGTGAAGTCAGATTTCTCGAGCATCTTACCCCCGAAAAATAATACTTCCCATGACCTTAACTTTAACTTAGAAACACACAGACTTCTAACTAAGAAAATAAAAACAGACTTGATGGATTCACCTATACGAGATTTTAGTACTAGATTAAGACTAATATTCCGTTAAATATCTCCTGTGTGTCGAAATTTATAAATACTGTATAAAATATAATTGAAGCAGCCAAAAGGTTTATTATGCCCACAAACAAATTTTCGAATTTAGCAATATATTCAGAAAATGGTTTAGTTATATTACACGTTTTTTAAGGGTTTTTTTCTTTTTTGGATTTGTATGGTTGTGAGTTTTTTCTGAATGCGAGGTCTAAAATAGACAGGAAATTCAGCTTTAAGCGGATTCCAAACCATTACGAACATCCAAAACCGAAATCAGTATCGCTTGACAACTAATCAATGCCCTAAGTACTAAATAATCAGTAAGATATTTTAAACAGATAACAGAATGCCAAAAATCTTATTGGAATAATAGCATTTATATGGATATTAAACAACATTTTCATTTTCAGCCTTGTAAGCTTTAGGCGCATATTGTAAAGTTACAACTAAATTCTGAAATTTATGCTGAGTTTTTTTAGTTGCATAAGATAAATAAATATGTAGGGTATTCAAATATGTATCTGTATACTCATAACAATCATTTTATGAAGCATTATAAAAATATGCAAAAATATAATCAACTGCTTAAAGCGTAAGCGTATGCATACAGATACGATAAATGTGTATATGCACACTAGTATATATAGATCCGCGTAGTTGAGTGCGGGGAATTGAGGTATTTGGCCTTGTTAGCAATATTTTTTTTTTTTTCTCAGAAAGAATAATATATTTTTATTTTTATTCATTTTTAGAATCGTGCTTATAAATTAAACACTATTTTTATGCAGTCAGAATTTTATATGTTTTTCACCTTATTAAAAAATATTTTTTTAACTTATCAAAACATGCTTTTCGACGCATTTTGAGGAATTCAAATGTTCTGGAAGAGAAGGAGGGGGGAAGGGGTAGCGTTAAATATGTGGATGGTTATCTTTTTTATGTACATTGAAAATAACCAGAAAGAAAAATAATCTTGTATACTCTCTCCCCGCCCCTCTCTCCAAGAAAAAGAAATTCTAAAGAGCTGAATTAAAAGCACATATGGTGAGGTACTTAAATGCGAGTAATTCTTACAAGGAACATACCAGTTATTCCTATTTCAGAAAAACGTACCTTTCTTCTGTGTGGCATTTGGATGCAATATATCATTATCAAGGCATTATCAATTACATGAAGAATGAATATGATAATATGATAAAGAGCGGAATGATGCCAGCGGAAGAATTAAACCATTTAGAGTGAGGAATATTAAAAGGGAAGAGCAGTTTATGAGAAAGAAGCAGCAATTTCATATGTTCAACAACGCCCATTGAAATCATCACAGAATACCTTGAAATGCCACAGATCGAGATATAAGGTCAGGAATTTCATGTTTTTATTATATTTTAAGGCTTTTAGGAGGGATGTTTGCATGCATTTAACGTGACTGCTTATGTAAATCACATAAATAACTTAAAATAAATTTTAGAATGATCATTTACTGCGAACAGTTTAAAGTAGTTCAAACTCTCAAAACACTTCATATAGCTCTGTTCATGTACAATACTTCATATGCAGTATATTTAACCTCACACTTTTTAAAAGGCATGAAAGAGATAGAAATTGGCAGTATAAACTTAATAGTATTGTTATTTTTATAAAATATGCATAAAAATAATGATATATATGGTAATACACTAAAATCTATATATATAAAAAAATCTATCATGAAATAAATTTAAAATTATCCATCTTTTTAAATATTTACATAATCTAATAGGGGAAAAAAATGTACTTCCAAATGAAAATTGTAGCTCAATTTAGTGACTGCTTATGGCTTTTTAAAATAATTTTCAAGCTTGATTTTTTTTTTCTTTTAATCTATATCAATAATGAACATTTATTTGCTACAAACATGCAAAATAGCTAGTGACAGATGAGTTGCCACAATTGTCATTGATCGCCCAGAATAATTTTTAAAAAACTGCTCTTTCTTTCTTTCTTTTTCTTACTTTTTTTACTTTCTTTTTCTTTTTTTACATTGATTTTTCGTAATTGGGCCCACTTCCAAGTGTTGCCGCCATCATGGTTCTTTAAACTAGATGTGAATACCACTGAAGATTTTAAGCAACACTTTTACGCCAAATCACATGTGCTCAAGTATGGCGCTTGACTATGGACCCGATTACGGATGATTAATAATAAGATCAGATTAACCGTAAAATATGGTACTTTGGTGCTAAACTGAAAGCTGCTAACAAAAAAAAAGTTTTTTTTTTTTTTTTTTTTTTTTTTTTTTTTGTTTCATTAATGCACATAGAAAAAAAAAACAAGCTTGACAATAGAATGTATTTATTTATTTATTTATGTATTTTTTACTATTATAAATAATAATTTTAAAGTCAAAAGAAAACTGGATAAAAGAGGTTTTTGCGAAAATTCTAAAAGATAATTTTCCCTCGTATAAAAAAAAATCCGAGTTCCAAAGTTCTTATAACGATTCCAATAAAAGTATTTACGATATTTTTAAAGTAAAGAATAACAAACCTCAATTTATAAATTAATGTATATACAAAATTGCCTTGTAGAATTCATTGTTGTATTCTAAAATTTCACAAATATATAAAAGAATTACAATAATTATTTTACTCTGTACCAAAATGAAAAAAGTTAAAATAATGATCTGTAAATAAAATATTCATTTTATTTCAACAGATAAATTCGCTAATGATTATTTTGCTAACATTTTTGAAAAATAGGGGTAGATTCAAATTTAAAAGAAATGCTAAATAATTATTACATTCGAAAATGCGCTTTATATTTAATAAAAGAAAGAGTTTTTATGATGCAAATTTAAAGAAACATTTCTAGAAACATGTGTGGTATTTTAAATAATCGTATTTAGCTAAAAACATCTAAATGAAATCTTTTTTTTTTTGTACCATTTAATTTATAAATATTATTCATATTGTACTTTTTATAATGTTAGCTTTTTTTCCCTAACGTTTTTCACATTTTGTATGCATTAGTTTAATATTTTATTAAAATGCTCCAAAACATGTTCTACAAATAGAAAAAGCTAATTAAATTTGAAAGCTATTTAATTAAATCAAAACATGATTAAAAAATAAATAATTAAAAAAAACCCTTGAAAACAAATAGTAACAGTATTCGATAATACAGCAGAATATGATAGCATGTTCGAAAGATATTTCTTTATGGAAAACTTTGCACCTATCTGAAGGACGTTATTTTTAATTGCTTAAATAGTTTACACTGCCTCTTAGTTTCCACTTTTAGATTTTGTAATCGTTTAAACATGCATAAATTACGTCCAAAGAATAATGTATGAATGAATGTTCAGCTGATATAATTTTGTAATAAACTTATATGTTTTTTAGTAATTCTAAGACGGGTTTCTGAAAAACAAACATGTTTTTGCTTTTTCATAACGAGTTTCCGTTTTTATTGATTGATTTATTTTTTCTTTCATTTTTTCTTCAAATTTTCAAAGTTAAAATGACACAATTATGCGTTTAATTAATAATTTTAAAAAATATGCAGCAATTTTGGATTTAAAAAATCTCGCATGCTCATGTTTTTAAAAAGAAAATATGAATTAAATATTGTCCACTATTATACTATATAACTATTTTAGCTATTTTTATTTAACAGTTATTTTAGTAATTTTAATACTCATTTTATTTTTCTCTAAAGAAGCCGCCATCATGAAAGGTGTTTCAAACTAGCTTTACAACTGCCAGTTTTATAATTTAAAAGTATTTTCATATAAGAGTTGCCAGTTTTGCCTCTTTTTGCTTTATTTTATAATAGATATTTCGTGATTACATAAAGTAAATTTTTTTCTTCAGTAATTTCCGGTAAGAATTAGAAATTTCTATAAAAAAGGGTGCAACCCAGTTTCATATGATAAAGTTAACGAATATTTAATTATTTATTCTTTATTCACCTGGTAATTATAAATAATTGTCATACAGTAAAGTTGAGCAACTGTTTTCATGTCTTAAAATTTAGCAGTTTTTATTTGCCTGGTAATTCTTAAGTGCTTTCATGTTATAAACTTCAGAAATTAAGCTTTTAATGTGCCTGGTAATTTTAAAGTATTTTCATGTGATAAAGTCCAGAAATTAATCTTCTAATCCGTCTAGTAATTTTAAAGTATTTTCATGTGATAAAGTTCAGAAATTAAGCTTCTAATCCGCCTGGTAATTTTTAAGTATTCTCATGTGATAAAGTTCAGAAATTAAGCTTTTAATCCGTCTGGTAATTTAAAAGTATTTTCATGTAATAAAGTTCAGAAATTAAGCTTCTAATCCGCCTGGTAATTTTAAAGTATTTTCATATATAGAGTAAAGAAATTCTTATTATTTTTAATTCGACACGTAATTTTAAAGTATTTTTATGACAAAAAGGAGAAATTAATAAATTCGGGTTCTATTTCATAAATGAATAATTGTAACTTTATAAAAACAAATTATTGCATTGTAAAAGTACTTAGTATTTTTAAATAAATGCATGATTTTTACTATTCTATTTATAGATCGGGCCGGAACCACTAAAATCTGCATTTTTCAGAATTTTGTTTATTTCCAGAACACTATTTTCATGAACATTAGTTCCTATTATTCCGTTTTTCTTTCTTCGCTGTCGTCTACTCGGCTTTTTCTTCTTCTTTTTCTAATGTCAAAGTGAGAATGAAAGTTTCATTTTCTCCATCCTCCCCCTAACGCCATTTTTTCCTTAAGCTTCGGAATTTTTACGCATCAGTAGCTTTTACAATCATATTTTTCTGTTCATTGACATCATAAGGGTCAGTGTCAGTTGATAGGTCTGTAATCGCGCGTAAACAGTTAGAACGAAATATTCTATCAGTCGTGCAGCATTTTTTTTTTTCTGCATTAAGAACAACACGCTAATTAATAGTGAAACAATTTACGTGCATTTTTTTTTTTTTATACTATGTATATGAAATCTATATTCAGAGTGTTGGGGAACACTATTGTTGTCAATTAATTATTAAATTCTAATTCATAACTTCATAGTTTTTGTTGGTGTTTTGGTAATGATATATATATATCGATTGTTAAAATAGTTTTGTTAATCTATGTTATTTATTTCCTGTTATGTTAAAATCCATCAGTATTGGCACTTTGTAATATTTTCAATTGAGAACATTGAATTAAAAAATTATTTTAAAGACAAAAAACAACAAAAAAATAATCTTTAATATTTGACAGGAATGAAATAGCAGTTATGCTGAAAGATCATTTGATTGTTTGAGATGGGAAATATATTTCAGTCATAAAAGTGGAAACGTACGGTGAATCACAAAAACAGCCTTTTTTACCCTTTTCACAGTGACAACTTGCAAAGTCATATAAAATTGAAAAGTGATCGAATACTTCTAAAAATCAGTAGACGTACTTAAAATGATCGCCATCGATAATATTAATAAGAAATGCTACAATTCATTAAATTTTCATGTTTCCAACTAGGAAAATAAATCATATGAATAAAAATAAATGCTAAAATTATAGATTAGTTTTCATTCATTTTAATCTTTAAATTACAGCATTAGAAAACGATATATGGAAGGTTAAACTATATTATTGCACCATTAAATATTGCGCAAACTTGGTGTGAAGTTTTAAGAATTCGTACAAAGACCGCGGAATTTGGATGATTTTTCTCGTTCGACCAATAAATACAAAACAGTCTAAATGAACTTTCTTAGAAATTTAATCCAGTCATAATGTTCTTAGCAAAATATAAAAAGAGAATTTATTAACTGATAGAGTTTTAGGGTGAAAAATTCAATTGCACCCTAAAACTATGCATATTGGAAAATAGAAGTAAAATAATAATAAAAAATAAATATAAAATATAAATAATAAAAAATAAAACTAAAATCCTATCACCAAAAAAAAATAACATAACAGCAATAATAACAATAAATTAAAATGAAGAAGGGACACTTAAAATTAATGTATTCATATAGCAAGACATTGTCTCAGTGGGATTCTAATTAACCCGATATAGATACATGGAATAAAGGAAAACTAATAAAATGTAAAACTGCAAGTTTTAAAATACTGTGGCATATTTAGAAGGAACTGTTAATCATCTAGCAAAATAAAAACAATTTCAATTGTAGGGTAAATAAAAGTTCAAATTATTAATTAATAAATATGATAAAGTAAAAATACATGCGATTCATTAAAGGTTTCTTTGCTTATTCGAGTGATATGCAATAAGACTTCTTTAAATAATTTTAATTCACAATTATATTTGTCTCCCCCCCCCCTCCCCCACCAAACTAGTGAAATTATAAAGTCTATAGTGTAAATTAAATTTATGAAAAAAATTACTTAAAAAAATAAATAAAAGACTAAAAAGAAAGAAAAATTAGAAAATGTATTTTGAATTTGCATAAAAGAAGAAGAACCTTCTTTCCTCAATAATCTCATAAAACTTTCAGGAAGATTTTTCGTAAATATCCTAATACCTTCCAAGGTGAAAGTTTCATTTCTTTTGATTATCTTCTTCTCGTATACAATTGATTAATTTCATTAATGTAACATTTTTACAGTACTTTGCATTTAGTATTTTAATGAAAAATTAAAATTGAAATGTCAGAGGAAATAGATTTCCTTTTCTATGATAATGATATAGATATTGTTTCGGATTAATTTTTATTTTACCTTTATATGCAGAAAAAAAAAATATATATTGTTGTCACAACAAATTTCCCCTTGGACTATATTTACGCAAAAAAAATTGTTGAGCAAACCATAACGATTTTTCTTCTTTTTTTGGACCAACTGTATTTTGCTTTTTGGATCCAACAACAGCAGCAAAATATTTGGGCCAACAAAATTTTGTGTTCAAATATGATCCACTTTTTGGGGACTTGTCCTCTTTTGTTGGGACTATAACCTTTCTTTTCACTGTACATAAAATATGTAAAGCAAAAATTTTAAATTCACATTAAAGTAATCATTGTATATATATTTTTTCTTTTATAAACTATACAACCAAATTTAATATGTTTTTAAGCTCATAGAATTTTTGTGTTTTAGACAAAGATGAGTTATTAACTTTAGGAAGCGAATTCTCAAAGGATTTATAATTGAATTTTCTGTACTAAGGATTTATAACTGAATTCTTTGCTAAAATAAATAAACCTGCATTTTAATTTTAAAAATTGAGAATTGTTTAATAAAAATCTTCTAATTCCTATACCATGTGTAAAACTGGTTTATTTATAAAACTTATAAGCGTTCTTATTATTGACTTGTGTATTATTGTGTAATAAGATTTCGAATGAATCGTTTTCAATGCTGTCACATTTAATGTTGAAAATAAATATAAAAGGATTTTTTAAATATTACAATAAGAAATTTTAAAATTTAAATAACAAATAGACAGAACACTTTTTTTTATATCTCGTTGCTATTGGGGAATTTTTATCCTTTTCAATAGTTTTACAGTTTTGTAGGAAAAAATACTGAAATTCCCATTTGTAAAATAAATGCAGAATACGGTTACGGAAAAAAAAAAACTACAAAAAGCAAATACTATCAAATATTTTGAATCGCTTCTGAGATCGCTATCAAATCACTTATCTTGAGTAACGCATATAAAATCACTGTTCGCAGTGTCCTATTTCCAGCAGTTATGCGTTCACGGTCAAGTTCAGCCGACTTTCTCACTCGAGGAAGTGAGGCGAATTCATTTAACAGATGATCTGCGCCACTTTTCCGCGGTTTCCAGTTGTAGAAAGTAAAAAAGATGGTTGCATAGCGGATGAAAGTAAAAGCATGCTTTCTCTCTGTACAATTACCACCTACTCCATGCTATTAAATGAATGCTAGTGCTCAATCACTGAGATGCTATCTCAGCCAATCGGCCCATTAACGAACCTTGGCAGAGGGCATTAATATATTCCGCCCTATTTGTCTTCATCGTTAAGAGTTAAACCGTTCTTTAAACATTTGTTTATTATGGCATTTAATTTATTTAATATAATTCACAAGGAATGGTTCCAGGAATGCGCGGGATTTTTTTTTATGCTGTTGAAAATTTATTTATTTATTTATTTTTCGATAATAAAGGTTATTTAAGCATTCCAAATTATCAAAATCTGCAAAAGAGACAACTGAAGCTCAAAACAATATGTTGGACTTTTCATTTATCGAAATCAATTATGCGAGATATTCGATTATGCTCTTTGTAAATTCTATTATGAATGAAATAATAAAAAAATAAATATAATGACAAACAGTAGATTGTAAACAAATAATAATAATAATAAATAAAAAAACGAATGTTGCAAGGAAAATTATATATTAATAGTTTTTAAAAACATTTGCTTATCATAGAAAAATCCACAAGTTAAAAAAAATTGGATCTTTAAAAGAAACACGCTAAACAAAATGTAATAAAGAAGTAATTTTGATTAAGCTAAATTTGAATTCACTATTCAATTAAGGCGCAAAACAATATATTTTTCTTTTCCATTTATTAAAGTGAACATTACAAAATACTCATTTATGCTCTATGAAATATAGAGAATTCTGTTATAAGTGATATATAAATAATAATAATAATAATAATAAAGATAATTGCTGAATATTATACTGTAAATAAACAGCAAAATAAAAGAAACAGCGAATAACTATTAAAGTCACATATTAATACTTTATTTAAAGTATATTTTTATTATAAAAAAGTCCACAAGTTAGTAAAAGTAATTTGATTTTCAAAGGGACATACATTAGATATCAATAAGTTTTCAAACAGAAACATCTTTTCCGAAATTTACAGGCAACAAAGAAGCCATTTTAGTTAAGGAATATTTCCGCAAGATTAAAAAAGCAAAGATTTATGATTGGTCCTTCAAAAGTTTTTTGCTGATAAGGTAAAAGTTTCTAGAATCAAGGGTAACTAACGGTGTGATATTGAATTTTCGCAAAAATTATATTAAAAATATATATTTCGTCGGAATCGTATATCAGGAAAACGGTTTCTATTTTATTGAACACAATTCACCGGGATCTAATTATTACAAAAATTAAAAATAGACGGAAAGTTCAAAAATTGTCCAAAAATTACAGAATACTCTAATTTTGAATGCATTCAAATTAAACTTGGCCTTTAAGTGTAAAAATTCTAGGTATTCAATACTATAAAATTTCTGCTGTAAAAACTATATTTGGCACGAAATTTTTTTTTGTTTCATTTCATCGTCATACAAATTGCTGATGCACCCGTATAGTAACAACTAAACTTGTCGATAAGTATTTGAAAGACTAGCACTTTGTACAAGGGTAGCGCTTTAGCGCTAGGGCTAGCTCTACATAAAATATCCATCCATTTTTTTAAGAAGATGATATCAAAAATATTCCTTAAAAGATTTTTAAAAAAATTCTAAGTACTATCTGTAACAAAAATTTTTTACTTGATTATATCTTACGCAAAGCACAGCACAGATATACATATAATGTTTTGAAATTGTATGAATTTTCCAAAGGTAACGTGAAAAATTTTATGATGTAAATAATGCTCAAGATTTTTTTTTTTTTTTTTAACTAAGAACAAATTATAAATGCATTTGAATGATATTAAACCCAGTATAAATGATTGATACACTATAACAAATGATAAGGGGAATTTACATAGTACTAAAATAACTAGAATAACTATTCTACAACTTATTTACACTTCATTCGTAAATCAACATATTCATAATTATATATTAATATAAGTTTAATTCAAACTTTAGTCTAATCAATAAGCCTTTTTAAAATGCCATTAACTGATTTTTGTTCTTTTCTTTTATTTTCTTTTATTTTTTTATTTTTTTCTGTGTATGTTCATTCGTATCAAAGTTTAAAATAAAAAAATAAATAAAAAAAAGCCGTGTGTATAAATATGTTTTTAATAATTAAAGTAAAATTTATTCATCTACATTTTAATTTTCAGGAGATTTCTCCATTTTAACTCCACACAAAAACATAGACATTTTTTGGTTTATTTTAGTAAAAAGAATGAAAACTAAAGATATGTTTAAATATCTTACACATTTTATATAAAATAAAATTTATTTCAAATTTAACTTGTATTTCTTGTCAAAAAAGAAAAAGTCGCAGAAACAGAAAGAAATCTCAGAGGGATAATTAAAAGTAATCAAATAATATAAAATTTACAAGATTTCAAGATTTTAACACCAATTTTAAATTTCAAGTAGATATATATAACCCGTTAACACAATATTATACATTTAAATATACCTTTAATTATTCAAAATTTATTTCCATATTCAATATAATTCACTCATAAAAATTTATGTATATTAAACATATACATGCATACGTTTTTATAATGGGACTTATAACACACTTTCCTTGGTTCTATTTATACACATAGATGTATTGTAAAAAAAAAAAAAAAAAAAAAAAAAAAAAAAAAAAAAAAAAAAAATCTACTTATAATTTTTCTTAAGGTGATCCGGAGGACAAATTTTACGTTTGTTTTTGTTCATAAATAATTTTTGCCATTTTTTTTCTTGAATTGTATATTTGTTTATATATTACCTTTCAAATGTAAATTTAAAAATAAATTGTTATTTAAAAATAAAAATTTCAAATTTTAGCTATGCTTAAAATTTTATATATCTTCTGAAATAAAAACTCTTTTCGCTTACATCTTTTTTAATTTTTCAGAACAAGAAGGAATAAATATTACAAAAATATTTATTTTTAAAATTAAGAAACAAATTATGAGTACTTTTTAAGAGAACAATATTTTCCAAACGTTAACTCAAAACTAAAATTCTCGAAGGCAATTTAAAGAATATATAACTGAAAAACAGAGTACAAAATGCCCTGATTTTATCTTTAATTAAAAAGAAAAAAATCATATGTATGAATTTAAATATGAAAAATCTTGAAAAATAAATATATTATGAGATAAATGCCTTTAACTCCTGGAAGTCGTCCCGACAGCATAGTAAGTACAACATAAAAAGCGCAAATTTTCATCTAATTTTCATATTTACATACGTTTTGCGTTATATTATTCTAAAAGCTCTAGAGAACTTTTTGAGCTAAAAAAAAGTAAAAATGATTTTCTCTTTCAAAATTTTTGTATCCCGTAATACTGGAAGTGTCATTTCAGCCTAATGGTATAAGAGTCAAATTTTTACAGAAGAAAAACTGATATCTCTGTTAATATAAATAAGTTATTTTCTCAAATATAACAAAATATTTTTTTCTGAAATATAAAGTATTACACAAATATTTACTTGCACAAACAGAAAATAGTTTTACTGAATTTTTTAATCTTATTCGTGAAATCAGACAGAAATATTAGAAATCACGGAAGTCAGTGCAGTTTTTGGGTATAAACTCACAATCTGTATTTATCATTTGTTAAAAATTTTTAAATGTAGAAAAATGAAAGCTGCTTAAGGGTGGGACAGTTTAATTTTATCTTACTTTAATATTTTGTGAAAGCTGATTAGGGGGGGGGGGGGTATTTTAATTTTATCTTAGTTTAATATTTTGTTCTAATTTAATATTTTCCCAGCCATGCATTTTAATTGTAAGGGAACAGTTAACGGGAAAGGCGTACTGTGTGTCAGTTTAACACAATTACATATTAAAAATCTGTATTTCTAAATAAATTAAAGATTGCTATTTAATGTAATTTAATACAAAAACTTTTAAAATAAAAACACGCATTTAAAAAAATCGTTAAAGTTACCGTAAATGAAATTTAATTAAACAAATAATTTTGATGTACATTTTGACATTTTTAAAATAGAAAATAAAGTTTTTACTTTCAAAAATGCATTAAAAGAAAAAGAAATTTATTTATATATATAAGAAATATAAAAACATTTATTTATTTATTTATTTATTTATTTTTTTTTAAGTTAAGGTAACTACAAAGAAAATTTGAATAATTTAATGTAATTTAAATGTAATTTTGATTTAATGTAAATGCAAATTTTGATTTAAAAAATAATAGCAATGTGAGTTTTTTCTTTCAAAAATTAAATTATATTGAATACTTAGTGATAAGTAATGATGCGATAGAATATTATGATGTATTCGCGGAAAAATTATAATATTTTTTTAATATACTGATTGCCTAAAAATACTAATTATTCCTTTAAAAAAATAATAATAACAAATAAAATTCAAATATGCTCAGCCTGAATAATACACAACTGATCGCAAATTAAAATTGTTAAATTTCTTTCAAAAATTTTTTGAATGACTTCCTTTAATTAACAACTCTAAGTCAACTTCATTTCATTACAAAAAAAAAAAAAAATCCAGAGAATCAGTTTTCCTTACCGTAAATTGGAAAATATTCAAAAGATAATCCAACAGAGGTTAATCCACAAGTGGTTGAAGAGGGGGCCTACCTTTAACGCCAGATATGAGGAAAGCAAAAATTCAGTGGTTCAATAGCACTTGTACCGTGGTGTTTAGCATGTAACACAAAGAGCGTCCGACCTTCTTCACAGTCCAATTGCAAATAGTCTCTCTCTCTCTCTCCTGTATCGTACCAGAATCACTGTGAGCTTCGGGAGCAAGTCATGCTTCTTTTCTTCTTCTTCCTACCTTGAAGATGATGCACCAACAAACTCTTGCCGTCGCTCAGAACCTTCTTTAAATACTGACGAAACCCGCCTTCGGCTCACCGGGCAGACTATTGGTCGGAATGGCCTGTTGCCGCTACAAACATGGATCTCAGGTCTGAGGGGGAGCAACCTGTAGACGAATTTTTTATACTCTTTTTATTCGTTTTTCAGACTCTCTGCACTTTCTTGACTATCGAAGGGTGAAAAGCCGGTGGTCACGTGGTTATATGTATCAGAGACTAGAGGGGTATTTCTTAGAAAAAAATTAAACACTGAGACTTATAACATTCTAGCAGGTTTCATAGATCCATATTTTGCCTTTAAATTTAATGAACAATGAATGAAATAGTGAAATATAGTAAGCATTAAGTTGTGAATGAAGATAACAAAGCGAACAAAGAATGAATGATTCTGAATGGGAAAGCCGGTTGATCACGTGGTTGCATGTATCACAGACTAGAGGGGTGTTTAATCGAGGAATTAAATACTGAGAATTGTGATATTCTAGCAGATTCCATGGATCCATAATTTACCGTTTAATTTAATGAACAATGAATAAAATAGTGAAATGTAGTAAACATTAAGTTGTGAATGAAGATAGTGGGCAAAGAATGAATGATTCTGAATATAAAAGCTTAATGATCATACAGTTGAATGTATCACAGACTAGAGGAATGTTTCATTGGAGGGGGCGGGGGCTAAATATTAGGAGTTATGACTTTCTAGCGAATTCAATAAATCTATATTTTGTTTTGTAATTTAATGAACAATGAATGAAATTGTGGAATATAGTGAACGAGTGCGATTAAAATTTTTATCTCTAAATTTGCGGTCAGTTTGGTTTTATTGACAACACAATAATGGAATTTGTTTTCAAGCAAACATAGTTATTAAAAAAAGACTGATATAATTACTAATCAGTGAAATTAGAAATTAGTTTTAAATTTTACTTTAGTGTGTATATATATTCATCTGATGATACGCTTTTATGATAAAAACGTTTAATTATTTCTTAGCATCCTTTATAATTTTTGTTTCATTTAATTATTTATGTACTCTTGGATAATTTATGTTTGAAAATTTTCAGAATAATTGCAAAAGCTATTTAGAAAATTACATAATGTAATTATTATATTTTCCCCCATTTTTCGTAAATAATTTCTGTTTTCAATTAAAATAAAATATTCTTAACTGACATTTTATTCTTAAACATTACAACATGCGCAGTTTTTTCTCTTTTTATTTGGTAAATAAACACATTGTTTCGAATTTCAAATACAAAAGTGCTCAAGAAGAAATTTGTGGTGGAAAAACAGAGAGAGAAAGAGAAAATGGTATTTTTTTTCCCATTTAGTATCTGTAAAATGGAGAAAGTATGCAACTTTTTCTGGAGAAACTTATTTTGTGTAGGTTTTACGATACATTTCTAGTACTACTTTACGTACTTTAATATTTTTACCGTTTTTAGGGTTTCGTTCATCTCACGAAACCCTATTATTCCCGCTCCGTTGTCTGTCTGTCACAGAGATATTCTCAGAAACTATGTAACTTACAGAGTTGAAACTTTGTGTACATAGCTGAATATCAGCTATAAAGAGCTCAAAATATTAAAAATTGAAAAATTCGTATTATTTTAATAAAGAGAGATAAAAAACCAAAATTCTAACAGCTTTTTCCTATTAAATTTAAACATTTTTTGCTATAGCAGATGCCAAAAATTAAAAATCCACGATGAAATTCTTTCTACAATAATTAATTTTCTATCAGACGATTTCCCCATGAAAAATGAAAATGAAATAAAAAGTTTCACCAATGGGCTTTATTGAGAATCTGGGTTCGAGATTGTAAAAAATCACGTGTTGGTGGTATTTTACCATCGGAATTTCCAATTGAATGTATGCATGCGATACATAGACAAACAAATATAAACACAGCAGGGAGGTCACATGATGGTGGTTTATGACGTCACGCCAATAAAGCCCATTGAAAAAAAGATTAATATGAAATAAAAAGGATTGACGTCATAGTGGTAATAAAACGGAAATTTTCAATAATACAAGGAGTATGAGTATGTGTATGTACACAAAGCAGATAAATATCACGTCATTAGAGAATTAAAAATAAAATCTGACGTCATATTGGAAGTTTAACGAATTTTTCAGATGTTTGAGAATAATACAAAGCGAGTATCAATATGAGTAATAGAGAATAGTAAATATATGAGTTTGAGAAACATATTGAATCATGATAAAAATCCGATTATGGAAATATTCGCATATTTTAACATTTTGAAGGTGTACAACATGTTTAATTTTGAAATTATTTTTTATACCGCATTTAGTCCGCGTGACAGATATTATTATGACAGAATATAATAGCCGGCTTCGCCCGCTATCGGGCTGGTTTGGATACTCGAAAAAACGAAAAAATAGACCTGTAATTTTTTACTTTATAAAAAACATGACTTTTTTTTTTTGGTTGCTAAATGAAATTTATTTGGATTTATTAAAGAAAGGATAAAGTGTTTTGAAAGGAATATTAAACGAAACCCTTTGAGCGATCTTCGATCACACTTACCCACTTGTTTAGATTTCTCAATGGGGTTTATCATTCCCTAGAATTAATTCCTGGTAACTTTTGTTTTATAAATCTTATATCACATATGATATATAAGACCTAAACAACAAGAAGTGATATCAGCATAACAAACAATTCCTACTCCTAAGTTTTATTTAAAATTCCAAAAATGTTATGGTGAATTAAACTAAGAAAAGAGAAACTAATACAATTTCTTCTATTTGATGTAATTTAAATAACTAGTGGTAGATGCAGGTTTTTTTTCTTGGGGCCCATCTTGTAAAAAGTAAAAATTTTTGTAAAATTTATCATATTTTTGTAAAATTTATCATATTTTTGTCAATTTTATTATATTTTTGTGAAAAATAAATTTTGTTACGAAAGACGAAATCCAGCTACTCCAATTCAAACCAAGCATTTAATAATTTTTATAAGTCCTTCTGCTAAATTTTTCGTTTCTGGTGAACACTTTTCATCATAGTTGAAAAGTGTTTAAGAATTCGGGTTATCTGTCTGTCCATCAGTCGTCTGTCCGTGCTCTAATCACGTAAATATGATTCGATTCTCATGCAATTGATAAATGTTTTTAAGTTTTACTATGGTATGTTCGGTATTGAAAATGAAGTACGTAACATTTATACTTTCTGCAAAGGGACACTCAAAACAATTCCGTTACATTATGGTCTATGGGGAGTTTGCGGTGTATTTTAATAAAGTTATCTTATTTCAAACATATTGAAATTGATATATATCACTGAGGTGCACTACAAGAGGCTTACTATACAGTATGGTGAGCATAACATGCATCGTTCATTTACAGGGACACACAAAATATTTCGGATGCAGTACTATTTATAAGCAATAATTGCTGGAAGTGCGTTTTCAGTTGTGGTACACGTTTTTTATTTTTATTTTTTTTTTTTTTGCCATTAACTTGTATATAAATTCTATAGCGCATATACAGGGCAGCAGAAAATATTTCTACTACATTTCCATTTAATGGCGGAAATTGCTGAAGGAGAATTTTCAATTGTCTAAATATACTGTTTTCAAATGTTTTATGAGTTTTTCAAATTGTTTACTTAGACATCTTTCACCTTTTTAAACGATGAAGTTTTGTTAAAGTATTCTAGAAGTGTTGGAAAGTGTTACATAATCTATGGTCGACGCATGATTTCTCTTACTTGTTTAGAACTGTTTTGGAAATGTGCTGAAAATGTACCAAAACAATAATATTAAAGAGGACTAAATTTGAAGCAAGCGGGTGAAATAAATTTTCTGGGGGCTAAATAAGACAAAAATGAGCTAGATTTAGCCCAAAAGAGATAAGTTAGCAGTTTTTGGGGGAGATTGAGTATCAAATCCAATGCTTTTGAAATGCTACATCTCTAAATCCGTAAACATAAATAATTAGAATAAATAAATGATAAATATGAATAAATCAATAAATGATAAAAATTAATAAATGAAATTTCAGATACAGTGAAATAATAATCAGTTTATTCGTGTCGCTGCGACCCATCTCTTCGTTTTTTCGTATCTCTCTTCGATTACCCTTTGATTTTTCATGATTTAATGTTTAAGATAAGAAAATTTTAATGTCTGTATTTTAATAAAATGAAACGGAGTTATTGTTAGAGATCAAAGGAAATCATTCGTAAATGTGAGTGTAGCATTTGTAAAGTACAGCATATGAAAATATTTGTATAACAAAATATATATGTGTAAACTATAATTTGTACAGATGCATTTAAAGTATTTTTAACCTTAACACAGTAAATATGAAAAATTATTGGGTATAATTAGAACGCTGTAAAATAGAAATATAAACAAAGCCTTTTTTTATGCAATTGAACCAAACTACTCTTTGAAAATTCCGAAAACAAGAAGTAAAGAATTTTAGTCTTCCCTTTCTGGTTTCAGAATGATCAAATCACTCAAATAAAGGCCGCAACTGATAAATAGAGTTTCCTACGGAGATTAGGGAAAAAGGGCGATGCCAGAGAGTCAAAACAGGAAGTAGGGGGACTAGAGTAATATAAAACTACGAGTGCTTCTCATAGATATGTAGGGATAAGTGGAAGGTAACATTTTAAAATACGAGCTACAAATATAATTGACCAAAGGTTCAAATACAGTTTGCGAAAATAACTGAAAATTTATTTTGCAAATGTATCTGGGCCAAAATCTCATAAGTGTGTTTTTTGGCTGCGATTTTCTGCTGATATCTGATTTTTAAAAATCTCACATTATGCTCAATTGGAATTTTCAATAACCACTGACATATTGCAGAATAATAGTTAGTAGATGGGCGTAAACTTTATTGGAAAATAAATATGATATGGCAGTTTTTATCAGACAAAACACAAATTGTAAGAGACAGTAGTGACATTTTTTTTTTGCAATTTTTTACTTTACTTAAAAAAGAACATTTTTTGAATGTTGTATGCACTATTTTCAAAGACATATCAAATCTACGATTAAATGTTTAGACATTGGTTAATCTATAAATATCAATATTTAAATTAACACTGGGGACAGTACTGCTGGTTAATAAAGGTAAGCTACCATTTTCCCCATTCTTTTGAATCCAGAAAAAGTTCTTTAAGAATAAACAGCAAGCAATGGTGACTTTTTAAGAACAACATGTACTCCCCTACTGGAAACAATACTGAAAATGACTGCATACTGCCATCTGGTGGAAATATGAGGGAATTCATACACCGAGACAGTAGTGACCAAAAAAGGGAGGGACACAAGTTTAAACCCAACAAAAAAAAAATATTGCACATTTAATTCACATAAAAATTACATTATTATGCTCCACGAGATTCATATTTATAATAAATGCATTGGTTTTTGAAATATGTTTTAATAATTATTGTTTGTTGATGGTTTTAATGATCAAGTTATGGGTTTAGGACAGGGGACAGTAGTATCATTCGAGATATTTAAATTAAATCTTAAAGATTAAAAAACAGATTTTCACAGTAGAAGTAACATAATAATATTGTAGAAGAATCACAGAGAAAAATTTTAAACATTAAATGCAAATTTATATTGCAAAGAAATGCCGAGAGGTATACTGGGGACTGAGAAATCACACGTTTGAGATATCGTCCCATATGTGTTTTCCTTTAACTATACACATGATAGTTATGATATGGTTATACGTTTTGAGCATCTTGATTTGGAATATTTAAGTAAGTTTTATGGAAAAAATTGCTATGCAATAATCGCAAAATCTTACGAGGTTATTCCGTTGTAATTGTTTGTTCACTACATTGAATTATGTTCGTTTTATTTCCAGCTAACAACGATAACCAAAAACGAACACAAAAACTGCTCTATTGTGCATAAATTTCATTTACAAACCAGAATGAGCAAAAATTAATAGATAACTCAAATATGCCTTTTATAGATACTTGGAGAATCCAATCCGGGTTTCCCGGGTTACAGAACATAGATGAAGACCAGTTTTTTAAATTTAAAACTCTAATAAAGTTTTTTTACATTTAACATATTTTTCAGATTGTCCATTAATAGCACCAAAAAGCATTTTTATATGAAAAATAGCAATTATGTATTCAAATAAAAATTTTGAAATTTATTGAAAGCAATATTTTGTATTGAGCTTATGCCAAGAGTTAATGGCAAGAAATCGCCAAAGATTAACCCACAGCAGCGTTTTGGATTCTGATAACTCCAATCGTTTAAGCACGTAGTTCGCGATTACATATCTTAAATTTGTGTTTGATTTATATTTATTACTTTATTCATTTATTGATGAAGTTTTAATTTCGTTATGGATTATCAGCCAGAAATAAATACTGAACATTAATAAAATATTGTTTTAAATGCAAACGGATTAATATTTCATAATCGTGATAGAAATAGATTTTTAAAAATCATGTTTGAAAATTATTTTAAAAAACCATAAAAATAATTAAATTGCGATGCAGTATTTAAAATAAATTGAAAATGTGTTTAAAATAATCTTGAAATATATTTTTCCCATACACGACGGTGTAAAAATTGAAAATGTGCAATGTTTAGAAGTTTAGAAAAATTGTAGTAAAAGAGAAATTGGATCGTCAAACGTTGCCAACGTCAAAATGACATTTGCGTTAATCACGGACAAGTTTGTCCTTTATAATAACACTTGTGTGCAAAACTTAAGCAACAAACACAAAAGGCTAATTTCTGAACATGTGAGTACTCAAAAGGAAATTCTATAAACAGCAAGTGTAGAAAATAGGTACTACCCTAACAGCACAGACAGTCGACGTGATGTCTTCTTGACATCACAAATGGTCACAATTGTCACAGTCACTACAATGAACAGAAATGTGATATCTTTCATTCGTCTCATTTTTACTCTCATTTGGTCACTCTACTGAACAGTCACCACGACTGCTGCTTTTTGACGAGTCACCAGGTGACTTTACAATGTAGTCATCTTGAGATTCTTGTGATTGTCATTTTGACACTCCGTTGTAATGTCATCATGATAGTTGTTCTGTGGCGAGTTCAAAAGTGACAGAAAATGACATCATCTGGTGACTTTTCACAAAGGAGTGCAATGATGACTTCACAATAGAGTGTCGATCACCGGAAAGTCACCATGCGACTTCATTGTGACATTATTTGGCGACTCATGACAATGCAATGCTCACAATGACTTCAAAGTTCAGTCTTCAATTGACAGTGACTTGAGAATCACAAGGTGACTTCATTGTAATGTCACCTGGTCTGGTGACCCATCACAAAGCGACAGTCACAGTGACTTTTCAGTGTTAACAATCATTTAAGAGTAATAATGAGACAGTGAAATATCCCATATTTTGATTCACCGTAGCGATTGTGACACTTCTAACCATGTGTGACGTCAAGGTGACTTCACATCGACTGGCCGTGCTGTTAGGGTATTACCTATTTCTACACTTGCTCTTTATAGAATTTTCTTTTGAGTACTCACGTGTTTCAGAAATTAGCATTTTGTGTTTGTTGCTTAAGTTTTTCACACCAGTGTAGATGAACGGATGTAAGTACGGAGATAATGTAAATTAAGTTTGGGTAAGACAAGGTAAGGAGATATGTATAATGAGTTTTGTGTACTTACAATACATACTTGGATGTTACATACTTACAATACATATAATATACATGCATACTTACAGACAATTACTTACAATATATACAACTTAAAATACATATCTCTAAACCCAACGTTAATTATCTCCATACTTAATATATTGCCTCCATACTTAAATATAACTACTTACAATATAAACAAATTACAAAAAAAAAAAAAAAAATAAGAAAGAAAAGAAAAAACGAAAAAAGAAAATGAAAGAAAAAAAAAATACCGTAGAATTTACAATCATACAATACCTACAAATTACAATAACAACACTGCTTTTAGAACAAGTAAAAATAATAGCCTGAATTCTGTTGCTGACAAAGAATCTTATTTTTGACTAATTTTCCATAATTCTGATCTAACTAAAACAATAAAAATGTATTTAAATTGGGGGGGGGGGGGAGGTCTTTCTTAATTTAAGTAGATTATAAATACATATATTATTTTATCAAATTTTTTAAAAGCTAATAAAGGTTTAGAAAGGATTGAGATTTTTACTTTGCGACATTTCCGGATTTTTTCTTATGTTTAATTCTTACAAAAAATAAAATAAAATAATAAATACATTACTAGCCGAAATCCGGCTTTTTCTCAATGTTCTTCCGAGAGATGGACCACCAACGATTTCCAGCTCTTTTACATTCTCCCAGAAAAATAACGTAACATGAAAAGTTCAATGAACAATCTTTGTACAAATAGTAGCGAAATAATAAAGAAATGAAATTTAAATTCTAAAAATAAATAAATATATTGACTAAACATTTGAACAATACTAATGAAAGCGGCGAAGTACCATGAAGGGCGAAGACATTTTGTGAACTCGTTATTGACCTCTGGAACAGATATAATATATTGACTTAAAATTAAAGCATATGTTTTATGTTTTTAGAAAGAATTATTTTATTTCTTATTGAAATATAACAAGCAGATAAAATATTTATCTCTGTAAGTAAAGTATGTTATACATATATTAAATAGGGTAATTATTTTCTCGAATGTTTTTTTAACCTGAAATGATGAAGGCTTTTGCACTGCAACATTTTAGTTTCTTCCTGTTCTTTCCTTTTTTTTCCAACTATTTTTTGGTTTAGAAGTAATTATTTAGCTTAATCCTACACTGCGCAGTGATGCTTATGTTAATCAATTAAAATTTAACTTTTGAGGGGACCCAGGGGGTCTTTTTCATTGAAGTTGCAATTTAGCATCATGTCACATTTAATTTTACTTCTGATTCCCTATATAACACAAATTTATACTTTTTTTACAACTGACAGCTTAATATCTGTTCTATGCAACATAATTATTTTAACATTCTACCACTGTTATTTTACTTATTTTTAATGTTTAATTTTGATAAGAAATATATATATATATATTGACTTGCATCTATTGCGCACAACATTTCTCAAAAACTTATTCAGCAATTTGCGTGAAACTTTGCAGATACATTCATTTTGATGCATGGAATATCTTTAACTTCACATTTAGTATTATATTGCATTAGTTATTTAAATTTAGCATTCTTTCAACAAAAGAAATGAATTTTTTTCAACATTTTATATGTTTAATTTAAATTAGAGGAAAATTCAAATTTTTATTATTTATTCTTTTTCTCTCATTAAATTCATAAAATTTTTAGTGGTACGTGTCCTTACTCCATCTCCCCCCCTCCCCTCGAGAAAAAAAACATTGAGTTTTTAAGGAGTAGTTATAAATTAATGATGGCATTGTCTTAAGAGATAAAATAAGAAAATGGAGGTAATCAAAAACAAGGAATGTCGTGTAAAAAATATTGAAAAAAAACTCAAAATATATTGTGATTATGAAAGAAAATCCATGTTTAAGAAGAGTTTAATATATTTTTAATGGTTTTATTAATCAAACACTATAAAACAATCAGCTTTGTTTAATTAAAATTACTTTAATATTTAAGTTACAGTTATTTACTGCACACACTTGTATACACTTTACTTAGTTGCAATTGCTTTAATATTTAAGTTACGGTTATAGTTAACATAATAAAATACTACACACCCTTGTATACACTTTACTTAGTTGCAATTCCTTTAATATTTAAGTTACGGTTATATTTAACATAAGAAAAGTATGCCGCAAATTATACAGTAAGGCTTTAAATGTACGAACCTGATCCGAATAACTGGGTTTTACCAATTTCTTTTAATTAAGTGATATTTATAGTAAAGAGGTTCCATTTAAAAAATTAAAAAAATCTTAATCCCAAAAGGTTGATTTATAAATAATTCCGTCATTAATTACAAAGGAATACATATTTGCTATACTATCAATCCATTTTCGACAAAAGCACAAAATCACAAACGCTCACTGTAGATTTATCATTGCTTCTACAGATACACTAACTATATTTTCTCGTAATATCCAAAGTTATGCAGCGATGAATATTTTCCACTTAAAACAATCACCATACAACTGTGTTCACTTAAGAAAATGTTTTCGAAGAGTTACTTACATGGATATAACTTGTAAGAGCAAATAATTCCCGTTGAATACAAACAATCAAGACAAAAGGTTACCAGCTCATGAAGGTTTCAGAAGGTGACGACCAAATGACATCATCTTCGATATTTTTTCCTGTTCACTCTTTTGTCATTGTTAGAAGAGATATATCTACGAGAAGGCAAAAATAAATCTTAACGGTCACTGGTTTGGGAATTTTTTTTTCCTCAAAAGCGATCTTCTTCAGAATTAGAATTTTTTTCATATTCAGACTTATAACAAGAATAAAAAATCATGCGACAAGCATAGATTATGTAACACTTTCCAACACATCCAAAATACTTTTACAACTCTTTACCGTTTAATATTGTGAAAGAGGATATTTAAGTAAACAAAAAAGAAAAAAAAAATGAAATGAAATCACCCTCTCATGGAGATCCAGCCGTTAAGCAAAGGAATTTTTCTCCACGAGGGAAATGTTTATTGAAAATTCATATTTTAGAATACAGATGTTGAATATTGCATTAGAGACTAAAATAAAATTAGTACAAAGTTAGTTTTTACAACACTGGTTGAGAGATCACAACATCTCTTAACATTTAAAAAAGAAAAAGAAAAAAACGATATAAGAAAAAGTATGAAAGAAAGTAATTAGAAAATTTATGAAAAGAATACTTAAAGATAACACAACTAGTAATTTCGCATGGTTCAAACAGTAAGCTGAAATAGGAACAGTATGAGTACAGAAATGCGATCAGTATGTGAACTATAATATACAAATTTCAAAAACAAAATATATTCTATTAAAAAGTGCTTTATAAATGTAGGAAAAAGGATCACAGATCCTTTTTAATGAAGAAGAAATGTTTATTCAGAATGTTGTAATTTTCTTTTAGTTTATCATATAGTTTAAAGGATCAAACAGAGTTATATTCAAATTTTGTCTCACAGTGACATTTTTATTGAAATTAAAAGTATGTCTCATTAGAGGACAATTACCATATATGTAATGTAGAACAGTTCCTGAGTTTTTTTGACACAGACATGTTGGGGAGGAGCGTTTTCCTATTTAATTTTAAAATGATGGGAAGCTACCGTGTCCACTAATGTAGTAAGCTATGACTGGTTTTTTGCAAATAAAGTTCAGATCCACTTTTCGTAAAATTTCATAAGTATCTCGGCCTTTTAATGAATATGACCAATCTTGCTGCCAATCTGTGACTATTTTTAGTCTTAAAAATAATTTGACTTTTGAAAATGTTAATAAGAGAGTTTTCTTCTCGCTGTAACGATCATTTTTATAGCACCTTTTACCAGTAAATCTGTTCGTTCATTGTCCTCTGTTCCAGCGTGCGATTTGGTCCATGCAATTGTTACTTGTT
The DNA here is from genome assembly GCA_963931845.1 of Maratus michaelseni. Classification (NCBI taxonomy): domain Eukaryota; kingdom Metazoa; phylum Arthropoda; class Arachnida; order Araneae; family Salticidae; genus Maratus; species Maratus michaelseni. Next base: position 8,467,246 of record OZ007590.1, on the reverse strand, counting down.
TTTTGGGAATTGACAATAAAATGCTATATATTTTAGTTATTAAATAATTTCGTGGAAACACTAATTTGAGGGCTTCTGGTGATGAGCGGCTATACGTTAAGATGGGGAGACTTTTATATTGTGAAGATGAGAACCAGTTTATTGAGTATTAAATGGCATTCAATTCTGCTTGATAAATTGAGTTCTGGTTATGTAGTCTGATTACATAATCGTAAATATATGTATTCTGGTAGTTTACTGTAAACGCTGATACGGTACCTTGCTCCATAAAGGAGCCATCTGTGTAGATTTTTAAGTCAGTTATTTAACGTTGTTGTGAAAATTTCATCAAGTATGTCTAAATTCTTTAATTGATTGTAATTTGGGAAATTGTAAGTTTTTTCTGTTAGCATTAGATTGGTTAATTTATATATTTGGCCTTTATCATTCAAGATTCTTTGTCCTTCTTTTACTTGGTAGCAATTATAGTCATTAGTCAACGTAATATCTATTGGAGGAATGCCAGTTTGAACGCATAATGCGTCAGTGGAGATACTCATGTATACCTTTATTAAATTTAATAGAGCAGTTCTCTGTATTGATTTCAACCTCCGTGTTCCGTGGCAATTTAAATCAGGAAACCAAACCTCATATCCATAAGTAATCTGTTTAAAAACTACCATATAATACCATATTTTCAAAATATCCAGGTTGATTCCGTGATTAAAAAAACTAAATCTTTTGAAACCAAGAATGAAGTTTGAAATTTTAGATTTCACATAAGTTAGATGGTCTAGCCATTTAAATCTAGAATCTAATACTAAACCTAAATAAGTTAAGTTCTTCGTAATATTTATTCTAATGTTTTGCAATTTGAATATAGATTTCCTGCGAGGCAGAAGATATCTACCAAATAACATTGCTTTAGTTCTTTGAGTTGAGATTTGTAAATTTAGAGAATTGCATAGATCAGAAAAGATTGTGATTCTTGAATTTGCTGTTTCTTCGAGTTCCTTTCTGGTATTCCCCGTTGTTATAATAATAAAATCATAAGCGTACGCTAGTAGTTGGGATTCTTTACTGTGATACTGTTTTATGATGTAATCCGCAACCAGAAGCGAGAGGAGGGGACCCAGACACGAACCCTGAACGCATCCTTTGTATGCTTGAAACCATTCTATAAATTTAAATCGATTGACACCTATAAAGCGATTAAAAATATAGTTTTTTAATAGACATTTTAAATAGGGTTGGACAGGGGATCTGTCAATGATATCTGAAATAATGTGCCAGTCAATGCTATCAAAAGCTCCCTCTATGTCGAATGATACAATGCCACAATATTTTTTAGAGGAAAGTGATTCCGTGATTTTAGATTTTAAAAAGTTTACTGCGTCGACAGTACTTCTTCCTTCTCGAAAAAAGAATAGAACATTATCTAGGTGACATTGTCTAGGAACATTATATATGCTTCCTAATAATGTCATTACTCTTGTTTTTATTAGTCTTTCGATAAGTTTTTCCAACATAGGTAGTAAAGTTTGGGCGATAGGATTTTTCAAGTTGGGGATCTTTATTCTTTTTTCTAAAGAATATAACCAGACTTTTTTTCCATACATCTGGAAAATGACCTAGCTGAAAGCATTTATTATATAAGTTCAGCATCAGATGAGGAAATTTTTTTTATTAGGTTCTTTACTACCCTTGTGTCAATTAGATCATAACCTGGTGCTTTATTATTATCTTGCTTTTGTGAGCAGTATTTGAGTTCTCTTAGTGAAATCTGATGTATTGATTTATCCTGTGATGTTTAAAACTGGTCATTGGTGAATGTGTGGATGTTATTCGGAATATGTGTTCCAAAGTGGCGGATACTAAGCGTAGTTGAATTTCATGAAATGTTTCTGATTGTGTTGAAGTTTCCAGTACTGAGTGGATTAAGTCCGTGTTTTTCAGGTATTTTTGTTTTAGAAGTTTAAATGATGTGCCGTATATACTATTTGTTGTCGAGCAAAATGTTTGCCATGATGATAATTTGGCCCTTTATAATATGTTATTTATATAGTGCTCTTGCCTTATTATATTCTGTTCTATATATAATGTTGTCTGGTTGGTGTCTACTTCTCTTATACAATGCGTTAAGCCTGTTATGCTGAACTCTTAGTTTGTCTGTGTACCAGTTGATGTTTAAGTTATAAGATTGTTTTTTTTTTCTTTTTTAGTGTTAAGTCCATTATGAAAGTTATTATTTCTTGAAAATCTTTCACCCAGTTGTTTAAATCCTGTGGAGTTGTAATTTCATCCATAGCAAGTAGCAGATTGTTGGCGTTCTTTAATATGCGGTTGAATTTTTTGAAGTTTGTATATTTCGTCTTATAACGATACTGATTTCGCAGAGTAGGTTCACCATTGATTTTATATGTTATATATAGATGATCGCTCAAGGAATTGTGACTGTCATCCACTTGCCATGAATCTAATAGATTTCTTGAAGAAAGGCCGCAGCGTGTTAGATTGGGTGTTCCCGATTTGTTGTTTTGATGATAAGTGAATTCAATATTTGGATCGCTGACTATATATAGATCTTTTTGTGAAATGTATTCCAATAGTATCTCGCCCCTTATGTTATTTTTCTTATATCCCCATGATTGTAGGTGTGCATTAAAATCACCCCCGAGTATCAGATTGTTGCAATTTGTAATCTGTTGGAACCATGATAAAAAGTCTTCATCTAGATTTCCTGATGGGTATTTAAGTAAACAATTTGGAAAACGCATAACATATTTAAAAACCCCATTATTTGACCCTTATTTGACCCCATTAATTTTTGTTTTGAAGTTTTTTATGCTTCGAACTAAAAAAAAAAAAAAAAAAAAAAAAAAAAAGAAACATAATTTAAACTTAATAAATGAAATCATATAGTCATTTTGTAGAAAGAAGCTACATTTAATAGAATTAAATTTCTGGTCTAAATCATGCAAAACTAGGAATGCTCATCAAAATGTAAAATCTTGTACTAGAAAGGTTAAATCATGTGTTATTTTCGCCTACTTTTAAAGCGTTATCTTCACTATCACTAACTGTAAATTTTAAAAGTATCTCTTTCTCATTAAATATAGATATATATTTAATGGTAGTATCTCACCAAGATGGGTATTACACATAGTCTAGCAAACACATTTGCATGACGAAAATTGACAGAAGTTTGATCTGAAAGGGTTAATATATCACTACACTCAGCATACTATTAAACTACATTGTTCGATTGATTGTAGTATGTTGTTATATTTATTTGTATGTAAGACCTGGCTTTGGACCAGGGACTTATAGAAAAATCTTGCTGAATTATTTTTTACCACTGAGTGCAGTAGACACAGCTATCTTAGAAAGAAATCGGATTCTCTGCCGAAAACATCTCACTTGAATAAAAGGTGAAATAAATATGGTAGCAATGAAGAAATCGAATTTTTAATTCTAAAACAAATCTAATTAAAATTCAAAAATAGAACTTCGAAGTGCATAAATTTGAGTCTAGGGCTATCTTCGGTACTAAATTTAATAGCTTGAGCTTCAGTCATTTGTCCACAACACAACAAACACATACACACGCGGGTGCTCGCTCACGGGTGCTATTTATTATACTAACTGCATAACAACCCGTTGTATTCCCTTTGTATGCAAGGTCTTTCGAGTGTTTGGGAAAAATGCTTACCAATCCAGATCTTTAATTAAAATGTATAGGACATAAGCTAAAAATGCAATTATTATTATTTATAAATCTTAATTAGACCTTTCAATCACCGTAAGATTCCTTAAAATTAATCAATTTGCTATCCAGTTTTTGAACATTGAAAGATTGGTTCATTGATTGATTCTTCTGTTTTTTTCCTATTTTCTCAAAAAATGTTGTAGTATATGGAATGCGACACACTACAGATTGTACACAGAAACATTATCTATCTGCCACTGATAAGTTTAGTGTTTATTATGCAACAATTTCTGAGCCCATTCTGAACAGACAGACAGACAAAAAAAAAATTAAACGTTATTTTGTACCATTCATGTTGTAAAAAATAGTCGAATGAACTTAGAAGTAGGAGTTTTTTTCTGAAAATCACAGACAGGCACTTCAGTTTTATATATTGCATATACCAATATAGATATACTAATTTTATATATTAGTATAGATTGAGATGATATAATTCTGTTGTGGTTTCGAACATACCCTAAAAATTTAATTTTTGCTTTGAAAAGATTTTTTTAACTGAAAAAAAATTTATACAAAATGTGTCAAGAGCTTGTAAACATTAGAAAGAAATTTAAAAAATATATAGTTTGCCCCCCCCCCCCCCTACCGTAGAAAAAATTTTCAAAGTGAGAAAATTCAGAGGTGATACAATAGTGCAACTACAAAGTTGTCAGTAACAAAATCGAGCGTTTCTTTTTTTATGCTTGAAAATGAGTCAGTCGGTTATGGAACTTTTGAGGTTAATAAGGTCTGTCGGCTTCTTCTTGTAAACCAAATCTTTCATATGACCCCAAAGATAAAAAACACATGGATTCACATCTGGTGGATAAGGTGGCCAATGCAATGCAATTTTCTTATCAGACCTCTTACCGTTGCTCTAGAAGGCTTAGGTCGGTTTCTGAATGTTGAAGACCACTTCTGTAGAAATAATATTGCATTTTTACCACATAAATACCAAATTTTAACAATAAAAGCACGGTGTTCAGTTGAATATGACGCTTTGGAAGACATTTTCAAAATTGAATGGAACTGACACTGAACAAATTCCTTTTAAGCCTTCTCTTATTGCACGCAGTCGTGTCGCCATCTAGTGAGGCTGGGAAAAGCTATTTCAGTTTAAAGTTGTAGGTTAATTAAAAGTCACCCTGTATATATCCATCTTGCACAAAAATCATTCCAAAAAATACTGCTTTATTTGGAAATTCTCAGGTGTCCAGTAAGTTATCAAATGCAAAACATTATCAATCCCAATTTCTATGGCTACAATAAAGAAAAGTGCAAGACTTCTTTTGAAAATCTCGTTGTTTATAAATTTACGTTTTATAAGTTTCTTCTGCTGTCAGAAAGATATCTCAATTCAAAGTTACGAGTTTATTTAAGAGAGCGGATATGGTATTTACTGTAAATTGAATCTTATATTTGTTTTTGTGGGCACTCATGCTAAACTTAAATTGACACGCTATTTAGATAGAAATTTTGCTTGTTTTATGATCTGTGCTTGTCAGATATTTTCCCATGCTTTGAAAATTTATTGTCTATGAATTTTCGAAATTATTTGCTCAGGTGTCTACAAAACTTCGAGTTGATTTAAGGTAGCTATGTAAAAGAAAATAATAAAATAAAGGAAAAAATACGATAAACATCGGTTGAAGCAAGTGATAAGATTTTGTAAAAATTTCTGAATCTATTTCATGCGTATTCGACTGCTTTGATTAAAACACATCATTAAACTTTCTATGAATTTATAATACTGATTTAATTTTTTATCTGTTGCTGTAAAAGAGAAATTGTACTTTTGTTGTTGTTTGTTTGTTTGTTTTTTTCATCGATAATTTTATTGAAAACTCTAATCCTACAATTCTTTTTTTTCATTTTCTGTTGTTATAACTTTCCAAATAAAATAAAATGCACCCTTTTCATTGATTAATAATGCATGAAGTCGGCTATTTATGATAACGATAAATTTGCATATTTATCTTCAGCAAAAACTGTTTTACGACAATATTACCTCTCATCTGTTGCTTTATAATTTATTTGAGGTCAAATATATCATCCTACAAGGTTTAGTATTCTTACTAAATCTGAATTATATTCTAATTCAGGCTTATTTGATTGCTTAGTTTACTTCATTCACAAATTTTATTTCAAAATACTCATGCATATTCAATAAATTAGCTCAGACTCATCTTTTAATTTTAATATAACATAATCTTCTAATCAGATTTTTATTCATAAATAAGAATTAAATGATTAAATGGTCTATGTTATCATCATTGAGAGAGCAAATTTCAAAATAAAATCTAGAAATATCATTTAAGGGGACTCAGTACGATAAAAAAAAAAAAATCTGTAAAGGATACCTATACTACAGTTTTTGGATCATGTTTCAATAAAGTAAAATCATTACAGATAATAAAAGGCCTTCAACAGTTGATGAATTTATTTATTTTTTAAAAAAGAGATTGAATTTTTTTTCTTTAAAAAGTTTAAAATATTTTCTTCTTTTACAATTATGGTATTTCAATCATTCCAATCAATAATTCAAATCAATCATTCATCAAATTAATCGCAATCGATTGTTTGATTAATTCAATCAATTGATTGATTGAATTGAATTGAATTCAATTGATTGATTGAATTGAATTCAATTGATTAATTGATCACAATCAATTGATTGATTGAATTGAATTCAATTGATTGATTAATCAATCACAATCAATTGATTGATTGAATTGAATTCAATTGATTAATTGATCACAATCAATTGATGTTGTCATCAATTGACAGCATTCAATCATTCCAATCAATAACTCAAATATCATTCCAATCAATAATTCAAATCAATCATTCCAATCATTTCAATCATTCAATCATTCCAATCAATAATTCTAACCATTCCAATCAATAATTCTAATCATTCCAATCATTCAATCACAATCACTCAATTATGGTATTTCAATCATTCAATTTCAATCCTTCAATTATGGTATTTCAATCCAAATTTTTCTTCCTTTCCAATTATGGTATTCCAATCATTACAGATAATAAAAAGCCTTAAACAGTTGATAAATTTTTATATATTTTTTAAAATAGAGATAGAATTAAAAAAAAAAATTAAGTTTAATTTTTTTTTCTTCTTTTCCAGTTGTGGTATTTCAAACCAAATTTCTTTTTCTTATACTCAGGGTACTTTGTTCCACAAACCTAAGTATCGGATTTTTGGTGCAAAGTTTAGATCAGAAGGAAAAAAATAATTCAATGTCTATGGAATAAACGTATGAAAATTGCGAATATTTAAGTTCAGATTTTTTTTAAATAAAAATTTCAAGGATATATAAAAAATCTATATTTAGTTAACTCTCATAGAACCTAAAGATACATTAAAAAATTTTCAGAAAACTTGCTCAATTATTGTGGAAGTCTTAGAATTTTCATTACATAGAGAATATGAACTGAGAAAAATGAGTTTAACATTTCATTTACAAAAAGAGATAAGTAAAATTAACCATATTTCCATTACTATCAGATCGTCTAGAAATTTGGACTCAATGTTCTAGAAATGTTCAGTTTCATTTTAGGATAAAAATCTGAAATTCGACATTTTTGCCATTTTTTTCTCAAAACGAGAAGTATTTAATCCCCTTAAGGCTGTTGGTCATTCAACTCTAGAATTCTCCTCGCTAATTTTAAACTTATGGACGAGGAATACATTTGTGTATTTAAAATATATCCCCAGGAAATTAATATGTTTAACTTCTTTTTTCTTTGCACTCGTCTTAAAGAATCTCTCCCTTTGTTTCTTAGTTGCCAAAATATTTCTAAAATATATGCTTAATTTAGTATATTTTACGTATTAAAAGCTGACGAGCTGTGAGAAAGAATTTAATACTTCACATAAAACTAATTTTAGAAATATTCTGACAACTAAGAAACAAAGAGACATCTTCAGACAGAAAAAAATGCAATTTTGAGAGTAAACAATAACTTAACAATACAAAAATAAGTTAAACTGCAATAATTTTACTGCTTCTAAAATAAAATTCTATCGTATTAAACTCTTATTTTTATATCTAATCAAAATCTTTCAGAAAATGCCCGAACAACCTCTGTCTCATTTATTCATTTCCGTTTAAAGAACTTCGTAAACATCTTGACCAGTTTTGTCAACTAATCAAGGGGTAAAAGTGGTTTAAAAAGGGCCAAAAGTCGGCTAATTTAGCTTCTTTTTAGTCCGTTGGTTAGCGCTGTTTTGAAAATGTGCTATAAACGCAATTATGATGTAGAGATCATATATATTTGTAATTTTATTTAAAATTTAAAATTTCTTAATTTTTCAAAAAGTTAATTTATATCTTTTTTCAAATTGTTTTCAGTCTAAAGTAAAGTCATATCAATCCCACGATAAATGCTATTCAATCATGTACGCGTAATCTTTCATTTATTCTGCAGCTTTCGCTAACCGCATAAATTATTTCCCTTCTAAATTAAAAATGCGACGACGGTTATTTCGCATATACATTGATACACTAGTATTCTTTTATCAGAAACATCCACTCCGCAAATATATTAAAATTCACTCATGTTTTGCATCACGGTGCCTTCATTCTGCCAGTCTTCAATTGTCTGTTGCATCTGGAATGCAAATCTAGATAGTTTTCAACTGCTTGTTTTGCATTTTTTTATTAATAACGTTATACATCCTAAAATTGCAAGTTCCGCTTTCCCAGGATACGCCGCAGGGATGCTCCGTTAAAACCTATATTTTTATAACGCGCCTAGCATTGCATCTCTGTTCTCTATCTCCCACGCAAAATTAACATTGATATATTCTAAACCGTCCTAAAATTCCGAATGGCGATAAAAATTAATGCACGTGTAATCTGGCGATTTTGGGATGACTTCTGGCACACATGTACATCTCTGAAAGTAGTGCAGACTTCTCTTAACCTCCGCTAAAAGAGGTTGTTGCTATTGATGTAAAAAGACTACCTCCCAAACTTTACCATCATAGTCAAGTCCCTAATAAATAAAATTTGCAAGGAGCTATGGACTCTTCTCTATTCTTTTTTACATTTATGCTGACTTTATACAGGAAACGATCCCGTGGAGTTATTGCGACAACGTGGAATTATTGCGGTGATTTTTAGTCACATTATGATCACATATCCGTATCGATCCGTACTCCAGCCATAAACGACATCATAGCAATATTAAAATGAGTTAGCATCAGGGATAGAGGTTGAAAAAACATTTTTAAGGGCTAAACGAGATTTGGCTAACACTGATTATGACACTTATAAACTGAAAATATATCGGCCGACAATATTACTGTACTTACATTAAAACCCTTTTAGGTCTGGCGTCCTATTAATAGTACATGTCTTTTCATTCAGTATTATTTCGTCTTAACAAATAGCTTTGTTATTGTCTCCATATAGTAATATTCGTATATGTTTATACATTTATTATTATGACTTCATTTATGCTTCAGTATTTAGTAATAATAAATTAAAAATTTCTTAACTCTCTTTACACTGTTGATGATTCTTTTATTGCGAACAGCTTTAAAACTTTTGTTTCACTGTTTAAATTTAAAATAAGGGCTACTTTTCCAAATGAATAATTTGTGGTAAAATATAAAAAGTGCTAGAAAATTGGTATGTCTGATGAATTGTGTTGCAGCACGACATTTTCCAATCGTTTTCAAAAATTCTTCATTAGCCTGTTGTCATAAGAATAGTACGCAAAATAATTATATTCGTTAGATTTCTGTAAATGACATATTTGTTAATGTGGTGTTTAGTTAGAAATGTAATTAATAGATGGCAGCACCACAGCGAACTACGTCACCTACTGGTATTAAGTTTTGTTTACTGTTAAAAATGTATCTGTTACGTGTTTTGTGTAGATGTACGTGTTGTGATTTAAATTGTAAATTAAACATGTTTAAAGTCCACCTCGAGTTATCCATTATGAAGTTGCTTCGATTCAATTAGTTTACATCTGTAATATATAATATTATGGCGACGCAGGTCAAGTTTCTTACCGGAATTAAATTGAAAAGAAATTCCAAATGATTCGCAAAATGGCGAAGCTTCGGGTTTTACATCTACAAGAGTATACGCTGTAGAGTAATGTTCTAAATACGTACGTCATTTCGAGGCTAGTAAGTGCTGACATTTTTTTTTCTTCTCCGCAATAAATAAAAAGTAATAATGTTTGCTAATTTTAAGGAATACAATGATTCCATTGAAACGTTTCGATCATATGTCATCAAAAAAAGGTACCTGCAATTATTTCATGTATGGGTCCTATATTGTATAATTTGCTGTCAGATTTAACTTTTCCTAAAAATCCGGAAGCATTAAAATACGAAGAAATAGTTGAAATTCTGTTAAAGCACCCTAATAAATTTTGTTCTAGAATTAAATTCCGTAATACTTATCAAAATTAAAATGAATCCATACAAGATTTTGTTTCAAAATTAAAGAAGTTAACTACATTCTGTGCTTTTGCTGGTGAAACTTTAAATGAAAATTTGTTAGAACAATTTTTACGAAGTTTAAAAAATGAAAGTATCCAAAGTAAATTACTTTCACAAATAGATGATTTAACTGTTGAGAAAGCTATTGAAAAAGCAATTATTTTGCAAAATAACGAACATGATATTTCTGAATTGAAACACAAAAATGTAAATGTTAATATATTGGCATATTCTAAAAATGTTCAACCGAATAAAATTTCAAATAATTTCCAGAAACCGAAAATTAACAATGTAAATAAAGGGAATTTTGAAGTAAATAAAAATAAATTACAATGTTATAGATGTGGAAATCCATCTCATCTTGCCAACAAGTGTAAGCATATAAATACAATTTGTAAAATATATAAAAAAAGAGGCCATCTTGGTAAAGTATGTAAAAGTAGTTCTCAGAAACAGACAAATGTATTGCAAACTGTCGACATTTTATCTATCAGCCATGATAAAAGTTCTACACCTATAAAAGTGTGGGTTTTAATTGAAAACAAAGATAAAGCTGAAATGGAGGTAGACACGGGCTCCGGAATTTCTGCGGTACCTGTAAATCGTTTTCGGAGAATTTTTCCGAATAATAAAATTTTTCCACCAGACGTTCAATTGAGAACTGCAACGGGTGAGGTGTTTACACCTGTGGGGTATGTAACAGTAGATGTTTCTTATACAAATACTACTAAAAAGCTTAAATTGTATTTAATTAAAGAAGTAAATTTCCCACTTTTATTCGGCAGAGACTGGGTAGCTGCATTTAATTTGTTTCCCACTAATTTTAAATCTGTGTATGTCAATGAAATTGCAAACTCTACTGATAAATTGAAAGCATTATTAAATGATTTTTCTGATTTATTTTCGGATAAAGTAGGGGAAATAAAAGGTTTGAAAGCAGAACTTTATCTAGAAAAAGGTTCTACTCCCATATTTTGTAAGGCTAGAACAGTCACGTATGCTCTACGTAATGCAGTAAATGATGAAATTCAAAGGTTACACGATGAGGGTATTATTAAACCTGTCACCAGTAGTAAGTGGGCAACTCCTACAGTTCCAGTGGTAAAACCAAATGGTAAAATACGTTTATGTGGAGATTTTAAAGTTACAGTAAATAAATTTTTGAAGGTGGAAAAATATCCTTTACCTAGGGTAGAGGACGTGTTAGCTACTTTAGGTGGTGGTTTACATTTTACCAAAATTGATTTAAATCAAGCTTATCTTCAGTTACCTGTAGACGAAAAATCACAGGAATTGTTAAATATAAATACTCCGAAGGGCTTATTTCAATTTTTAAAGTTACCAATTGGTCTTACTAGTTCTCCAGCAATTTGGCAAAGATCTGTTGAACAAATATTAAGTGGTATTGATGGTGTCACTGTGTTCATTGATGATATTGGTGTTACAGGGGAAACGGATGAAATTCATTTTAAAGACTAAAACAAGTCTCAGAAAGATTACGTGAATATAATATTAGGATTAATAAAGATAAATCAATTTTTCTGGCTGACCATATTACATATTGTGGTTATAAAATTGATAAGCAAAGTATTCAATCATAAAACGCAAGATAAAATTGAAGCTATTGTCAATGCTCCTAGACCAATAAATGTGTCACAAGTTAAAGCTTTTTTAGGCTTAGTCACATATTATTCTAAATTTGTACCAAATTTATCTACAATTGCTCAAAAAGAATGTAAAATTTATTTGGTCTCCTGTTTGTGAACAAGCATTTAAAAATATAAAAAAATGAAATTATTTCAGAAAGAGTTCTTACACATTTCAACCCTAAATTGCCTTTAGTGTTAGCAACAGATGCTTCTCCATACGGTATCTCTGCAGTTCTTTCGCATGTGATGCCAGATAACGTGGAAAAACCAATTGGTTTTGTGTCCAGAACGCTTACGAATGCAGAAAAAAAGTATAGCCAGGTGGATAAGGAAGCACTAGCTATTATTTTTGGAGTAAAGAAATTTTTTCAATATTTATATGGTAATAGGTTTACTTTATTTACAGATAGCAAACCACTTGTTTCTATTTTTTCTCCAAATAAAAGTATTCCTGTTCTTTCAGCTGCTCGGATGCAAAGATATGCATTATACTTACAAGCGTTTAAATATGATATTCGCTATAACAAAACATCCGAACATGGAAATGTCGATGCTCTTTCACGACTTCCATTACGTAGTAAAGATTTACCCCCACAATTAAATTCAAGTAATGTAATTGATGAATCTGAATTTTTTCAAATTTTTTTCAAAAACCAAATTTCTACATTGCCTTTAAACGCCAAATCAATTGCTGTAGCTACAAAATCTTATCCTTTATTACGTCAACTTTTTCATCATCTAATTTCTGGTTCTCCAATTCCTAAAAAATTACTTTTTGGTGGCAAACAAGAAGAATTTACTCTTCAACATAGTTGTATTTTAAAAGGATGTAGAGTAATTATCCCAGAAGTTCACCGCAAACAAATTTTACGTGATTTACACTTTGGACATTTCGGTATAGTGAAAATGAAGTCCTTAGCTCGCAGTTTTGTTTGGTGGCCAGGGATTGACCAAGATATTGAAGATCTTGCACGAAATTGCACTACTTGTGTCAATTTAAAAAATAATCCTCCTAAGGTAGATACTCATCATTGGAAATAGCCTACGGCTCCATGGCAAAGAATTCACATAGATTATTTTGGTCCTGTGATGGGTAAAATGCTTTTGCTTGTGGTTGATGCTCATAGCAAATGGCCTGAAGTTTTTATTGTTCCTAATACAACGTCAGAACATACAATTACTTGTCTTTCTTCTCTTTTTGCCAGATACGGGTATCCTATATCTCTGGTATCTGATAATGCAAAACAATTTACTTCTGAAGAATTTGAGACATTCTTGAAGAATCATGGGGTTAAACATAGGTTTAGTGCTCCATACCATCCAGCTACAAATGGTCAGGCAGAGAGATATATGCAGATTCTTAAAAAAGGGTTGAAAGCCTTATCTTCAGAATCTGGTACTTTACAGATGAAAATAAATAACTTTCTTTTACAATATAGAAAGATGCCTCATGTTACTACGGGGGAGAGTCTTGCATCTCTATTTCTAAAACGAAATATAAGAACGAAAATAGATTTGATAATTCCAAATGTCACAAATTTTGTGCATGATAAACAAAATGCGAGAAAGGCCAATTCTAAAGTAAAAGATTTTCAAATTAACCAAAAAGTGGCTGTAAGAATTTATACTCCAGAAGCCAAGTGGAAAATTGGTCGCATTATTGCAAGAGAGGGCAAGTTGCATTATAGAATTCAAGTTGGTTCGAATATTTGGAAAAAGCATGTTGATCAGATAACTGATGTCGGTTCGAAGATACATCTAACTAATGATTCAAATTCTGAAGAGAGTGGTACAGAAAGTCACAAAAGTGATAATGCAGTTGTTAATCAAAGTGATTCTCAGCTAATGCCTCCTAGTGTCCCAGATTTTCGACCAGCTGACTTTGTTGTCCCATCTACTCCAAATCCTCAACCAGATGATTGTGTTGTCACAGCTCCTCCAAATCCTAAACCAGATGACTTTGTCCTCCCAAATACTCCAAGTCCTGCTCCAGTGGACTCTAAAGTGATCCCTTCAGTTCCAAAAACCATGGTGTCCAATACTTCTATTGATGATGCTAAAGATACTTTAATTAACTATTCTTCTTCCCAACAGGTACCTAGAAGATCCACCAGGAAAAGAAAAGCTCCCTGTAAATTCCCAAATTAAGGAGGGGAGAGTATGTGGTGTTTAGTTAGAAATGTAATTAATAGATGGCAGTACCACAGCGAACTACGTCACCTACCGGTATTAAGTTTTGTTTACTGTTAAAAATGTATCTGTTACGTGTTTTGTGTAGATGTACGTGTTGTGATTTAAATTGTAAATTAAACATGTTTAAAGTCCACCTCGAGTTATCCATTATGAAGTTGCTTCGATTCAATTAGTTTACATGTATAATATATAATAGTTAAATTTCATTAAACCTTAACTTTTGTGATTTGGATAGCTACTTTTAATATTATTAACGTAAAAGTATATCCCCCCCCCAAAAAAAAAAATAAAATAAATTGGACCCGAAAGGGTTAAATCTCACACCCGCGTATTTTACGTCCCCCCCCCCCCCTTACTTTTGAAAGAAAACTTCGATTAAAACCGAAGATTCGCACACTTTTCGCATGAAGAATACGAGATAATTTGAATTAATAAAAGGCATTTCATGTTGTATAACTACATGTGTCGTAGAGATTTTAATATTTTAATATTTCAGTTCGATTCTTAGTAAAACATTTTAATTGTTGTTTTTCCTGTGATTTGTTTTTCGGCTTCAGTACGATTGTATTCAAGTTGGTATTATAACTAATAATGCGATATCATCAGTCCTGCGAAACATTGATACTAAAATTTGTTTACATTTAAAATGTTTAAAAACAACAAATCACCGAAGTTTTTATATTAATTTGCTGAAAAAAGGCGTAATAGGGAAGATAGGAGAGAATATAGACTGAATGAAGCATTTGGGTTATTTTTTCTACACAGCGAAATTCTGTTGTTTCGATGAAACTCCCCTCTTCAAAAATAAATGAACAAACTTGTATAAAAATGAAACTGCTAGAATACGTTAATCACATATTTTTATGTTTGTATAATGGGATAAAACATATTATTTATAAATACTAGGGCATCCAACCCGGGCTTCCCGAGATAGAGAATATAGGTGAAAACCATTTATGTTTTTATTGAAAACTCTAATAGATTTTTTATATTTAATAATTTTCTTTAGATTGCCCCTAAACTGGCAGCTGGGGTGCCAGTTTTATACTGTAAAATCAACAATTATTTTTTGCAGTGTATGAGCATATTGCGTTCACAGTTGTGTGCAATACGATGTGATAAAGTGTTTCCATGATCAATAAAACCAAAGATTTTGTTAGAATAGATCATTTTATACTTATGCTTTTATCGATTTCTTTCAGTGTTTTTTCGTTAAAATATTTTTTTTGTTTTCATGTTTTATTGGAGAATGTCCTGAAAACTAAAAAATAATTAATTTCTCTCTGTTCAAAAACTATCTACAAATTGAATAAACTGTTGTACATTTTGTTTAATCTGAATTATTCATTCATTGAAATGTTCTATTTGTCTTATAGATAGTCATTTCTCGTTTTAGTTTTCTACCGAGAAAATAAATACTACAAAACTAGTCGAATGTGCAATCCCAAAACTTTCTTCTATCTCATACAGGTTCCACATACACCAAAAACGAATCAGTATCAACTTATATCGTGGTCTGACTGAATCTAAAGTTTTATTAAATTCCGTGGATTAGTTTTTGAGATAGGACTATCGCTAAAATCGTGTAAATCCTGAAAAATGCAGCATAGCAGCGCTACCTGTAGGGAGATTTACACCAAAACCTAATCCACAGCAACTTATGTCACGGTCTAACAGAATCTGAAGTTTTATGAAATTCTGTGCATTAGTTCTTGAGATATAGGTATTATGAAAAAAGTAACATAGAAGCGCCCCCTATTGAGATATTTACACCAAAACATAATCAGCATCTATTTATGTCAAGATCTAACAGAATCTGAAATTTAGAAAAATTCTGTGCATTAGTTATTGAGATATAGCTAGCGTGAAAATCATGAAAAAGTAGCATAGCAGCGCCACCTGCTGGGCGATTTACACACGAAACCAATCAGCACCAATTTATATCAAGGTCTAATTGAATCTAAAGTTTTATTAAATCCGGTGCATTAGTTTCTGAGATAAAGCGCCCATAACATTTTTGTCACATACAGACACACACACAGATAGACATTTTCTGAAAACAGTCGAATAGTCTTCAGGACCTTCTAAAACGTATAAATCCGCCGAAAACCGGAAGTCGAACATTTCCATGAATCCAATACTTTCTTCTTGTAAAGATAAGAAAGTAAAAAATAGCGTGTTTTTTGAAATCCCCCACCCCTCTCTACTCTTAGAACCGAAGAAAAAGTCAAAAAAGTTTAAAAAAAAAATACTCAAGTAAATACGGTAGTTGGGAATCAAAATCTCTGTTTTCATTCAATATTATAATACACATGCTTGTTAAAAAAACAAACATTGAATGCGTATAACTAACCACAAATTATTCATCAGAAGCCATCTTAGTTCAAAACTATTACAATAAGATATCTTCTTCCTTGAGGAAAAAACCTTTTCAATAAGGAGAAGTAATTTATTGCGGTTATGTGGGGGCGTTAATTTGATTAACGTTTTGATTGAAAAAACATGCCTCGGACGCTATTGTATTTAAAAGGTAAGCTACTCGTCTACTAATTTTTCATTGAAAATGAAAATTTTAAAGGTAAGGTCACGGAAGCATAAAGATAGTGATGATATGTGAAACACAGTTTAAAATAGAGGATGAGGAAATTTAATAGACGTTTGCTTAATACTGGCGATTGAGTAGCTTTAAAATTAATGCGAAACGCACGATTTTATTCTTCAAACTTTTTCTAATTAGAATACCGTAAAGTATTAAAAAAATGGTTTTTAATAATGAATGTAAGTACAATGTGTTCAACAAATATGTTTCCATTAATTCGTGGTAAGCAAATAGATGTATTTAACATTGATATTTTAAAGATTCATTTTCAATCTTCTGTTAACTTAAGAGCCTACACTAGTCACGCGAAGAAACGCTTAAGCTAATGTTAAGTCTATGGGAAGGTTCTTGCGCGATTTCTCGCTCGCATTTTAATATTTTTAAATGATGTTTTTTGCATAGGATAGCTGAGGTCGATCTCTAACGTTGTCAGTTCTTACTTTACTGATTTTGGTTACAGTTTTTTTTTTTTTATAAGCGGACATTTTCAATTTTGGAACCGGTTGGAACCGGTTCTGAAAGTGAAATTACCCTTATATAAAAAAACTGGAACCAAAATCAAAAAAGTAAAAACTAACAACGTTAGAGATTGACCTCAGCTATCCTATACAAAAAAATCATTTAAAAATATTAAAATGAGAGCGAGAAATCGCGCAAAAACCTTCTCATAGACTTAACATTAGCTTAAGCGTTTTTTCTCATGACTGATGTAGGCTCTTAAGAGTAAGATAAAGTGACCAAACGTTCCCGAATTTCGCTGAAATGTGGAGACGGAAGTCAAGTAATTCATGCAGTTTTTAATTTTAAAAACTTATTTAATTTTGTGATGTTCAAAAGAAGATAAAAATTTGAAAGTTGTGAGAGTACTGTTATAAAATTTGGTCACCTTAGAGTAAGGAGAAAAGAAAGAGGACATTATATACAAAGTGCATCAGGAAAATGTATACACACTTTGAATGATTATAACTCCAGTTTTATTTACATATATTTAATATTTTATCTGCAAAATCTACATAAAATGTATAAATTTTCCCATTACCGCAGATGTTCAAAATTATTACCTTTCTGGTTAATACATTGCTGATAACGGTGGGCTATTGATTCACAAACTTTAACAAACATAATAATATAAATGCTGGACGATTACACCATGAAACATTACTACATTAAAGACGTGAGTATAAAACATCACAAATTTACTGAATGGTGTATACAAATGTCAAATTTAAAATTTATACATACATTAAAATTAAAAATATATCGACGTTTCGACCAACTTCTATGGTCATCCTCAGGAAATATTTGTTGTATTGCTTCTAAAGTTTCAAAGGCGAAAAACAATCCGTCCGTTGCCACATTATGGGTGGCCGGCAATAATAATGTGGCAACGGACGGATTGTTTTTCGCCTTTGAAACTTTAGAAGCAATACAACAAATATTTCCTGAGGATGACCATAGAAGTTGGTCGAAACGTCGATATATTTTTTATTTTAATGTATGTATAAATTTTAAATTTGACATTTGTATACACCATTCAGTAAATTTGTGATGTTTTATACTCACGTCTTTAATGTAGTGTTGAACAAACATTTCATTTGATGTTGGGGCTCATTCTTGCTCAATTGCGGTTCTGGAACGTAGTGTATGAACATCCATTCGTTCCAAACTTATCTTTTCGTTGAATTGTAAGTCGCTATAGGTGGATCTGTCTGAAATTCCCTGCGATATTGTTTTTGTACTTCTGCTACTCGTAAGTCTCAAAAACATAGCTTGAAAATTCTGATAGTAATCGTCGATAGAATAAACTCAAATTTCCCTGTTCCCAAAAGGAAGCAAAAAGATGAGGGGTTGTATCCAAATGTACTAGCTTATCAAAGTTGACATAATAAGAATGAAGTGTCTCTCATTCTATATTTGATACAACCCCTCATATTTTTGCTTCCTTTTGGAAACATCGAATTTTGAGCTTATTCTATCGACGATTACTATGAGAATTTTCAAGCTATGTTTTTGAGACTTTCATAAAAGTTGGTCTATACATTTATCTAATATATTATGCACAGTATATTTTGATTGAATTCGCGCATGCGCAGTGAAACGATATTTAGTAAACCTGCTCATTTTTCATACAATTTTTATTATTTTTAAATTTTGAATGCAGGGTATTGTGTCTAATTTTGTTTGTCATATTTTCTGAAAACAACTTGTTTTTATATTAAAAACTCTGCAAATTATAAGCAAAAAAACTTGGTAAAATTTGGGACTGTTTTTATAAAAACCTGAATTTCTCTTCGAGTATACATGCTATCTTCATACAAATGAACCCAAATTATTACAATAATCCACTTAATCATAATCTACAGTTTGAATGCTTTTGCAATATTAGTTTTTACAGGGTTATCCAAAATATATTCGTTTTTCTTCAATTTGTTGACGGCCCCTTATGAGGTTTCGGGAAAAAATCTTCGCAGAAATATATGACGTTTATCATGTTGTTTACACTCCTGAAGTTTCTGGATAATTCCTCATGTATCTTTCCAGATATTTAACAAACGTCTAAAATCGCAAGTGACCGGTCATCATTGGAAATATAGTGTATTTTCGAAACCATAAAAATTTAGTAAATTGAATACAGTTTTCAAACAAATTGTATGTTAAAGTACATCTTTGTTTCTATTTTACGATGTAAAAATTGAAATTGTGCGATATTTAGAAGTTAATAATTTCGCAATAAAAACGACAGGTATTCGACATGACGTCAGCGTTATTCACGGAAATGTTTCTGCTTTATAATATAGATTGTTTGTTACATTATAAGATAATGGATTTATATAAATATAACATCCCTATTAAATCCTTGTGCGTTTATGTTATGAATTTTTTTTAATGAGACTTGGAAGCAGAAATGATATTGGGAAAAGAAGGTGGGTTTAGTACAAACATATCAAAATCTAGACATTGAAACAGTTAAGGAGAATATTATGATTCTTATTAGAAACGAATCGACACTGATTTGTTTAAAGTCATGATTAGTTATGGTTGTTTTAATTATGTTTTCACATTTTAAAAGGAAAAGGATTATTGCAAAAACTTCAATAAAATAGTGTACAAATTGAGATATTTTAATGTAAAAATATTTCATTTATTCAATGAAAAAATTTTTTTAGTAAGATACTCGTATGCTGCATTAATGCACAAATTCGTAGGGATAACTTTTTTTTGTGTGTGTGGTGTGTGCGTGGAGCATAGTGGATGGAGGTTATTTATGGTATAGATGCATGAGATATGAAAAAAATTATTTGTTCTTGATGAATGTTTGACATATATTTGTACACAGATAATGGAATGTAAAATAGCAACAGTAAAGTTTGCTTTTAAATAGTCGCTATAATCCCTTAGCTGACCGTGGGGATCCATTGCGGTGCTAAGGCTCTTCATCAATGAGATTTCAACTTCCCCTCGTTAATGTTAAACCTATGAACATGGGATGCATTCGTATTTTTTAAATATCTCCTTAGGAAATTAATATTTTTAACTTCTTTTTAGGGTTTCGTTCATCTCACGAAAGCCTATTAGTCCCGCTTTGTTGTCTGTCTGTCACAGAGCCGGTTCTCAGAAATTATATAACTTATAGTCATGAAATTTTGTGTACTTATAGCTGAATACCTACTATGAAGCTCAAAACCATAAAATTTGAAAAAAAAACGTATTATTTTAATATATAGAGATAAAAGTCCAAAAATCTAACAGTCTTTTCCTATTAAATTTAAACATTTTTCGTTGTAGCAGTTACCAACAATTAAAAATCCACAATAAAATTCTTTCTAGAATAATTAATTTTCTATTGAAAGGCTTCCACGTGAAAAATGAAAATGAAATAAAAAGTTTACCAATTGAAATAAAAGATTAATGTGACGTCATATTGGTAATAAAAAAGAAATTTTCAAACATTTCTCAATAATACAAGGAGTATGTGTAAATACAGAAAGCAGCTTAAAATGACGTCATTAGAGAATTAAAAAGAAAATTAATC
This sequence comes from Maratus michaelseni, assembly GCA_963931845.1. Classification (NCBI taxonomy): domain Eukaryota; kingdom Metazoa; phylum Arthropoda; class Arachnida; order Araneae; family Salticidae; genus Maratus; species Maratus michaelseni. The sequence continues at coordinate 8,446,561 of OZ007590.1, read as the reverse complement.
TGATGTCTAACATTTTGAAGGTCTCTATACAACATGTTTAATTTTGAAATTGATTTTTTTTTAATATCGCATTTAGTTCACATGACAGATAGTACTATGACAGAGTATAATAGCGGGCTTCGCCGGCTATCGGACCGGTTCAGATTTTCGAAAAAAAAAACGGGAAAAATAGTCCGGTAAATTTTTACTTTTTAAAAAAAATTACATTTTTTTTTTTGAAAATGAAATTTATTTGGATTTATTAAAGAAAGGATAAAGTGTTTTGAAAGGAATATTAAACGAAACTCTTTGTGCGACCTTCGAGCACACTTACCCACTTGATTCTGTTTACTCTTCTTAACCCTCTAATTCTCATGACAGAATACGTTCTAGAAATTTCGTAATTCAGAAAATCTGAATTCGTACCAGAAAATTTCAATAACAAATTTAGCTTTGTTTAATGACGAAATGTTTGTTATTAAATGAAGCAAATATTGCTATTTTAAATTTCTCGAATGAATATGAAATATCTGAATTAAATAATCTACTTAATTGGAAACAGTGGTGGATAGCATATATACTACCATGGTCATTAGAGGGTTAAAGGATGTCTCTTTCTTCCTAAGTTGTCAAAAATATTTCTAAAATACTAAATTTATAATTTTATGTGCTAAAATCTTAGCGAAACTAAATATAAGATTTTAACACTTCACATAAAATTAACCATTTGTTTCAGAAATATTTTGATAACTAAAAAAAAAGGAGACATCCTCCAAGAAGAGTACGCAGAAGAATAAAGTTTATTAATTTATTGAGGAGATATTTTTATAAATACGAATGCATTCTACGCCTATAGGTTTCACATTAGCGAGGGGAAGTTGAAATCTCACTGATGAAGAGCTGTAAGAGTCTGCTTATCTTTGTCATTCCCATCCGTTTTTTGGCTTGTAAATACATCTTGAAGTTTGAAAAATTGTAGAAAGTTTGTGCTGTTTATAGTCCAAATTAGGTAAATTGTCACGTGGAAAAAGAAAAGAAAACTTCCAACATATTCCAATTTTTCAGTTAAATAGTAATATGTATCAAAATCTGCCGAGGCGACTGGAAACATTTTTTTCCGCTGACCAGGGCCCTGCCTACCGGGCTTTTGCCCAGCTTAACGAGTTTATGCCTCGAGAGAGAGAGGGTGGGGAAGAGAGAGAGAGAGAGAGAGAGAGAGAGAGAGAGAGAGAGAGAGATGGATTAATTTCTGTATGACTCTCGTCTCAAATAAAAGAAGAAAACAATTAACACATCCAGAAGCCAGCTCGAACTTCGAACCTTTACATCAACCTAATATACATACCAATAATATACATACCAATAACAACATACCAATTTCGTTCACAAAACAAAGTTATGAGTGGTTGGAAGAAACTGATATAAACGGATGGTGATGCAAATAGGTACTATCATAATCATAGACCTTAGTACATCCAATCGATGTAACGTCACAAATGATCACAAATATCAATGTCACTGAAATGAACCAAATTGTGATATCTTTTATTTGTCTCATTATAACTCTCCCGTGACCGTCATTTGGGAATACACTGCGAGGTCACTATGACCGTTGATTTGTAAAATGCCAATCTGTGACTTCATTGGAATGTCACTTGATGTCTCATCACAACGCAACTGTATGAAGACTTCACAGTGGAGTCTCCAAATGACAGTCACATGAGATCATCAGGTGAATTTATTGTAACGTCAGCTTGTAATTCGTCACAAAGCAATAGTCACTGTGACTTTGGATAGACTGACAGTTAACTGAGAGTAATAATGAGATGAATATAATACATCACATTTTGGTTCATCGCAGTGACTGCGACACTTGAGACCGTGTATGGCATCACATTAATTGACTGTGTTATTAAGGTAATACTTATTTGCTTCAACAGCCTTTTATATCAGTTTTTTCTGACCACTCATAATTAATTTTTGTATTCGGAAATTATCCTTTTGTGTTTATCTTTTAATTTATGAATACCAGTTTATCTTATGAAACAAATTTCTCCTGCAATAGCGATATAATTTAATATGTTTGGATCTTCAATGAAAACTTTCTTTGGAGGAAAGGATAAAATATTTACGTGAATAAGAAAAGGCGATGAAATCATTATCCGAATATAGAAGAAACCCCTTCCTTGTGATTTTCTGAGTGTTTTACCGGTGGTTGCCGACAGAAGACCTTGACTATTTTGCTGTTTAGCTGAGTGCACAGGCTGCAGATAGCCTTGAGAGAGAGGCAAGATGCGAAGTGAAAGTGTGCATTTTCATTAACAGCGGGGAATGGATGGAGGTTATTTATGGTATAGATTCCTTTTCTTCATTTCCACCGATTTATGCATGTATGAGGTTTGGAGAACAGTATTTGTTCTTGACGAATGTTTGCGTCTGTTGGAGAAGGATAATGGAATGCAAAATACAAAATATAAAACTTGGCGATAAAGATTGCTTTTAAATAGTCAGCATGATTCCTTGGCTGTCTGCAGGGATTCAAAGTAGTAAACATTAAAGAATTTAACTTCTAAAAGTTGCAATAATGTATAATTTCAATATTTTATGAACAGTCTAAAATAATATTTACATTTGTTGACCTATTTAATGCGTAATACATTTCTTCTAATAAATTTACAGTTATTATTTCTTATGAAGTCTGGACCATACAGAATTAAAATAATATTCTCATTTTCACGAAAACAGTATAACAGTAATAGGAAAAATGACAAATTGATAAATATGCATTTTAGATTTGTAAATCATTCATCACAGATATGTCTCTGGGCTGTTGCAGCTTTATCTAATGGAAAAATATAAATCATAAATAAAAAAATAGCTCTTAAGACATAACTTAAACTAATTATTTTTGATAAAACTGATTAGTCTGGAGGGATGGTCTTTCTCACAATTTTTTTCATTTATTAAATATGCCAAGAGAGTTATATTCTTAAACGAGGACAATTAAAGTTATGTCTATAATTACTATTTGAATGTTCTGAATAAAAAAAACAAATAAGATTACATGCTTTCCCGTCTAATATATATATACTAACAAAAGTTTTAAATTAATAATACCAAAAAAAAAATAAAAAAAATCAGGTGATCATTAAATTTTGATTTTATAAAGTAAAAAATTGTCAAGTTTTTCATTGTCAATCATTAAAAAAGTCCGTGTGCAATCGAAAACATTTGGTGATATTTCATGAAGAAACAGAAGCCCTTTAACTCTCTTCCGTTTAAAATAAAGTGATTATATTAATGTGCAGCTATCACCTATATTATCACTTATTTCCAGAGCAATGATCATCATCATTACTATTATAGCCTAACAGAACTTAACCGTATCTGAATGCTTCGCTGAAGTTACTTCACAGCGATCACTTCCTTATAATTATGATATTGACGCTTTTATTCCTTCCATCTTCTGAACGTATTTTTTTCAGCCTTTAGTATTTTTTTCATGTACTTCATTTAACAGGATATTTTTTCTTTCTTTTAACAAAAGCTTCTCCGTTACTTGAGCATAAATAGCATATTATGTCTGTTCATCATAAGCTATTCGAAAGATTGTTATGACCTTTGACATTTTTGATAAAAAATGAGACCTATTTATAATAATTAAAATCCATTTCTTTACTAAGGTAAAAATGCTACCACTTAAAAGGTATCAATGTCTTTAATTTCAGTCATTAAACTGGACAACCAGTGATTATTACGTTGGACAGAATAAAATAATGTCACTTAATATAATAGTCAGAAGTTGGGGTGATTATTCAATTCAAGAAACTGTCAGCAGTTGTTTTCTCATCCTGGATTTATTAATAACATAGCATCATCAATGATAAATTTTTCACTTTAAAACATTTCTTTCTTGCAAACCAATAGTACGGTCATAGATTTTTTTTTTCCATTTTTTGTTAATGAACAATATAAAATCACATACAATAAGATAGGATTAATATAAAAGCATTTTCAACTCATGAAATCATGCTTTTTGTTATGAATTGTTTTTAGGTGCGTTCGTAATTATATAAATACTTAGCACCTATTGTCGTCGTCTGATCCGTCCGTCCGTCTGTCCTCATATAACACCGTAAAAACTACCCAACCAAATGATTTGAAATTTAAGATATATTATCTTTGCAGAATTTTGTCGAGATATTTCAAATTTTATGAAAATTGAATCCAAACTTTAGAAGATATTAATAAAAATATTTATTAAGATATTTGAATTTAAAAAAATCGGTGGTTTCTTGTTATAGGAGCTTCCGAGGTTGAATCGTCAAGCGACCGAGATACTTATTTTATGACAGAAATTAATATGCAGACGATATAACTCATTTCACAGAATTAAAAATCGCCAAGATCTGAATATTTATATCACTAGCCATTGTACGAACGCACCTCGTATGTCACGTTTGATGTACAATTTCAAACTTGTTTTTAAATGTTAAGACATTCCATAACTAAATTTTGAATCACTTAAAATTAAAAAAACTCTGTTTAAAAACATAATTGAATAATAAAAGAATATAGCTAATTTGTTCTAGTTCATATGACATTGATCAAGGAAGAAAAACAGCCGCTGGTACTTTTTTTTTTTTCAAGTTTTTATACTTTAATTATCTCAAGGCCTGTTTCTGGGTGCGTTTTTAGTACCCTTTGATCCCTTATTTTTACTTTAGGTAATCATGAACAAGACGATCTTACTAATAACCATATAGCTTTAAAAAATCACCTTACTCAGGTGAAATGCAAGAGATATTAACCATCAAATATTTTTATGTTGATCCTGAATTCTCTAAATGCCAAAACTTTCACTCTTTGTATAAAAGGTCGAGACATTCAACATCATAAATCAAAGGTTCTTGATGTAACACTGTAAATTTCTCGCTCGTATTTTAATATTTTTAAATGATTTTTTTGCATAGGATAGCTGAGGTCAATCCCTAACGTTGTTAGTTTTTACTTTTTCGATTTTAGTTACAGTTTTTTTTTATAAGCGGACATTTCTAATTTCGGAACCGGTTGGAACCGGTTCTGAAAGTGAAAGTACCCTTATATAAAAAAAACTGGAACCAAAATCGAAAAAGTAAAAACTAACAACGTTAAAGATCGACCTCAGCTATCCTAAGCAAAAAAAGCATTTAAAAATATTAAAATACGAGCGAGAAATTGCGCAAGAACCTTCCCATAGACTTAACATTAGCTTGAGCGTTTATTCGCGTGACTGATGTAGGCTCTTAAGCTTTGCTCGCCTTTTCACCCCCTGGCATTTATGTGCTGTTTCACGAATATGTTCCGATCCCTAATTTTTCACTTTTTCAACTTCCTTACAAGTAGTTAGTTATAACTACAGCTATACCATTTCACTTTCTTCCAATTATTTAGACTCTAATCTCCTTCGCTTTACTTTTTATTCCAAATCTATTATCATCTCTTTTCTTAACTTTAGATCTATCCTTTTCACTGTAAATGTTCTTGTATCTTGTAGTTAACATCTTAACTTTTCACAACAGCTCAATTTAATACAAGACATTCTACTCACTAATAGACTGGGCTTAAAGTTGTCTGCAACTCGGAAGCCCCTTCGGAAAAAGCCAGACATCAACTGTTCAGCAAAAGTCTAATAATTGACGAGTAGAATTTCTGGTACGAGTTGGTTTTCTCAAACAGAAGAAACTTTTCGAACAACCCAATAGCTTACTTTATTTATATATGTTAAAGTATATATGAAATATAGAATTGTTTCAGTAATTGTGTTGATTTTAAAAACCTTTAGGCTAATATTACAAGACATTTTAAAATAATAAATATTCCTTGTATCTGAATTTATCTTACAGCAGAAGAGCATTTGGACTTCAGCGTAGTGCAGTGTTGCCAGTGGACTACTTTTTAAAATTCAGATTGCTTGACTGGCACCACTTTTTGAAATGGTATAATTCGCCTTATTTAATCTTTCATTGAATAAGATGAATTTTACTTTCTCAAAAAACTGCTGGCAATCAAGAAAACTGAATTAAAAAATGTATAGAACTGGCAACACTGACGCAGAAGTGACAAGTTCTCACTAATCTTCCGTAATATGTGGGTTAATTTGACGCATGTTTAATACGTTTCACACCAGAATTTTTTTTAATAAATGAAATTAAATATATTCCACGTAGAAGTAGTATTTACTACAGCTAAACCATTTACTTCATGTATAATCGACTCTATCTTTAGTCTCTATCGCTTCTTCTCTTATTCCAAATTTCTTCACCCATTTCTAAATTTATCTTTCTAAACGCTTTATGTAATCTTAAATTTTACTTTTAATTGCTATAAGCAATCTTTATCTTATCTTTAATTGCTACATGCAATCTTTTACCTTCCCCAACGGCTCACTTTGAAAAGACATTCAACTCACACTCGACTGGGCGTAAAGTTGCTGCAACTAGGAAGCCCCTGAACCGGCATCAACTGTTCCGGACTGATATTAAATAAATAAAGATTCATCAAATAAATTTTCTGGTTTGAAACGTTGTTAACCTGGGTCAAATTAATCCACATATTACGAAATATTAGTAGGAGCTTGACACCTCTGCTGACGTGCTGTAGTACCATGATATTTATTTATAAAAGTCGCGATTTCCAGCAGTAATTACAGATCCTATTATTCTGATTGAAAAATATTTAATTTTTTTCTTCTTTTGGGTAAAATTACACAAATAGAAAACAATTCACAAATTAAAAGAATTAACCTTTAACTGTCCAGGAGTATTTCAGGTTTTTTACCGTTGGGTGCTGGGTCCAAGGTAGTTTTCATAAGAAGAGGTATTATAAACTAACCCCTAACGGTCCAATGTTGCAATATACGCGGCATTCGCCTTAAAAAGTAAAAGTGCCATGCCATATATATTTAGACCTTATGCCGCAGTATGCATGGCATGCAATCTAATAAAGTTCCAATCCGCATATACTGCAACAAGAGACCGCATATACTGCAACAAGAGACCGCATATACTGCAACAAGAGGCCATTAAAGAATAAAAAAGCCTTTGAATAATATGTATTTTTTTTTTTTTAAAGTCGAATAAATTACCCTTATTTCAACCTAAAAATGACTCAGGTCATCATCAGCTCTCAAGAAACGTATAACAGCTACCAAGCGCCTACACAAAATGAACAAAATTAGAAGATGAATCTTAAACTGTTTATTTATTACTTATTGAAATGCGAATAGATTGTTATGCATATTTCAAAATAGAAAGACTATAGTACGAATTATACAAATCAGCTAAATCCTTGGTCAAACACATAAGCTGTGCACATAAGAATATGTGCATTGCTTAAGATGGTATCACAAATGGTAGAAAAAAAGCTAAATAAGGAAGGTTAATCTTTGTTGTTTTGAAATTTGTCAAATTGTTAAGTTTACGAGAAATATGATACAAGATCTTAGTATGATCCATTGACTATTACGCAGAATTACGAAGAACAGGTAACATGATATTATAACCATCAGTCACATATTCAGACAGTAGCCTGAGAAATAAATGAGACAACCTCACAAAGGCTTATAGAATGTTCAGAATGGACAGCTGAGCGCAAATTTTATTTTATTTTATCTTATGTCGTTAAACTTCACAATTCACGAATGAACAATTTGCAAAGCGAACCGAGAGTTTTTCAGCAGGGAAATATTGAATATCTTCTGATATATCTTCTGATTCATCTTCTGATTCAATGAATGATTACTGTGAGTAATTATTGCTTTGTAAAGAGTTAGAAATGCAGTAGAGGTATTTGAGCTAATGTAAAATATGAACTGGATAAAATTCTTATTAAACGTTTCACAAATTTTAGATTTAATGTGCACTAATTTTGAAGATGAAGAATATATCAGCTTGTACACTTGACAATTTCTCTCTGTTAGAGGACAAATGCTTTTGATTTAAGTGTGTATGCATGCACGCCAGATATTCAAACGTTAAAGAAGAGGAAGATCAAACATCATCAACAACAACGAAAATGCAGACAATTACAATAAAATAAAATTAACAATGGATGTGATAATTTCTGCAATGAATAATATTTTAAAAACAAAATAGATTTTGGCTAGTTTCTTGGTGTGAAATTTACGAGTACGCCTATTTGAAAATTCGGTATTCCAAAATATATTCTATAAAATATCAAATTAATTACATATATATATATATATCATATATAATATAGCATAAAGAGAAAAATTAAGTATATATTATAAATAATTTGATTTTTACTTCTTAAATAAAAATTATAATAGAATATTATGTTTATATTTGTTTATAGTCTTTTGTTTGTGTTTATAAATAATTTTTTTAAGTTACTCTATTTACTTGTGTATACCAAACAGTTTTTACGAAAAAAAAAAAAAAAAAAAAAATTGGTGTCGCGCGTAGTACACTAGGACTATGTATTTGAAGACCGCCGATGTAGAACTTCCCATCCTATTACATCTGCATTGACTTCTATATGATCTTTATATATATGATGTATATATCATCTTTGTATTATTTTGTATTCAAATATACGAAATTATGAATAATATCTTGTAAATATTATGCAACATTAATTATAATTGTTAAACTTTAATAAAATAAAATCCATTTGAAGACTTTTTATCCTATTTTTCTTTAAACATTTTTTTCTATAAAATCAAGGTGCCGTGTTCCACGAGGACGTGGCATAAACGAGTAAATACGGTAACTTTTTTTATACTTTTCCTTATCATCGTGATCTAACTATGCCACGAATGCATAACTATACACTGAGATGTGCCTAAAAATACACAAAAAAATGTTTAAAAACACTTGTATCTGAAAAGAAAAGATCTAAAATGTTATCGTTAACACGTCACAATTATAGTTTTAGGTAAAGCTTGTATGGTTGGTTATGAAAGTATAACCAAGTTTGCATGTTTAGTTAAAGTTTGTAAAGTAATGAACATTTTTGCATCATTATTATTGACCAAAATTAAATATTTTTTACAAGCATTAGAAGATTTTCTGTCAGAAATATATATTTATATGTAGAATTTTACTTAACTATGTTATGTTTTTTAAGATTTCACCAAATTTTTAATTTGTTTAAGTGCGAATTTTTATTTCAGCAATTAATCCCATGCTTCACTTAAAGGCACAAAATGGCTTTTGTTTGAATAAACAACATAATAGAATCAGCTTTTAAGAATTATAAGCAATAATTTGGATTTGCCGCAATGCTGTTAGATGTGCGTAAAATGATTTTTGAATATTCAATTTTGAAATAAATAGAGCATTTTTAAAATTATCCTAGTACAAAGTTATTACTTAAGCAACTGTCCTTTGCTGTAATTGAAAACCCAAAAGAAATATTCCCTTTAAAACAACATAGTAGTATCATCTTTTCAGAATTCTACTAATAATTTGAATTAGTTAAACTTCTATAGATGTGCATAAAATAGTAGTAAAATAAATAAACCAATTTTTAACTTAAACACAAAATTATAATTTTAGCCATTATCATGCGCTGCAACTGAAGATGCGAATGAAACATTTGCTTCGGAAAACAACATAGTTGCATCATTTCTTAAGAATTATATTTGGATTAGTTTTAGTGTTACAGAAATGCATAAGTTGGTTTCTGGGAACTTGATTTTAAAATAAATAGACCATTTTTTTTTAATTCACCAAAACACAGAGCTATGATTTCAGCAATTATGTGCTGCGTCTAAAGGCACAAATGAAAGTTTTGCTTCAAAAAAGAACATATTGGCATCATCTCAGAAAAAAATTATAATTTCAGCAATTATGTGGTACTTCTAAAGGCACAAATGAAAGTTTTTCTTCACAAAAGAACATATTGGCATCATCTCAGAAAAATAATTAAGATTTTAGCAATTATGAAGTGCTGCAAGTGAAAGTGCCATTGAAAATTTTGCCTCAAGTAACAACATAGCAAGCAACAGTATTCTTTGAAATTTGAACAAATAATTTGTTTTATTGATTTTTAATATTTTGAACAATGTGCAAGTATGCATAAAATGGTTTGGGAAACACTGTATATATGTGTAAAATCCCTTATGTATATTTCATATGGTAATATAAAGACTTAAATAAAATTAAAAGTAAAGCCATATTACTGAATCTTTATATATAACCGTTAAAAGACTACACAGAAACATTATACATCAATTGGGCAGAAAAAAACAATAAATAAATAAATATGAAAATTGAACACATACCTGTTTGAATAATATCCAGAAAAATGTACAAAAAAATAAACCAAGATTTCCAAGATAATATTAAATAGATTCAGATTCAACCAAGCAGGGAGACCTACCATATGGCTTTAGCCTGTGCAAGCCCTGCTTGGCAAGTTTATTAAAAAAAAAAAAAATACATATTTGACAGTGCAATTTTGATTATTTACAAAACATAAAAAATTTCTATAAGTGATGATGAAAATGATGAAGATAGTCTATAATGTTATATACAATGATGGAGAAAATTTTTGGATTATTTACAGTTCGTGATTGGGAGCGAGAAATGTTTTTCGCGAGCACGAAGATGTGTATTTCTGTTATCTCCTAAGAGTTCATGGGAGTTAGCTGTTAAGAGTTTGTGGTCTGGGACGTAAAAATGTTTTTAAAGATACAAAAGATGAGTTTTTTACACAAGCTTTTGGGCTGGAAGCTGAGTTTTTGCACAGATGGTTGGTTGAGGTATGTGGGTGCTGTTCGTAACATGGCTGGTGGTTACTGACAATGTTCCGAACTAGCCCTCAGTTTTCAATTTCACCAATTATGTGTGGTGGAGGCATTTGGAATAGATGCTGGTTCCTTTCTAGAATGTTTATGCAACTGATTATTTTGTTTAGGAGGTCTGGTCGCTTCAACAGGTAGACGAACCAGTGTGAGAAAGATATTGTTGATGGCTTGCGGATGTGAAGAGTGGAGGTGAGGGTGCATTGTAAGGTGTAATGGAGGGAGTTGCCTCTGTGACCACAGGTACAGAGAGGAGATTCAGTTTTGCCGATTTTAGCAAGGTAATCTGGGAAGGGTCCATGGTTGGTGGCGAATAAATATAGATTTCTATGGTGTAGAAGGCGTTCTATTGTGGCTTTTGGAATAAGGCGATGGGTGAAGCGGCCAGTGTCGGCGTAGTCCCATTCCCTTTGCCATTTCTTAATGGCTTGATCGTTGAGATGTTTCTTTAGATATGAGGCTGGGAAGGGAATGAACTGTTTGTGCACCCCGGGTAATGTGGTTGCTTCTTTGGCTAGATGATCTGCCTGTTCATTCCCCTTTATTCCGGAGTGACCCTTCACCCATTTGAAGGAAATTCTTTTTGTTGTTGATTGAAGAAGTGTGATAATGTCCATTACTAGTAGGTCTGTTGTTGACAGGTCTTGTAGGGCTTGAAGACTTGAAAGACTGTCTGTGTTGATAAGGTGATTGTTGTAAGCTGAGGACCCTGCCCAACAAGCCGCTGCCTTAATGGCGAGTAGTTCAGCTTGGTATACTGAATTTTCTGTGCGTAGTTGTGTCTGTGCTTTATGGATTAGTGTGTCGTCTTGGTATACACAGAAAGCGTAAGCTGTTCCATGTTCCGACTTGGAGCCGTCTGTAAATATTTTTATGTCATTGGTGTCGTCTTCTTCGTCATCCGCTAACCATCTTATGTAGGGCTTGTAGGGTTGTATGTGGGATGAGGTAGTCTTGCTCTGGTATAATGTTGGGTCATGGTTTTCTATGGGGGTGTGCAGTCTGAGGACGTTTCCCGCTATTGCTTCTTTCTCTATTTGTAAGTGGAGAGGTAATATGCCTGTTAGAACGCACAGGGCCGCTGTTGCTGTTTTCTTATAGGCTCGGGTTATCATTAGTAGGCATTGGGCTTGAAATTGGAGGGGGAAAAAGGGGGGGGATGAATGAAAAAAGATGAATTAATGAATTATTTGTGGCACTGTAGCAGAATTATCAGGCGCCAAATTACTAGAGATACCACAAAGAATGTACGATTTCTTCCATGTATAAGCTATAATTACCTAAAATAACACATGATTCTGGCAATCGTGCAAGAATACACCAGAATTTGAAAGAAATTACAAAATAAAAAAGATATACTCAGACAACTACAATCGTCCTTCGGACGATCTACAATGAACCTTCAAATCCTGTATTTGTCATATCCTATAAAACTATCCAGTGAATATCCGGAAGATAGTTGACAACGGACCGTCTGATTACACTGTCCCCCAAATGGCCGGCGGATGTCATAGAATGCCGCTAACTTATCAACCAACCTACCTACCACACAAGTTTATTTTGATTTTTGCTGAAGAAACGTGATCGGCTTTGGAATCGGATTAATTAATAAACTGTAATCAAACAGGTGTCAATAAAGGTAAGAATTATCTTTTCCATTTGTAATTATATCCTTTATAACTGTTCCGTTTATATATTTTTATTTTGTTATGTAAAAGCAAAGTGTATATAGATCTAGTTATTCATGTAGGCTTAAATGGTAAATTTTAATAGAGATGGTAGTGTAAACGCACCAGTAGCGGGCTGTGTTTAACAGTTTGATAAATAAAAGAAAATACAACCACTTTGAGCACTTTTCCGAGAACTTTCAAGTTTAGATGACATTTTCTGTAAGAAAAGGAAGATTTACTTACAGCTTCAATTTGAATTCTCCATAAAAAAAAAAAAAACTTCAAACATTTAAAAAACCAATTAGAAGATGTTTTCCTTCCTTTCTTTTTTAACTTCAAACACTTCAAAAATGGTTAAAAGATGTTTTCCTCCCTCTTTTTTCTTTTACAATTAAGTCACATTACTTTAGAAATATTTATTTCTCTACATTGATTTCAATGCATATCGATATATATTAAAGCAAATGTATATATTCAAATATATATACTATATATATGTGTGTGTGTGTATTTGCTAAATATTTTAATAATATTTATTGAATCCTAACAAATTAATGCATTTTTAACCATTTTAAAATGATTGTCACTTAAAAAGAAAAACATACTTCAAAAAATAACAATATATTTTAACTTAGATGACAATGTCAGATTTTTTCACAGTTTTAGAAAAGCGCAGGGTGCTGCTAGTTGCAAAATAGCACATTTTTGACTCTGAAGGGCATTTTTTAGATCAATATGAGCACTTTTTATATATGTTTTATTCATTCTTTCAATTTTAAATGCACCTCTGATATTTAAATGTTACAACACTCTTATCAAATTACAACAATGTGTCAATTTTTACTATGAAGCAATTTTTGTTTACAAAACTGTAAAGGCATAATCTTCTTTGTTGAAGGGCGAGAACAGCACTATTTTTTTATAAGTGGCAAGAAGGGTGGCGTTTTTTAAACCAAAGGGCAGGCAGGGTGCAGCACCTTCCTGAAACTGCCTAGAGGAATTTCTGCAATTTGAATATATAAATAACATAGCATGTGATCAAAAGTAGTGAAATTACTGTGGCTGCTAATTATTTTCCCAGTTTTGTGTAACACGTTACTTTTAAAAAAATGTAATGTTGCGAATAGCACAATACAAAATTTAGTTGTTTCTTTGTAGCAAGCATAAACACTTCTTTGAACACAATTTCCAGAAACAAATGAAAGTCTTCTTTAATAATCGTGTGGTCACCCATGGTACTATTATTTAGAAACTGTGCAACAAATCGGCAGTGGGAACTGCCATTACAATTGCTTATATCTGTAAACAAATACCAGTTTTAGAGTTTAGCAAAGCACCATATAACCATTGTATGTCAGAAACATTCTTGTTTATGAGTTATAATTTTGGAATGCAAGTTTTGTGAAAAATGAATGAACATATTTTTAAATAAACAATTTTTACTTTGAGATAGTGCTAAAACAGAGGATGTTCCGGTGAGCACTCTAAAAAACATTATTATTATCCCTATCCTTTAACTATCAACATATCCTATTATTATTATCAGTTATTTATTCAACATTATTAGCAATTAATTAAAAAAAATGTAGGGAATTTTAACCAAAATTATCATCTGTATTGAAAAAACTTGTATCATCTCATCAGTATTGAAAATTTTGTCTTTTAACCATTAAAATTATTATTATCCTTTTATAGCTAAGCTTCGCGACATACCCACTTATGGAACTTTAGCCAATATTTAAAGAAGTCATCATGGAAAAATTACATAAATCTACTTGCCGCTAGCAAGTGGATTTTTGGATGATACCACATAAATGTTTTGATAGTTTTCAGGGTTAAAGTTTACTTGTATTTTACACACAAATCACAGAAAATTATTGAACCATGACTCAGATTTTACAACAGTGAATCAAAAATTGACTCGCAGATATATCCCCCCCACCCCCCCCCCCCCACACACACACCTTCAAAAAAAACTTTTCAAAATATTTTTGATTTTATTGTTTACTTTCCTATTTCTTTATCATTTTCTTATTTACCTTTCAATAAAGGCAATTCAGAAATTAATTGTTTCAGTTGTTGAGTTGAAAGAGAAATAACATTCCAAGAATCTGTATTTATGAAAAATTTACTTTTTCATATTTTTTACAATTAATGGCTTATTAGAAAAGCTTATCAGTGTCGATGAGAGCGAGGCAAAACTGGCACTAGTTTTCCATATTAGAACCGTACTAATCATTTGAGGGAATGAAAAATTGCCCAAAGAAATTATCATTTAATTTAGCACCCATTAATATGTGTGTGATGACAGTTTTCTAATAAATACTTACATATAAATTTTTTTTGTTGTTGGTTTGTTCTCACGATTTTTCACGGCTGATTTGCATTACCTCTTGACTCACAATGATTGTTGATTGTTGAATCAGACTGACTACCAAAGTTTAAGTGAAATGCTGAGTACCAAGTATATATACCAAGTAGTAGGGCTAAAAATAGCATATTTTTTTATTCATTAGTTAATATTTTCATATTTCTCCCAAATGCCACATTGTAAAAATTTCATCCTACAGTAAGCTTTTCTCTATAGGTGCTGGATATATCTTTTTGAATTTTATATACAATTTTTTAAGAAATCCTATTAAGAAAATGCATTGTAGTTGTAGTATGAATTAATTTTGCATTTGCAATTATGTCGTAAAGTTTATCATAAGTGCATCTTGCTAACTAGTAAAAAAAAAAAAATCATTGGTTAGTAAGATTTTTGGAAAATTCCTTAAAATAAATTAAGTAATACAGTTTTTATACCATATTAAGAAGTATTTTGTTTGTATATACAAATTAAAGTATATTACTAAATTAAGCAGTTTATTTATTCAAAATGGAAATAGTTCATGATTAAATTTTCATTTATTGGTATTTTTGAGTTATAGCGGCCCCCAACAACGAATTGCCAATTGACAGAAATATATCGTCAAGTTAGGGTACAAAATCTCATCAAATATTTGCAGTTCTAAAAATGCAGATCGAATTTTTGCTACATCATATTATTATTTTTTTTATGTTCCAGAGCATATTTTACATGTTTGTTTTTAAAGTTTTATGGTGCACTGTTTTTTTCTGTAATCGCCTGCATTTATTTTTATAAATTTATGTGCAAGTTTAAATTCGACTGACGCCCAAGTGAAAAAACCTGGATGCGATCTATATTCGGGGGTTTTGTGTCAAGCAAAAAAGGGATAATTTGTGTCACTTTCAAAGCGACTCATTAAAAGCTATTTAATTTTATATTTTGATATTTTTTTAATTTTAACTGTTCTTAATTAGCTCAAACTTTTATTAATTTTCCAATACATTTCTTATTATTTAATAAATACATCATATTATTTTGTAAAGGGGCGTAAGATCGAAGAGATAAAAGTGAGTATTAGTTTCGACATAAAACAAATAAAATTATATGTAAAATAATTTTAAAAAATTACGAACCTTTAAAATTCCTAACTCAAGATTCCGCGCTTTGCTACGTTACCGAGTGGTTATCTGTGTATCCACATTTTTTTTTCTACTAAAATTTAAAATTGAGTTATATCTATCTATATTACATTACTGTTGCCAGATTAGAGGGGTTGTTTTAATTCAGAATGCTACGATATTCTCAAGAGAAATATTTCCCTTATTTAATGAAAGAATGAATAAGATAAATATTACTATTCAAAAATAGTGTTGACATTCTGAATATAAAAAAAAAAAAAAAACTGCCAAACTGGTAAAAGTGATATATTTTTTTTTCTTATGTTTTCCATCTCTAAGACCCAAGACCACGGTTGGTACAATCGTGTTCGTGCAAAGTGTATGTTCAGCATGCGTTTTCTTGCAAAGTAAATTAAATACAGGTAAAATGCCAAAGGCTTCGAGGGCCACTGATAAGCTGTCGGCGGGCCACGTGTTTGACATGCCTGTGCTAAATGATGCAATAAAAAACAAGCCACAGCATGCCGTCACCATGAATTGTATCTTACAGAATTTATCTGGAGAAAATACCTAGGATTTTTTTTTTTTTTTGATAAATTATTAAAAGCAATTTTTTGGAAATATGGCCAATAATGTAAGGGATAACATTAAAGACTTGTGAAACATTGTAACAAATTGTTATGAATTTGTTAAGAAATATTGTAATATATTCTAATGTAAAATATTATATTATTCGATTCAATTTTTTTTATACCTCTATTATACGTTCACATTTCACGAGCTTGGCGTAATTGCAACTATGAGGACCGCTCTAACACAAAAGTACCTTCTGTTATTCAAAATTTAAATATTTCATCATTAAATTTTCATTTTTTTTCTCTCTTTTTTTTTAAAATTTTATCTAGAACTTTTACTTTAATAACATAAAAAATTAAAAAAAAATGTTAGACATGAGTTAAAGCTAAATAAAGAAATTGGTATTAAAATTTACTATTTTTTTTTTCCTACATTGACTGTGAGTTTCTCTTATGCATGCGTTATTTCAATACCAATGTTTCAATATGGATAAATAATGCTATTAAATTCTAGTGCAATAAAATGCCTAATATATATATTAGTTAAGCTATACAAATTTTTATCTAAAGAATTATGGTTTAAAAGTAAAATGCTTCAAAATGTAAAAGCTAACGGCGGTTAAAACTAAAATTAGTAAAAGCCACTTTTTAAACATTTCAAGCTGACTTTTTTGTAATCCTGCTTTATATAATACACAACTAATTTGAAATTTATACATTTAGCCAAAGCTGGGTTTTGAATTCATACATTAATATTATTAAATAATATTATGTATTAATTTATCCTTTTTTCCCCATTCCTGATGAAGGGCATAACTTTTTGTTCTTTATTTGTTTTAACTACAAAATCATTAACATATGTCTTATGCAGTAGCTTTTTTTTCTAGTAAAACAACCATCATCGGAGGTACAAAACTATACTTTTAAATGTCATGTGGCACCTATCACAGGACAATCAAAGGCATAATACTTGTTGCATATACCAGGTGTCCCTGAAGTGGATCGGCCCCACCAGTGGCTGAGAGGTTGTGCTCTCGAAGCTGGTAGACGGGAGGTGCTGGGTTCGATCCCAATCGCGCCCGTCGGCCTAATCGCTCGGAGTTTTCGTGGTTTTCTTTCGAGCCGTGGATCTTCTCCATGCGTAAATACGGATTAGGTTCCCTTAGAAAGACCCCCACGAAGGGCACTCCCCCTGGGCCTATATCCCTAGTGTCGATAATTGGCCGTCAATAATCAACCCAACCCTGAAGTGGATCAGGTAGTTACATGCGTTTTTAGTAAGTAAAAACAACTTGTAAAGTTAATAAAATTGTCATTAAAAAAAAAGTTTTTTTATGACTTTCTATGACAAAAATGGTAAATTAGACAAATGTTCAACATCTTAAAAGTGATAAAGTTATGAAAAATTTTTAATTGCACCATTTTTGCTAATATTTGTTCAAATTAAGAATAAAGTATGTAAAATTATAATTATATGTAAGTAAGGAATTTTACTGTATTTCTTAAATATTCTTGAATTTTATACAGAATATGTAAGATATATTACTGCCCTCAATTTGCATTTTTCTTAAAAAAAAAAAAACTTTTATTCTATATCTTAGATTATACAATTTATTCAATAAAAAAAAGTTTTCAGTGACAGTGCATCAATATATTGTCATACGTATGCGTACGTTTGAATGAATTTCAAAAATGCAAAAATAAGACATTAATGTTTGTTATGTGCCTATAAACGTAAAAAAAAAAAAAAAAAAAAAAAAAACTAATGTGCAGGATGTCCTAAGACTGTTTACAGGACAATTTTCATCCATCCACAGGTTATCCACCTATCCAAAATATGACATTATTTGGATGCTTTTAGGGTGTCATTAGGACCATCCAGGGAATATAATACAAGTGTCCTATAATCTTCCAAAATGTGTCATGAAATGACATGCATAAGACGTTGAGAGGTGTGACATTTCGAAACTTAGGGATGTCCTGTAACTGTCGACAGGACCATTTCATCGATCCGCAAGATATCAGCTTGTCCCAAATATGACATCTTTTGGATGTTTATAGGATGTGTTTGTGCTGTCTGGGTAACTGAGGAAGATTTCCCCACAAAAAGAAAAGAAAAGAAAAAGGGAAAAAAATGGAAAACGTTCTAACCTTCCTGAATTGACAAATCTTCACCTGTCGCCAGAGAAGTGAATGACTCAAAAATATTCAAGCTCAATGATTCAAACCATGACATCATTGAAGCTCAAACAGCGCGTTAAAAGCATCAATTAAGGAACATGACTGCCATCTTTTGGCATTTCAAGATAGAATATCAGAATTATTCAAGACAGGTGAATATTAAAGTTAGGAACAGAACTGCCATCTAGTGACAGTTTAAGAAACAAAATCGGAATTAGTCATTACCGGTGGAAATTTACAATTTAAAGTATGTGCCTAATTTTAAGTTAATACATTAAGACAATTAATGTAAATAATGAATGAAAAGTTAAGAGGTAGGAGAAGACACTGATTAAATTAATAATTAATTATATTATGTAAAAAATTAATAAAAAAATAATTAAATGAATTCATTCGATGACACTGCATAATAGTATTATATCTATAAGAAAATAATAATAACAATTAAAAGGGTGAAGGAAACATTTAAGTAAGACAAATATATTTATATTAAAGAAAGATGATTGATGAAGTTATTTAGATATGACATTGTCCCACACAAACAAAGAAGTTAATTAAAATCCAATATATATATAAATATATATATATATAAATTGTGTTTTTAATAAAACTGAATTCCATAAAGACACCTCTGCCAGTAAGGCAGAATAATGTCATGGAGAGTTACGTTATGCCATTTCTTACCTATTTTCATTTCTAAATTATGTGTATTTCAATATATATACATCCCTGTTCACAACTCGGCTCCGTATTTTATATTTCGCATGAATTTTTTATTTGCCAAGATTTTCGAAAACCGAAAGTGCTAATAAATGTTTATATTGTATTTACATCATGTTTGCATTCCTCTTGAAAGACCATTACAAAGAGCTTTATTCCTTTATAACTAGCCATTTAAAAAAAAAAAAATAATAATAAATAAACATGCACATCATATCTGAAATGCTGGTAATTTCTTAAAGCGGTATACTGAAAATGTTGGCGCATTATTCAAATAAATGGCATTTGAAAGCGAGTTTCCGCTGATTATAGTGTTTTGCTTAAAATGAATAAAGAATTTTGCTTTTGAAAAATACAGAAAATAAATAAATAAAATAAAGACCATCACCGACAGAGTTGCTTAGAGGAAGATTTTTTTTATATAGTACTTCAAAGAATGCGAGAATTTACTTGAGGTTTCATTATATTTCTATCTTGGTTAATAAAAAAAAAAAATCACTGAATTTTAAAAGCAAAATTGTACTTTTTTGGCAAGCTGACCCATTGAACGAAAAATGAACAATCTTTTGCGAAACAATATTTTCCAGGATTTAACAATGATGCAATGGAGTTACTTTAAAGAATGTTCAAAATACTGCATCTGTATTTCACCGAATTTGTCCTTTAAAAAATACCCTTTAATTTATTTTATTTTATTTTATTTTATTTATTTATTTATTTATTTATTTATTGAGTTTGTGATAACATAATGTTTAACTTAAAAATAAACAAAAGAGATTTTGAAATGATTATAAAACATCAGATTTGAAGCAAAGGAATTTAAAAATTCGCTATCTGATTAAACGTCGCTGCACTCAAATTTGAAAACATTCAAGAGAACACATTTGAAGTGTCGTCTTGGTACTAAGCAGTTAAAATCAATGGGGGGGGGGGGGGGGAATTTAAATAAATTCCTCGTCAAACCGAAATTCAAAATACAAAACCGATTGCAAAGTACAAAACGTAGCTGTCAAAAATTTATGAACGATTCGTTTTAGCTCTTTGAAATTTCTTTCTGTTTTTGGTTTTTTGCAACAGACAGCTTATGTCATATTTCGCTTTTTATACATTTAAATGTCATAATGCAGTGAATCATTATGACATATATTTCATTTCTAATAAAATGATACTAACTTATGCATTTGATACTTGCAGGTTAGGAATGATACAAATGAACTTTCTGACAGTAAAGGATGTTATTCTGAAATGCATTTACAATTGTAGATTTGACAGTTTGTGTAGTGACATAATACATGATACTGTGTTTCTGTGCATTTAAAATATAAATAAATAAATAAATAAAAAATAAAAAATGTTGATTTTACAGTATAATACTGGCACCCCAGCTCTCAGTATTATACCGTAAAATTAACAGTAATAAACAGTAAAATAAGCAGTAATACGCTGCTTATTTTACTGTTTATTACTGTTAATTTTACAGTATAATACTGACAGCTGGGGAGCCAGTATTATACTGTAAAATCAACATTTTTTTTTGCAGTGTATAATTGTATTTTTAAATTCTATGTATCTCATTTACACGTAAGAATAACAAAAATTGCTATTGAATATTGTGTGATTATATGGGTATTATAATATTACTTTAATTCTATGAATTTTTATTCTGAAAATATTCTATACATAAATGTTTAAAATATTTTAGCTTAAAAATGAAATAACCATTAATATTCTCCGCAAACGTTTGTGAACGTATTTTTAAGATATTGATTGTTTGAAATTGTTGAATTGTTGATTTGAAAATTGTTTTTTAAGATTATATTTTCAAGATCGACTCATTTTCATTCCCTAAAGCGTGAAAATACTTTATCAGACTCATATAAATGTTATATGTTATGTAACTTTCATGAAAAAACAATTAGCTTCTTAAATATTCATTAACAATCGATTAATATTTAAAATGCCAAGGAATATACAGGGTGCCTCAAAAAGATTGAAACTCCCTACAATGTTTTACCTGTTGTAGATGTGAATTCACAATGAAATGGGAATTAAGATTACGTTGATGAAAAAATCTTGCGATTAATTTCCAAAAAGTTCACCTTTTAAAATTTTTATAGAGTCCCTTTGTACTATACGTCCTATATGTTATATTTAGAATTTTTTTTGTCCATTCTCTGACAAATAAAACAGTAAAAATCCCATTCTTCTACAACCAAAACTCACCGAGATATTAATCATATGAAATTTCAGAGATTTCAAGGCACTACAAACGAATAGACGATTTTTTATCATGCCATGAATCTAAAACGGGAGATTAAAACGTTGCATTTTACAAAAAAAAAAAAAAAAATTAAACTACATTTTAAAGCTTTTCCCTTTTCCTTTTTTAAGAGTCAGTTATTATGGATCACTGGTATTTTAATCCTAGAAGGACTTAGGCTCTTCGTCAGCCAGATCTCAAATTCCCTTGTACAATGTTAAATTTGTGAGCTTAAAAAGCATTCGTATTTTTCGAATTGCTTATCAGCAAATAAAAAATTTCAACATATTTTTTCTATATAATTTTTTTTTTTTTTTTTTTTTTTTTTTTTTTTTTTTGACAAAATAGTATTAAAATATGTCCTTAATTTTAGATTTTAGATGGAGTTATTTTTATCTAAGGGAAGCTGAAGAGTTGTAATTAAGATTTTAACAAGTAAAATAAAACTAGCTGTGTATATTCGAACTATTTTGTCAAATAAAAAATAAAGAAAAATCTTTCAAAAAAAGAGCATAAAGAAAAAAGAAGTTCAAATTTTTAATTTTTTGAGGAAAAAATATGAAAAATACGAATGCATTGCAAGCCGATATAGATTTAACATTAGAGAGGGGGATTTGCGGTCCTTAACTAAATTTCGCAGCCACAATAGTGAATGTGTTAGGAAAACAGATTTACAGGCAAAGGAAACTCGGAAGATGTGCTGGCGATCTTAGCAACTCTATTGTTACTAATGGCGACAAGGGAATTAAGAAACCTGATACACTGTGTCCCAAAAGTTTAGACAATCAATAAAATTTGCATTAACATAAAAAGTAATAAGGTACAATTAAAATTATTGAGATAGGTAATAAATAAAAGCAGTTTTGCTGATATACACATATAAATTATGATCAAAGGTTTGAAATTATAAAATATACGTTAAATTATATAACAATGTGCTGTCCCAAAAGTATAGACTCCTGTAATTTTTTTGGTTTTACATTTATAAAAGTAACTGAAAAATTACTTTTAATATTTAATTGTATTGCCACGACACTTTATAACATCAAATACACATTGTTCCATAGAATTAACTAAGCATTGCATTACAAAAGGAGGTATTTCATACCACGCTTTGACAATTGCAATTTTTAAGTCATTTACACGTGTATATATTGCTTTCCATTTTCATATATTTTACGAAATAAGATCCCCCATATGTTCTCATGGGATTCAAATATGGACTGAGTGCTGGCCAGTCTAATAGTGTGATATTGTTTTGCCTAAACCATGTTTTCGATGATGTCGAGGTATGGATGGATGCCCCATCTTGTTGGAAAACACAGTCCTGTCCTGCTAGCAAATCCATAATTGGCAGTAAATTGGTACGTAAAATATCCTGATAATCCTCTGATTTCATTTTTCTGTCCATAAATCCTAGAAATGTTTGGGGCCCCACCAGTGGCTGAGAGGTTCTGCTCTCAAAGCTGGTAGACGGGAGGTGCTGGGTTCAAACCCCTGTTGCGATCGTCGACCTAGCCATTCGGAGTTTTCCATGATTTTCTTCGAACCTTGCCGTAAATACGGGTTAGGATCCCTTAGAAAGACCCCCACGGAGGGCACTCCTCCCTATATCCCTCGTGCCGATGGCCTATATCCCTCATGTTGATAATTGGCCGTCATAAAATCAATCAACCAACCAACCTAGAAATGTTTGGCTGTTGAAAGAAAACCCTCCCCAGGTCATTACGGATCCTTCGCTTTTTTGCCTGCTGAAATAGTTCTTGGGTTCTTTTCTTAGGTCATGCCAGTAAAATTTATGACCATCAGGGCCGTCTAAATTCCATTTCTTTTCATCACTGAAGATGACAGAAAACAAGTTTTCACCGTATGACATATGCGTTCTAGCCCCCTTTAGACGTACATCTTTATGTCTCTTCTTTAAGCAAGGTTTTGCTTTCATTCGCCTGTAAACAATATTTGTTGAAGCTTTAATTCTTCTGTGTACAGTACTTTTTGAAATTCTGGAAATTTATGCAATTTCATGCACAGATAAATTATCAACTGAAGCCATTTTTAATAACATTCTATCATCACGTCATTGTTTCTTTGGTCTTTCGACTCGCTTTCTAGTATTCCATGTTCCACCTTATCTCAAAACTCTATAAATACTGCTCAAGAATCTCTTTATTCTTCTCGATATTTGTACAGGATTTTGTCCTTGCACTTTTAAATGTAAAATCTTAATAAATTCATCTTTAGAAATTTCTTTAGAACGTGGCATTTTAATCAGAATATGTAGGAAATGTCTTTTCCGAATCACAAACAAAACAATACATTGAACTCATTTGATTCTACATTGATTTTAATAAATTATTATGCTAAAAATACAGCAGACGATATTTCAATTAAAAATTAATCTGCGTTTAAAGAAGCAGACGAAAATAAAAATATTTTATTTTGTGAACAAAAACGTAAAAGAAAACATGTAATGCTGCATTGTGTCTATACTTTTGGGACAGCACATTGTTATATAATTTAATGTATATTTTATAATTTCAAACCTTTGATCATAATTTATATGTGTATATCAGCAAAACTTCTTTTATTTATTGCCTATATCATGAATTTTAATTGTACCTTATTACTTTTTATGTTAATGCAAATTTTATTGATTGTCTAAACTTTTGGGACACGGTGTATATTTTAATCGACCAAACAACGGATTTTTTTAACACTTTCCAACAAAGTTGAAAAGTGTTTATAAATTCAGTTTGTCTGTAGTCTGTCTGTCTACCGTCTGCCTGTCCGTGCTCTAACTCGCGTATATGTATTCGGTTTGACATGCAATTGATATATGTTATTGAGGTTTACTATGGCATGTTCGGTATTGAAAATGAAGTGTGATGTACTTATAGTTTTTTTTATAGTGACTAGGGGGCTCTGCCCCCTACGAGCTGCGCTCGCCAACCCCCGTTCTGACACCGCATGATTTAAAAACACTCTGATTTGATCATCTCTAAAACGATTACGGAAGATTGTATTATAATTAAACAACCAGTGGCGATCTGCTGTAACAGGGTTTCCATTCATTTTCCTTTGACTGAGGGATTTTAAGGTCGAATCAACTGCTGTTGAAACAGATTACAACTGTAACTGTCACCAAAATATATGATTTAGCGCCAAACGTGCATAATCGTGGCGTCGCGTCACTTTCAGTTGACATCAGATGCGTTACACGAGTTAGTTTTTTCATCGGGGAATTTTTAATTCAACGCTTATTTGTCTTTTGATACTTCTCCATTACCCCGTCAATCAATTTTCATTAAAAAAAAAAAAAAAAAAAAAAAAAAAACTATCGTTAAACTGTAACACCAAATAAACAAATAGAAGAATTTTGACATTGGAAAGGAAATATTATTATTTACGCTGTTTTAAAATTTGCAATAATGGGTAAAAGATATGTCGAAATAAATTGATCTCTCATGAAAATATAATAATTAATTGAAATTGTTTGGAAATATTGTTTTTTTTATCATTTTAAATGTGACGTGAATTTCCCTAGTTACTCGTATTTCTCTTTGTAATATTCACGCGCAAGTATATTTTTACTACGTCATTTTCTACATTTATTGCTTTTAACACGTGATCATTTAAATATTATTTTAAAGTTTTATTTCTGTTTTTAATAGTCTCGTGTAAATACATTTCTTAATTGAAAGGGAATCTTATTACGTGCGCTATTTTACAAATTGGCAACGGTTCAAATAATGGAATTTATGAAATATGAAATAAATCTTCGTCAAAATAATGAAAATTTTGAATAAAAAATTGGCAACGGTTCAAATAATGGAATTTATGAAATATGAAATAAATCTTCGTTAAAATAATGAAAATTTTGAATAAAAAATTGAAATATAACCTGAAAAAATTACTCAAATTAAAAAAGTGATTGCAGTCTGCACTCCGCAAACTTGTCAACTATATCCTTACAAATTATGGTTAAATTCCTGCGGATAGTTTTCGTTCCTATAAAACTTTTTTCAAAAAACTGTTTTGACGAACTTTGATTTTAAATATCTCTTAAAATAATTCTTCGATTTAAAAACTGTTTGCTTCAGCGTGTTTATCGAACATTTCTTTATAAAACTACCAATTTTTAAAATTTTACATGCAATAGTTTTCTAGATATTAGTCCAGAAAGACTTCAAGGCACAAAATCTTAATTGACAGCGGCGGCAGCGGTGGTTACTTTTTTTTAATATAGAGATATGATGAAGATCATATACATATTTTCAGTATTATTTAAAATTTATAGTTCCCTTATGTTTCCTAAAGATTAATTAAATTTTTATTTAAACCCTTTCTATTTTAAAGATTAAATGCAATTATATTTCATCAAATACATTAGCGTTTCTTTTCTATCATTTTTATGTCTGGCTTTTAACCGCAAAAATGATCTTCCTTTTCTGCAAAAAAATGCAGCTGCAAAATTATTCAATATGTACGTTAGATATTTTCATTATCCTTTCAAACTTTACTTTCTGTCTGAAAAAAACTTAATGATAAATTCAAAACGTTTTTACATTTACGCTTTGGACCGAGCATAATATTAACTTCCTGGTTTCAATGTAAATGCTGTCTTTAATTAATTCCCAACTGCCAAAATTCTATATGCTCATCAAAATAATTCATATACAGAAAGCCACATCTGACTTCTTTCTCATAACATTCATTAGATTGTTGCTCCAAAAATTACGAAAATAGCAATAAGTAGCCAGGCATGGCACTCCTTTGATTCATTCCCCCCCTGTAAATTAATATGCCAGATGCCTAACTGTCCGAAATTCTTTCTGGCGAAAAATGTGCGATACACATGTATATTTGGTGTGGAAAACAAAGCATCGGCGAGAATGTATTGTAAAAATTAGAGCAGATCCTTTTTATCTCGGGTACGGAGAAGATCTAAACTTTCATGATGTGAACTGCGTTCTGAGTGCCGAGGGGGCCACCTCAAACGTTCAACTCTCTTTCTCTCAAAATAAAAACATTCCATGGAAATCATCTGTTTATTTATTCTTCTTGTGATGCATCTTTACACGGGAGGAGAACTTGTCGGCGGCGCAGTTAATTGAATGTGTAAAATAGTTTCTTTAATTGTATAAAAACAGTACTTCAAAAATAGAGTTAAGTAAGCATGCATTCGCTTACCTGATTATAAGGTGAAACCTTCGTAAAGAAGTGTATATCCGAATCGAGCGCTACGTCTCCGTTAATTCACACATAATGGTATTCCATTGTATAGTCGCACATTATCGTAATCCATCGATCTGAAACTTTATTACTTTGCTGAAATTAAAATGTTTATTAACATTATTAACATGTGTTTTAATTAAATTAAGCATCCTTCACTTTTATATTTATATTATATTTAAACATTTTAACGGTATCTTGATTACAAGTTAACAGAGCATTTACATCGCTCTGACATTTTCACACGCTACATTTTAAAAGAAATTCACACAACAACTGACTAAAATCTAAAGAGTTTTTTCATGTCCTTGGTAGCCTTGGATGACGTCACTGGGAAAAGCACATGATAGCACGTGATAATCATTCTTTCACGTGGGCGTTTATTCCATGTACTTAGCTGAGTTGAAAACAGTTTATGAGTTGGTATATCCGACGAGATAATTAAAGTTGTTTACTGCAAATTTAAAGTACTTTATTATTATCTGACGATTGAAGAGTAGTTGATTCCGAATAGAAGATTACCCTTTAATTGGAATTTCCGTCACTCCCCCTTAATCTTCTATGTAGGATAAGGAAGTAAGTTCAGATTGTTTCGGTGTTTAATGAATTCAGGTTTGGGGTTGGGCTTGGTGAGTGAATCTGCGGTCATAAATTCTGTGGGACAATACTTTAAATCTATTATTCCATCTTCCTTGAGTTGTCTTATCGCGTGGAATCTGATATCTATATGTTTACTTTTTCGAGTATGTTTTTCACTTTCAACCATTTTTATACATGGCTGATTGTCCTCGTATATTGTTATGGGTTTCTGTTGTGGTAATTTTAAATCTTCCAGGAGTTTTATCATCCATAGTATTTCCTGTGCTGCGTTACTTACAGAAATGTATTCAGCTTCTGCTGATGACAGAGCAACGCACGTCTGTCTTTTCGTTGTCCAATGTATGGGACATTTTCCTAACATAAATATATTTCCGCTGGTGGATCGTCTAGTTTCTGGATCACCTCCCCAATCTGCATCTGCGTAAACTTCGAGAATAGGCTTATTTTTCGAACTTAGCGTCAGGTTGAGGTGTTTTGTGTTGTTTAAGTATGTTACGATTCTTTTGACTGCTTTCCAGTCTTTTTCTCGAGGGGTTTCATTTCTACGGCTGAGTATGTTGACCGCTGCTGAAATATCGGGCCTGGTTAATGTTGAGATGTAGAGTAATGTTCCCGTTGCTTGTCTGAATTTAATATTGTTAGGTAATAGATTTTCATCATCGTTGAGTCGATTGTAACCTGCTTCCATAGGTGTGCTGTAAGGTTTTGCGTTTTGAAGATTGAGTTTATCTACCAATTCTTCAATTTTTGAATTTTGGTTTAAGTAGAAATTTTTATCGTCTCTTTTTATATTTATTCCGAGATAGTTATTGACTTCTCCCAAATCTTTCAATTCATATTCCCTTTTGAGATTGTTTATTAATTCAATTATATCTTCGTTTTTTCCGGCGATTAACAAATCGTCCACATATACTATAATGTATGTCCAGTTTTCACCATTTTCGCGTATAAAAAGACATGAGTCAGATGTACTTTGTACAAAATTGAATGCTTTAAGACTCTCGGAGATTTTCGTGTGCCATGCTCTGGCGGCTTGTTTGAGCCCGTATATTGCTTTTTGTAATTTACATACTTTGTTTTGTTGATTTGGAGCTATATAGCCTTCCGGCTGTTTCATGTATACCTCTTCTTGTAGGTTTCCGTGTAAAAACGCTGTATTCACGTCGACATGATTAACTTTAAGGTTATGATTTAATGCTGCTATGAGAAATGCACGGATTGTGGTATGAGAGACAACTGGAGCAAAGGTCTCGTCATAATCTACTCCGAATTTCTGACTGTATCCCTGTGCCACGAGTCGTGCTTTATAGGTTTGCACTTGGTTTAGGTTGTCGCGTTTTAATTTAAAAGTCCATTTTGAACCTATCACTTTCTTGCCTGGTGGCGGATCGACTAATGTCCAAGTTTTATTTTTAGCTAGGCACTTGATTTCGTTTTCGGTGGCTTTGAGCCAATTTTCCCTATCGTGTGGATTTTTCATTTCCATGATATCGTTCCAATTCTTTGGTTCATTTGATTGTGTGTCTTTAACTAAACAGACAAATCTATCTGGTGGTACTCCTCTGTTAGATCTATTTGACCTTCTTGGTTCTATTTGTGTTTGTTTGGACTCGCATGGTTGTTTTTCATTATCATTAATGTCAATTTCAATGTAATTTTTATTCTTCTCTTCTTGATTTCTATCATCAGTGGAGATTTCTTCGAGATTTGAATCTTCCTCAATGTTGTTTGAGTGTTTTATTTCATGTTCTATGAATTTTACAGTCCTGGCAATTATTATTTGTTTGTCTTTTGTGTGTATGCGATATCCTTTGGAACGTGTGTCGTAACCTAGAAAAATACCTTCTTGCGCTCTATTATCTAGTTTTCCTCGATGTATTTTATTAATGTAAACAAATGCTTTACATCCAAAGGTTCTTAAATGTTTGAGATCAGGTTTGATACCTTTCCATAGTTCGTATGGAGTTTTGTCGTTCGCTCTTGTTGGTAATCTGTTTTGTAAATATGTCGCTGTGTGTATTGCCTCTCCCCAAAATTGTTTATTTAAATTTGCTTCTAAAAGCATGCTACGTGTCATATCTAGTAGGCTTTTATTCTTCCTTTCTGCCACGCCGTTCTGGCTCGGGTTGTGTGGAATTGTGAATTGGTGTAATATCCCGTTTTCCTTTAGATAATTGTCTATTTCGTTGCTATTATATTCTCCTCCATTATCGGATCTTATTTCTTTTGGTTTTCTACCGAATTGATTATTTACCATTGCAATGTATTCTTTTAATTTATCAATTACTTCGCTTTTCTTAGATAGTAAGTATATAGTTGTATATCTCGAGTAATCGTCGATGAATGTGAGAAAATATTGTTTTTCTCCTAGTGTTGGTGTACTTATAGGTCCACAGACGTCGCTGTGTATTAAATCGAGAACTTTGTTTGCTCTATTTGTAGCCGATTTTGGATATGGCGCGTCGTTTAATTTAGATTTGATGCAGGTTTCGCATAATTTATTATTGTGTCTGCAGTTTTTAATTTTTATTCCGGTAGCTAGCTGTTTGTTAACAATTGTTTTGATTGCTTCATAATCACGGTGTCCTAGTCTTCGATGCCATACTTCTAAACATTCTTTGTTATTATTACAGCTTAGTGTGACGTTTGCATAGTTTTCTGCATTTTCTGAGTGGTTTGTTTGTTCGATTATGTATAAATTATTTTTGTTCTTCGCTCTTATATAAATTTCACCGTCGAACGTTAAGTCGCATTTGTCATTTTCAAAGATTAATTTGCATCCATTTTTAGTTGCTTTGCTTACGGATATTAAATTGGATTCTAGTTCTGGGACGTATAGGACTTCCTGTAGTCTTGTGAGTTTTATTTCTCCATTTGGGGATTTCGTTTTTATTAAAACGTCGCCTGAACCAAATGCTTCGAGTTTGTTGCCGTTTGCGATGGTGACTGATGATTTTTCAAAATTGTTAAATTTATCAAATAACCTTTTATCATTTGCAATGTGTGAGGTACTGCCACTGTCGAGTATCCAGTTCTGTTTTCCTAATTTTTCTGTTATTAGTACGCGATCTTCTGATTGATTAGTTTTTGAGCTTATTTTCTGATCATTCGCGTTATCGTGACAGTCAGTATTCTCTTTATAATTCTCTGTGTTTTCATAGCATAGTGATGATGTAAAAGGTTTAGCTTTGTTTTTAT
The DNA here is from genome assembly GCA_963931845.1 of Maratus michaelseni. Classification (NCBI taxonomy): domain Eukaryota; kingdom Metazoa; phylum Arthropoda; class Arachnida; order Araneae; family Salticidae; genus Maratus; species Maratus michaelseni. The sequence continues at coordinate 8,415,868 of OZ007590.1, read as the reverse complement.
TATTAAAGTTATTCACATTTTGATATGTGTGTTTGTTTTTGTTGTGCTGTGTGTATCTGCTCTTGAGGTGATAGCACTCGCTATTATTATGATTCGTCATCTTACAGTGACTGCAATATTTTGAATTTCTTTTGTAGTCGTTATAAGTGTGTTTTCTTTGTGTTTTAAATGCCTTTTCAGAGCTGTTGTTTTGTTCAGACATTTCTTGTCTGCGATTATACTCATCTATGAGTTTACTTCTGATAAAATCTGGGGATAATTCGGCTTCGGGCCTTGCCTCTAATGCTGTGATAAGCGTGTTGTAGCTGGGCGGTAATGAGCATAGAAATAGTGCGGATATGTGTGAGTCATTTATATTCTCGCCTATGGCGGATAATTTATCTACTATTTGTAGAATATTTGTTATATGAGTAATCATATTGCCGTTTTCGGGCAGTTTAGTACTGTACAGTTTTCTCAATAAATACAGTTTGCTACTCAGATTTGCTCTTTCATGCGTACTTTTGAGACCTTCCCAGGTTTGCCTGGCTGTGGTAAAATTTTTTACATGCACAATTTGTGCGTCATCTATGCTTAGATTAATTAAAGCTCTTGCTTTTCTATCTTTTTTGTTCCAATCCTCATTTAAAGGAGTTGGTGGTTGATCACTTATTACTTCAAATAAGTCTTCTTTAATGAGAAGCATTTCGAGCTTAAATTTCCAGTTGGAATAATTGCTCGAATTTAGTTTCTCGATGAATTGGCTTTCTTTGAATGTAGCCATTTTTATTTTCTATCTTTAATTATTTTTAAAGATATTTAATTTAATTTTATACGAATCGCTTTTCTTTGCGTTCGTTTTAATTTTCTATAAAGCGAGTTTTTTCAGCATATAGCTAATGTGCTTAAAATTTTTATTTAATACATACTATCAGTCTTTCATAATCTGTCGGCGGCGCAGTTAATTGAATGTGTAAAATAGTTTCTTTAATTGTATAAAAACAGTACTTCAAAAATAGAGTTAAGTAAGCATGCATTCGCTTACCTGATTATAAGGTGAAACCTTCGTAAAGAAGTGTATATCCGAATCGAGCGCTACGTCTCCGTTAATTCACACATAATGGTATTCCATTGTATAGTCGCACATTATCGTAATCCATCGATCTGAAACTTTATTACTTTGCTGAAATTAAAATGTTTATTAACATTATTAACATGTGTTTTAATTAAATTAAGCATCCTTCACTTTTATATTTATATTATATTTAAACATTTTAACGGTATCTTGATTACAAGTTAACAGAGCATTTACATCGCTCTGACATTTTCACACGCTACATTTTAAAAGAAATTCACACAACAACTGACTAAAATCTAAAGAGTTTTTTCATGTCCTTGGTAGCCTTGGATGACGTCACTGGGAAAAGCACATGATAGCACGTGATAATCATTCTTTCACGTGGGCGTTTATTCCATGTACTTAGCTGAGTTGAAAACAGTTTATGAGTTGGTATATCCGACGAGATAATTAAAGTTGTTTACTGCAAATTTAAAGTACTTTATTATTATCTGACGATTGAAGAGTAGTTGATTCCGAATAGAAGATTACCCTTTAATTGGAATTTCCGTCAGAACTATGGGTCATCTGCAAAAATAACGACGCAATGTTATTATGCTTATTTCCTTCGGAAACGGCCAGAAGACACCTGGACTCGAAACAACGCCATAGATTCTTGGTGCCGGACTTATAAAGATGCAATAATAAGAGTTGTGGGTGGTCCCCTGAATATTTTATTCCCTGTACGTGATGTGATATCTTTTAAAGACCTTATAAACTAAATATTTTACGAACTTTAAAATGCTCCGGATTAAATTATTCAACGAATGCTTTCGTTCTGATAAGGACACTGTCATCGATTCTGTTGGCCTGCCGAATGCACTGGAGTGCTGCTTTTTTTTTTTGCGGCGGACTTGAGTACCGGACGTATCCTGATCGACATGATACCTGTACAGACTTTTGCGGCTCCTGGATTTCAGCGCTTCTCTGGTTTCTGCCTAAGGCCACTGTTTCTGTCACTAAATATAAAATAAAGGGAAAACCAAGATTCGTGCGCCCGTTAAGCTCTCCAATTCAGATTTTTAAAACAAATAGAACTGATAAGAATGCTGTTTTTTTTTTTTTTTTTTGCGGACTGGTACCGGATTTGTCCCGATGAATGCATGACTGTTCTAGATTTTTTTTGGATCCCTGGACGTGTGTAAACTAAATATTGTTACTCCCTAAAGTGACCGTTGATTTACCAATATTTTTCAAGCAACTTTTTTGGGACATTTATGCGTACACGTAAAATCTACATGGATATCCCCTTGTTTATTTCTCGCTGTGCGAAGTATATTTTTCCTGCTGGATGTATGTGGAATCTGCGTGTTAAATCGCCATGTACTACGAGACGTTCCTTCATTTATGCCGGCGATTTTTTTTTATACATTTCCTAGTACTTTCTAAGCTGAAATAAAATACTTTCGAATTATAGTGGACGCATGGAATTAATGAAGATCGCCAGTCTGTGCTTTTTCTCCTCATCGAAAATGTGTAGTTTCGTTTGGTGTATCATATTCCATTCCGGACATCAGCTGCACTCAACAGAATTTTATTGTGTGTGTTTTTTTTATCGTGGTGCAAAAAAAAAAAAAAAAAAAAAAAAAAAAAAAAAAAGATATATTTGTTCTCTTTTCGAAAATGTCTAGTTCAAGAAGGTGTGTGAAAGCGTGATAAAAAAATAACAAGGCGTGATGAAAAAAAAATAACAATAATAGAGTGTTTACGTTTAAAAAAAAAAAACAAAAAAAAACGGACATATCCTTTATCGTGTATTCGAAGTAAGAAAGATACTTTTATGTTTATATATTCGCATATATGCATAACATTTCACTGATATTTATAATTTTTAAATAATTTTAGATACTTTAAATTTAATATCAAGCTGATTTGTCAGTAATAATAATAATAATAAATCTTTTTGTAGCTTATGCAGACATTTTAACTAATAATTTCGATTATCTGTTATATTTTGGAGATATTTTGTCATGCATATGCATATTTTATGCAATATTTTTATATGCATATTTATGGGACTAGATATGATTTAATATAAAATACATACTGCTTTTCATAGAAATATAGTTTTGAACTTACAATTTTATGCTATATTGGAAAAGATTTATATTCATTTTTCATAAAATATGTTTTCGTAGAAGCTTGAGGAATGATTTTGTGTTATCATATTAATAATAATAACAGTATTATTACATTATTATTACATAGTAAACATATTAATAATGGTAAACAAGAAATATAATTTTTGTGATTTTATTAAGTTTTATTTCAAGTATAAATAAATGTTGCAGTTATTTTCATTTTTTCTTTAGATTGCACACTTTTTATGCATATTGGTTTTAAGCATTTGTAAAGATTTTATAAGTTTTAATACTTATGTATAGACATATATAACATTTTATTACTGCTCATATTAAAATCTAAAAGAAAATTTTTGCCTTGCAACAACATGGACAAATGAACAAAAAGGCAACTGAAATAAAATTAAAATTTTTCATAATAGGTTCAGAAATAAAATGGGTTTTTTCAGTGATTTACTGTATGCAGATTTTACTCATGTTTAATAACTGGTACAGTTGATATTTTTGAATATATATACTATTTTAACATTTTATATTTGAATTTTTATTCACAACATGTAAATATTTTAACGTAAGTAAAGTGTATATTTTTAATGTTGGTTACGAGAGGATGGTTATGAAAATTCATGACTAGATAATAGTATTGTTTTGATGGTTTTTATTGCAGTCATTTCTTTAAGTGCTTTATTCAGTTGTTTTTTGCGTAGAAATATTTAAAATTTTAATTTGCTGAATTTTTACTTCTGATGGAGTGATGACATATTTCTGCTTTTATTGGTCAGGTTTATATTTTTACGGAACAAAATTCATAATGTTTGATTTTTTTTAAAATAAATTATCATTCCTGTTCCTAGCTCCCTACAATTTCACATAAAAATTATATTTCAATTCGATATATTTCTATTGATATATGATAATTCAATTACACTTTTTTCTCATTAAAATTTTTTTATTAAATGCATAATATTCATGGAGGTAAATTTACAGTAAGATATAGAGTTTTTTCGTGAGTGTAGTTACTTCTGTTGTAGGACTATTTTCTAGAGATGGCCCTATGACTGAATGTTATATTTCATGTCTGAGGTGAGTAAGATGGCCACTTACTCTTCTCGGATATGCAATGTTTTTACTTACACTCATGTTAAAATAATAATAATAATAATATTGCCACAATAACTTAAGTTTAAGGTCTTTACTTTTACCTTCCTGTATTTTTCAATGTGGCGGTAATTTAAAGTGTTTATTTCTAATTATATGTTAATGGTAAATATTTTAATATCATTTTTATTGCATTAAGATATATATGTACTTTGAGACTATGGTGCGTATTAAAGCTTTGTGCCGAAATTTTCCATAAGAAAAAATCTCTTATTTCAGTTCGTTGATTAAAAAACTTCATATTCAAAATTTAATTTCCCCAATGTTATTATATAATATGATATGGTCTGGCATAAATTTTATTTACTGTTTGTGTGCATAAAAATAATAATAATAATAATAATAAAAGTTGAGTATGTTTATGGTTATAAAAAAATATTTTTTTTCTTTCAAAGATATGCTCAATTATACTCTAATTGTGCCTCATTTTTTTTTTAAATTTGATATTCAAAGGTACAATAACATGGTGACTGAACGTCAGTTAATCATGAAAATAAAATTTTAACTAGTATATGTGCATTTATATGTTTTCTTATATGTTATATTTTGCTTAAATTTTCGAGATTTTGTTGCTTTTTGTACAAAATGAATGCAATGCATATGGACACCTAATATTTCTGCGATACTGTCATATGTCCATTCAAACTTTTATAGATATGCCATATTCACTCTTATCTTCGTTCATTAAAAAAAAAAAAAAAAAAAAAAAAAAAAAGAAAAAACATTCTTGTACTTCATATATATTTTTAGGTCTTCTCATAGACAACATTTAAAATTTTAATGTCTTGTTACAGTCTGTTTACATTTTACAAAGATCTGTTTTTAAAATTTGGTTCAAGATTTCAAGCATTCTTTCAATATTTCATGCATTCTTATAATTCTTGATTAAAAGAGATTATACTTCTACTTCATCGAATAATTCTAAATTCCACTTTTAATTTCTGTGTTTCATTTTTAAGTGCAAGTATGTCTTTCGTTAATTGATTTCTGCAGAATTAGTCAGTGATTGTTTCCATATTGGATTATACTGAGTGATCATTGAATATGGTTTGGTGTGAAATATTTCTTACATTTTTAAAATTTTGATATCAGATATTATTATTTTTACCTTATTGTTTAAATTTTTATTCTAATTTTGCAATTCAGTTTTTTTTTTTCTGCTAGTCACATCGCATATTGTATGACATTTCACTACGTCGTTTCGACTCATTTTATTCTTACCTACAGTTACTCATTTCCTTCTATAATTTTTGAAATGTCAACAGTTTCACACGCCTCTGTTTATTTGGTCGTAACATTTAGTTCTACTGTCGTACTCAGTCGTATTTTTCCAGAATTTTTCTACTATTTCTTTCAACAAGAGGTATTTTGTGAGTATTCGCTGATATTTGAATTACACAGTTGTACAAGGGTTATTTACATTTTTTTCATTTCAAGTACTAGTGGATATTTGCGCAATCCTTCTTTTCGCACATTCTTGCACGCAGACTTGTATTACATAGCCGTACAATGTTTTCTTCTAGTACAAAGATTTTACAAAGTTTTTCACCTATGAGTTCTGCATGTGAGACTGTAATTTTTCACACACATTTATGTGGGTTTTTTCTTTCCTATATACACTTTTCTTTTCAACTGCAGGTTTGCTACAGGTTTGCATACATTGTTCTGTATAAAATGTTGACTTATTTTTCTCCTCATTTATATATCAATTCACATTTCTACTGTATTTTTTGCAAATTTTTCTCATTTTTTTACACACTTGTTTCGGAATTTCTTTTACATACTTATGGTGTATAAAGTTCAACGACAAATTGTTCTTTTCTTCGATTCTGTATTTGCACACATTTCCAGTTGGTTCATTATGTTTGGCATCTTTTGTAGCCAGAGTTTTTCTTTTCTTCTTCTTCATTTTACACACATACACATTTTGTTGTACTCAAAATTGCTAGGCACAAATGGTTATTTTGGGTACATTCTACACACCGTTGAATCTTTATTGCAATTTTCGTATTAAAAAAAAAAATTCTTGCATTTTATCATACTTAAATTTACTCTACCAACTAATATTTTTAGAGAATTGACATTTTCTGCTCATTTTCTTCGACGTGTAACAAGACTATTTAATTTTCTCTTTGTTCATGACATATATTTTTGCAATATATTAAAAATAATAATTAATTATTACAATATTAATTGTCCTGTTATTGTTAATTTTTTCCTTTTAGGTCACATTTCATGTACTTTTCTTATTTATATCATTATAACATGTTTGTAGTGTTTAAAAAAAAATGTATATACACACAGAATTAACATGCACCTACCAATGCCACTTGTGTCATTGTCGATATGTTGGTAAATATTTTTCATATCAATCTTCACAATATTTTCTTTTAACGTATTTTCAGGTATTCCAAGCCCACATTTTTATAATTTAGGTCCTCGAACATAATAAAATATTAATATTTATGTAAAATTTTTCTGTTTGTCAAGTTCATGAATGCCCCTTAATCATGGTACAGGTGTATTTATGCCTATTTGGTTTGTAGAATAATTGTAGTATTATTTTTTGTTTTTATGTGACATGGCTGGACCATTTTTATGTTTTATACTGCAGTGCTGCAAGACTTATATATAATTGACAAATTTTAAAATTTTTCTTGCATAGTACTTCTAATTTAAATTTAACAATTTGATTTTAAAAAATTCAGTGTTTATTTTTTGGATTGGTAAGTAATTATTTGGTATATGTGATTTTCATGAAGTACTCCATATTTTACACTTACACAAATGCTTTTTGCAGGCTTTTCATATGCAAAGGTTGTCAAGATTCCTTCATATGGTCGACGATAAGTCTTGCATACATCTCTTTTTCTTCTTTTACACATGTACTTTATTGTATCACAAAAAAAATAATGCGCTAACCTTTTCACTTCTCTTTGGCATTTTAAATTGCATTTGTTCACATAGCATTATTTTTAAATTCAAATAATAGTCTTTAAATTTTATTGTTAAAAAAAAATTATAAATTTTATTTATTTTTCCATATTTACAATTGTCACTTTTGCTCACGTTGATAGGATTTTTTTAAGGTTAGGTATATAGTTGCAACATGTACAACAATTTCATTGGCTATACAATTTTATACCTCAAGATATTTCAGATTAACATATCTAATTAAGTATCTAATTATTTATGACTAGTTTTTTTTTATTTTTAAAAGCATTATCAGAGTTACTCTTTACATTTCTATCCAACACAATCAAAGTTTGTATTTTCAGTTTAAAGCTTTCATGGCAATTGACAGTATCCAGTAAAAATTGTATAGTTTCAATATCAAAATACAGTGTCCATTTTTCTCTAGTTGAATGTAAATATTGGTGGTGTTTTATTTCTGCACACAGTATTTAGTACAAGTGCATATTTTTTTTCTTTTTGCTTTTACATTTTTATATGTTATTTTAAAAATATGTATTTTATTCATATGCTGATTTTTAAGATTTTATCAGCACTTCAAGATATTATTTTGTGTTGATGATTAAAAAAAAAATTAATATGAAGGCCAAACAACTGCCTCATCAAATTAGCCTGCAGGTAAATTTTTATCATGATCATGTATAATAACAATTGCTAGCATTATATATATTTATGTGTACACCTTAAAAAATATATAGCATTATTATATATTGGCCATTTCCTTTATCCGTCTTTTAGGACGTGTCTTTATTAAAATAAAAGGAAAATATTAATTGTCTGCATTTTGGAAATGTTATGGTTATACGTATATATTGTATAAGCAGACGAGACATTTGAATTTGATATACCTTGCACAACAAAGTGCTAATTTTTTTAAATCAAGTACTTGTTTATATTTTTATGTGTTTATTACTTATTTTTGTATGGTGGTCTCCCAGGCTTTGAAATGTTTGTTTTATGGATATTACAGTTTGTTTTCAGTGTGTGTACATGTGTATCGCAACAAGGTCAGCATTTTTTTTCCTATGAAGGGGGAGTATATGTATATGATGAAGATCATATACATATTTTCAGTATTATTTAAAATTTATAGTTCCCTTATGTTTCCTAAAGATTAATTAAATTTTTATTTAAACCCTTTCTATTTTAAAGATTAAATGCAATTATATTTCATCAAATACATTAGCGTTTCTTTTCTATCATTTTTATGTCTGGCTTTTAACCGCAAAAATGATCTTCCTTTTCTGCAAAAAAATGCAGCTGCAAAATTATTCAATATGTACGTTAGATATTTTCATTATCCTTTCAAACTTTACTTTCTGTCTGAAAAAAACTTAATGATAAATTCAAAACGTTTTTACATTTACGCTTTGGACCGAGCATAATATTAACTTCCTGGTTTCAATGTAAATGCTGTCTTTAATTAATTCCCAACTGCCAAAATTCTATATGCTCATCAAAATAATTCATATACAGAAAGCCACATCTGACTTCTTTCTCATAACATTCATTAGATTGTTGCTCCAAAAATTACGAAAATAGCAATAAGTAGCCAGGCATGGCACTCCTTTGATTCATTCCCCCCCTGTAAATTAATATGCCAGATGCCTAACTGTCCGAAATTCTTTCTGGCGAAAAATGTGCGATACACATGTATATTTGGTGTGGAAAACAAAGCATCGGCGAGAATGTATTGTAAAAATTAGAGCAGATCCTTTTTATCTCGGGTACGGAGAAGATCTAAACTTTCATGATGTGAACTGCGTTCTGAGTGCCGAGGGGGCCACCTCAAACGTTCAACTCTCTTTCTCTCAAAATAAAAACATTCCATGGAAATCATCTGTTTATTTATTCTTCTTGTGATGCATCTTTACACGGGAGGAGAACTATGGGTCATCTGCAAAAATAACGACGCAATGTTATTATGCTTATTTCCTTCCGAAACGGCCAGAAGACACCTGGACTCGAAACAAATATCTCTTAAAATAATTCTTCGATTTAAAAACTGTTTGCTTCAGCGTGTTTATCGAACATTTCTTTATAAAACTACCAATTTTTAAAATTTTACATGCAATAGTTTTCTAGATATTAGTCCAGAAAGACTTCAAGGCACAAAATCTTAATTGACAGCGGCGGCAGCGGTGGTTACTTTTTTTTAATATAGAGAGATACTCAAAAGAATTTCGTTACATTACGATCTATGGAAAAAATTCGTTTGCGGTTTATTTTAATAATTTTTTACTATTTCAAACATATTGAAATTGATATATAATATCACTAGGGTGAATTAAAAGAGGCTTAGTATAGAATATTGTGAGTATAGCTTTCATTTACAGGGACACACAAAATAATTCGGTACTGTCTTTTAACAATAACTGCTGGTAGTGCGTTTTTAGTTGCTGGATGCGTTTTTAAATTTAACTCATTTTTTTTTCTATTACTTGATGTGTATAAATTCTATAGATCCTATACAGGGCAGCACAAAAGTTTTCGAGTACATTTCCGTTTATTGACGGAAATTCCAGAAGAGGATATTTTAAACTGTGCTACGCGTTTCCTAACTGAACTAAATTTTCGGTTTCTACGTAGTATATATACAAATCTATACATCATATACAGGGCTGCACAAAATAATTCTAATATTTATCCGAATAGTGTTGATAATTCCAGAAATTGGGTTTTTAATATGTTATGCGTTTTCCAAATTGTTTACTTAGATTTTTTTTTCTTTTTGTAATTTTAAGAAATGTTGTGATCTTAACCAGCATTGTAAAAACTAACTTTGTACTAATTTTATTTTAATCTCTAATGCAATATTAAACATCTGTTTTCTAAAATATGAATTTTCAATAAACATTTCCCCTCGTGGAGAAAAGTTCCTATGCTTAACGGCTGGATCTCCACGAGAGGGTGATTTCATTTCATTTGTTTACTTAGATATCATCTTTCACCTTATTAAACGGTAAAGATTTGTAAAATTATTTTGGAAGTGTTGGAAAGTGTTACATAATCTATGCCTAACGCATGAGTTTTCGTTCTTGTTTTTATTCACGCACATTCAAATTTAGTTGATTTCTAATATTTTAAACAAGAGCGAATTCGAGATTTCACTTTGGAATTAAAAGATATTCCAAAGCACTTCAGCTATCGCCGTATAGAGTCATTTTATACAAAAAGATTACAGAGGAGAACAAACAAAACTCTTTTTGTGACATTAGATCTCTTTGGTGATTTTGATACATACAAAAGTTTATAATTATGGAATATAAAATAATTAGTTGGACTGGCTCTTGTTCTTGCAATAATTCTTTTTTAAGATATCCTTTGTGTTGAAAACTTTATTTTGAGCATAGTCATTGATTGGACATAGTCATTTAGACAGATTTCCTCAAAATTTGGGTGATTATAGTGAAGAGCAGGATGAACGGTTCCACCAAGATATCAGAATAATGAAGCAAAGGTGCCAAGAACGTTGGGATCGCCACATGATGGCTGACTACAGTCGGACCTATCAAAGAGACTGTCCTGAAGAGAAACATTCTAGAAAATCATACAAGAAACGGTTTTCATAGTAATGTTAAATCCATATTTCTGTTTTGCAATACCTATCTCACTCAAAATACAATGTTACAAAATATGTAAAATTAAAAAAAAAAAAAAAAAAAGTTTTACATATTTAATGTTATATATATAACATTAAATATGTAAAACTTTTTTATTTTTTTTTTTTTTTATTTTAGATGTCATGGATTTCAACTCTACTTTATTTTTCAAATTATGTCATTTCTGTCTTTATAACAATTATGTTTATACAGGTTCCAAAATATATTCGCAAATCAATGCTATCGGGATGGGTACAAGTTATTCATCTACGGCCGCTAATTTATTTTTATTTTATTATGAGTTTCAATATAATATCAATACAGCTGATGTTCGATTTATAGCATACAGATGATTTAATTGTTTTAAATTTCGATGAAGAATTTGGGGTGATTTCTCAAGTAATTTACCCTGACTCTTTAGTATTAAAGAAAACTAATGATGATAACAAGTTCGCTAATTATCTTGATCTAAAAAATTTGATTAAAAATGGATTACAAATTTCAGTTTTTGATAAGCGTACCAGTTTTCCGTTTAATGTGAATCAATTAATTCATTGGTCTTCAAATATTCACAAACGTATATATATAAATATTATAATTGGTCAAATTTATCGTTTCTACAGAATTTGTTATAATAAAAACCTGTTTAATAAGGAACTATTTTATTTTATCAGTCATTTATACTATAAAAACAATATCCCTCTAAAATTTATCAAAAAATATTCAGATTTTGCAGACTGCCTCCATTATTGATAGATTGCTTACATTCAATAGTAAATGACTCGTAATTCCTAAAGTCTGAAAAGGACGGTTTTATGATGATGGCTGTGTTTGTTGGCATCCGACGTGGAACGAATATGGATTGTGTACTGAATGACGGATTTGGATTGTTTATCGTGTTTTACTTTTTTAATTGTGGCAACGCGGCTGAATTGAGTGTGTATTTTCGAAGAGACATTTGTTTCAACTATGGTGTTTCAGTATTGTGATATTGGTACAGCATTCGCTTAATATTGTGGTGTAGGGTACGGTGGGGGGAGCGTCTGTTAAGTAGTATTCAAATATGTTTCTGTACATTTTGAATGTTTGCTACGCAGCGCTCTGGCCGAAACCCACTGCCACTAATTGTTAATCTTTTTGTTCGGATGTTTGGCTGCCTTTGAATTTACCCACTGCTGATGAGGCCGCAGCTTGTTTCTGTTTCTGTTTATTTTTACATATATTTTCTACTGTGTTTTCTTGTGTTGTCTTGTTTCTGGTGAGGGGGGTGGTGCTAGTTCAGGCCAAAATCATGTTTTTGCTGGATTATATATATATATATATATTTGTATTTGTGCTATTATCAGATTGTTGGCTTTATTTCAAAAACCAGAGCCAATCCAGAAAATTTGCTTTTATTTTCGTATGCAGCAGACCAAAATTACTCGAAATCCGTTGTCCTACGCCGTGCCGCAAAATCACTTTTCCCCGGTATTATTTTTCAGCCTACACGCACGGTTTTGTGAAAACTAAGCAGATTTCCGTGAAATTTTAACATCTTAAACAGTAAATAAATACATATAAAATGAAATATTATTTCAATTTTTTCAGTTAATAGTTCTTAAAGTACAATTATTATTTTTTTTAAATATTTCTAAACGAAATAGTTACATTTTATTATTGAAAGAAGGCCAATTTTGTTTAGATAGGAGATCATTTTAATTCGACTGTATTTTTCTCAGCATTTCAATAATTTCTCATGGGGACTTAGTTATATGAGCTTTATTCCTGCGCACTGTGCTTAAAATATATATCTGCTTATGACTTAAAATTTATATGTTTTGAAAATTAATTCCCTTATTTAAAAACATTTTTAAAAGAGTTGAGCAATATCAATATTCTTTTAAAGTTTTGTATTAGCAGGTCTAACAGTTTTCAAATAACAATCTTTAACATTTCGCTAACTTTTGTTATTTAAAGGGTACAAAATCCCTTAAAAAAGCGATTGACATGATCGTAGGGAAAAGACCGTAATCGTATTGAAATAAGATAGCTCATGTGCTTTTTAGAGGTCGCTTCAGTGGACATAAACGACTATAATTTCTGGATACAATTTTTAGAACATGAAACAGGAATATATCGACTATTAAACACAAATGTATATACGAAAAAAGATATACTATTGGAATGTCACATTCACTTTGAAAATATATCGAAATATAATTAAAGAAGACTTGCTAAAAAGGTGCATTTAATGTCACAAATATAAAAGATTTTGTTATATAATAAAATAGTTTTTAAAAACTTAAAAACTTCCGAAATTTCGCGAAAACAAAATCTTTTATATTTGTGACATCTTTTTATATTTGTGACATTAAATAACGTTTTGAGCAAGTCTTCTTTAATTTTATTTCGATAGAAAATATTTGCTTGGAAAACATTCGCATTAAAACATTTTAGAGCTCGACAGTTATATGATTTGTTTAAATTTTTTCATGAATGTAAGGTTAAATTAAACACTTTAAAGAAATTATTTTAACAAATATCTGAAAATGGAATTACAATTTCATAGTTCTGAATAGAATTGTATTAAGATCCTAAGTATCGAAATAATTTAAAAAGAGGAATCATACAATCGTAGTTATAAAATATAATAGTTTTGAATCGAGTTGTATTAAGACTCCTAAATATCGAAACATTTTTAAACCATAAATGATACAATCGTAGTTTTAAAACATAAAATTTCTGAATTGAGTTTTGTAAGACCTTTAAATATCGAAAAAATTAAAAGATAAATGATACAATCGTAGTTTTAAAATATACAAGTTCTGAATCGAGTTGTATTAATACCCTAAATATCGAAACAATTTTAAAAGATCGATAATTTTTATAAAAACATTTCTCACTCAATATATTCTTCTTATTTTTGGATACAATTTGCTACAATGATTTTTTTGTTTTTTGTTTTTTGTTTTTTGTCTGAACTAAAAAATAAATGTATAAAATACACCTGAGTATTTGAATATTTTAATTTCTAGGCAATTTAAAAGTTGTGACATTTTTGTCCCACTGATCCCTCATGGGTAGGAGGAATAAAAAAATACATGTCCAATGTATAACAACAAACTATTTGTTATAGTGATTTCATAATATTTGGTCTATATCTTATATAATAAGACAAGTATGAAGAATTTACATTTTATCGAATGATATATTTTCATACCAAAAGTATAATATGTCTTTGTTTATATTTATATATGCAATATAATACATATATATATATATATATATACGTATATGTATGCGAATGTGTTACATAGGTATATATATATGCTTTGTTTATATACAGTAAAGGAAATTTTATGCAGAATGGTATAGGTCAGATGTATTCTGGATAACTATAGTTGGGCATTAAAGCAACATCTATTTGATCAGATTTGTGCAATATATGGGGCTGTCGTATTATTTCTTATTTAAAATTAATTATTAGATTACTCAGTTTAAGAATCAGATCCAAACAAAATCAAATATTAATTATAGTTTAAAAGAAGGCAGTTTATAGGAATACTTTGTGAACAAAAATTCTTCTGTTTCCTCAGCATAGACATCAAAATGTCCAAACTCTAACTAATTATACATCCATTTCAAATCGTAGATGTTGGCATCAATTTACGTATACTATCCATGTTGTAAATTTTCAAGTAATGTACATGTCAAACTGACACCAAATGGCACGTTTTTCTGAAAAGATTCTGAAATCAGTCAATTGGAAATAGCATTCTGGATAACCGGTTTTCTGGTTAACTGGTTTCCGGATAAATGGTTCCATTGAAGACTCTTATTTTTTCATTTGAATATTACATATTTCATTTCATAGACTACATATTTTAATTTGAATCTTGCCTCTGCTATTTATTATAGTGATTTCACAATATTTGGTCTATATCTTATATAATACCTTTGAATTCAAAAGACAACGAACAAGTTCTTTTAGTAAATCTAACCAAATCTTTAATTTAAAGATGACATATAATTAATTAATATGTGGAATAACTAATTTAAAATCAAAAGCTAACACATTTGAACAATAAATGACCGAAATTTAAATTTAGAGAGTCTCATACATTAGTCACAGAAAAACTACGAAACATCATAACGAATGAAACCCATTATGAAATTTTAATATAATAGGGAACAAAAACACATTTAATGACATTTGTAGCAAGTTAAATTGTAATAAATAGGATCGAAGTGTAAATCGGATTAAGAAATGGAATGTAGATATCAAATAACGATAGAAAAAAAAAACATGTGGATGTCTAATCGTCAGTCGGTAGAACACCACAAGTCAAAGAAAAAAAAAAAGCATTATTTCATATAACAGGCTGGCAAAATTGACAAAAATTGTCTGTCACTGCCGATGTAATGCATAGAAAGAATAAAACAAAAGAAAGAACAAGAAAACCAGACATAATCGAAAATTGTACTCACATTTTACATAATCATTGGGACAAATTGAAAATCCGTCCTTATGCTTTGTGAGAAATAAAGGAGAAAAGAGAAGTGTTCCAAACGAATCTACTTTGATAACGAACTTATACCAAATAAGTATAGAAAATGAAGTCTATCATCAAAAAACTGACCACCCGATTGGAATTAAGTTAACACTAGTATAATCCGATTGCTACATACTTTTGAAATACATCTGAAATAAGCTAACATTATATTGTTTTGTTTAAATGATTAAGAAATGAAGCAATTAATGTCATTCACAAAAAGATTTATTATATCTATTTTTATAATAATCTATTTAAATAAAATTAAAGAAAGGAAGAAATTACCTAATATTTTTTACGATTAATGTGAGTTACAAAAGAATATTATCACTATTTATAAAGAGCTATTTAGATGAAATCAAAGAAAGAAAGAAATTACATTTAGGCAGGAAATCAAAATATCATAATGATTTGCAGCTGTGTATGAAAGTTAAAGTAACATTAATAATATTTACAGAAAACCAATGCTGCTGATTAAATAAAATTAGAAATATCCACTTACACAGATGAGAAAAAAAAAATATATATACACTGCAAAAAAAAAGTGTTTATTTTACAATATAATACTAGCATCCCAGCTGCTAGTATTATACCGTAAAATTAACAGCGCATGCGGCAGCGTATTACTTCTTATTTTACTGTTTATTACTGTTAATCTTACTGGCAGCTGGAATGCCAGTATTATACTGTAAAATCAACACTTTTTTTGCACAATTTAACACAATCAACACTTTTTATATACATATGCTACGAAATTTAGATATGCGAGATTAAACACATTCGTAGTTGAAAAATCTTTGTTTTGCAGATCAAAAGTAAGTAGTGAATTCTATTTTGAAGTTGTTTATGACATTTATTAGAAAATAAATGTAACAAAAAGTGTTCAATATTCCTAAAAGGATAAAATTATCAAAGTAAGTGTTTGTAGCTGCTTGAAAACAGATAAGAAAAAAAATCGAACATGACCCCTCCTCCCCTCTCAGTATTCCGTTCCTTCTTTCAGGTATATAATCAGTTTATGCCGCCTCACCATATTAACCATGCTGCATAGGCGTAGGGTTGCATGGGCTCGTAGGGCTCGAGCCCCACAAATAATTTCTAAAATAGACACTTTTTTCCCCTTTTAATATAAAATAAAAAAAGTTCATTTTTTTCCCTGACTTTCTAGCGTTTTATAGAATTTTTTTAAATGTTCCATTTTTTCTTATTTTTCTTTTATAAACGACATTAGGAAAACTTTTTCACTTTATGTTCTATTTTTTAAAAATAGAATAAAATGTTCAACGTTTGAACTTTTTATATAAAAAATGAAAATAGAAAAAAAAATCCATATTCAAGAAAAAAAAAAAAAAAAAAAGACATTATTTAAAGTCAACTTTCGTCGTTATTTTATTATAAAACATTCGCGAATATCAGCGAGTATCATTTTACGGGTCTATTACATTGGAATTTTTATATTGTCTTAATGCTTTATTTAACTTCTGATTTTTTATCAGTATACGATTATGTGTAATTTCTTTAAAAGAGAGTTCAAAAAGCAACATTAAATTGGTAATCTATTTTTTTTTATACTCACATGCACGTATTTGTGTAAAAAAAGCGTTGAGCCCCACCAATAATTTTAAAAACTGTGCGTCTATGCCATGCTGATTTTAGGCTTAGCTTAATTAGTGATTGTAAACACAGGATAAATGGAATTATGGTAACAATTCATTAATTTTGTTTTACAAATTTTATAAGTTCTAAATTCAATTTCAAAATAAAGCTTAATATGTACTTTGATTTAAAAGAGAGAGAGAGAGAGAGAGAGGGGGGGGGGGAACTTTTTTACTAGAAACGTTTTTGATCTTGCTAATATAAACTTTGTAGCACTTATAAATATGTTTATATTTACTCCATCTGGTATAAAAAACTGAAGGAAAAAAGTCTGTTTAATTTAAACATAATTACTGTTGTCCCATTTCTCCTACTGTCCCACTTCTGCATTCTCTCCCCTAAAAAAAAAACTAAAATTCAGAATATCTCATTTGAAGAGATAAAATAACTATTATATGAAGATACAACTCTGTTGACATTTTCATACCAAACCACACAACCATGACTTGCTGAAATTAACGCAACATGTTTAAAAATTCATAAGATAAATTTCATCTTCTCTTCCTCTTTCTGTCACAACAAAGTTCTTTTCTAAATTTTTAAACAAATTTTTTATCCCGTTTCAGAACAAAACTTTACGCTAACATGAACTTTAACGGTAAAAAAAATTGTCATAAACTTCCGTGTCACTTATCACAACTTTTAAGCCTCTTTTGCTGTAACATATCCCGAATCCTATATTTCACCTTTACCTTTTACCGAGTCACAAGGGACAAACATATTAGATAGAGAAGAAGCCGCTATTTCCCCATATACATTATTTTATTTTGTACCAAAACTTTTTGCTCGATATCTCCATGTGATCAGATGCAATAGGCTGTTTAATCTCCTAAGTAAGGTTCATGGTCGATGTAAACAATGAAAACGAATATGGTCAACTGAAGATTTTAGGTTTTAATCCGAGTGATAAAACAATAACGGGAAGTGGCAGCAAAAAAAGCACCTACGCTGCCCTTCTATTATATTTCAATTCACTGAGTACCAAGAGAGATGTTTTCGTATAATTTAGCAGAAAAAAAGAATAATAATGTGTTCGATTCGTGACTTTCCCTATCATTTTTTTTTCTCCAATATTATCTGGCATAAGAAGCTTTGAATTAATTCAGTAAGTAATCGCATTTAAATTATAATTGAAATAAAGAATATAAAAATAATGTTTTACAATTTTTGTATAACGATTACGTATAGAGATATGTATAGATACAGATGATTTTGTATAATAATTTTGTTTAGAAATGTTTTCGTGTAATTTACCTGAAAAAAAAAAAGAATAATAATGTGTTCGATTCGAGACTTTCCCTATCATTTTTTTCTCCAATATTATCTGGCATAAGAAGCTTTGAATTAATTCAGTAAGTAATCGCACTTAAATTAAAATTGAAATAATTGGTATGAAAGTAATATTATACACCGAAAAGTAAATTCGAGGTTTATTAACGTTAACATAACCATCATTCAATGAAAACCAATTATTGACATGTCGCAGGGCTTGACAAATGTGTTCATCAGGTCGCCACTGGAGACCAAGTTTTTTTATCTGGCACCCAAATTATTTAATCTTTTTTTTCTACAAGATCTTCCTCTTCACTCGTATCTTTAATGGTACAACCAAGTTTAAAAGGTATTTTCCATCTCATGCACAAAAAAGGCCATTCTTCTCCTCTCTAACCAGCTAGCATGTCACATGATTAGAATGCAGGGAGAGGTTTCATTAAAACTGCAAGAAATAGTGTCACTCCAGCGTCTGTGTCATCTAAACTTGGATACAATGCTAAAAATAGCTCAAGTCTTTCTGTAAGTTTTATATCAGATTTTTGTATTCATAATTAAAACTGATTAATCTCTCACATTCATTTTAAAGAATAATAACATATAAGTGATTAGCAGTAATTCATTTGAAGTAAATCTATAAAACTTAACTATAAAATTCAGGCTCTTTAGTTTTATTAGAAAACTTAGTTTATATTATTTTTTTTAATTATGTAACTAATAATTCTGAACTATGCTTGTTATTATTTTTTTTCATTTACTTCATAAAAGTATTTTGTGCTGTTTGAAAATTAATGATACGAAAAGAGAAGAGAGGGGAGAGGGTAAATATTTTCGTTAGATTTCTGTAAATGACACATTTGTAAAATATCAGTAAACCTTAATCTTTAACTTTTGTGATTTGGATAGCTACTTTTAATATTATTAACGTAAAAGTACACTGCAAAAAAAAAAAAAAAAAAAAAAAAAAAAAAAAAAAAAAAAAAATGTTGATTTTACAGTGTAATACTGACACCCCAGCTGCCAGTATTATACTGTAAAATAAACATTTTTTTTTTTTGCAGTGTATTTCTCCCCCTAAACTTAAAAAAAATTCGGACCCGAAAGGGTTAAGGCATAACAACATTTTACTTTATCCATCGCCATTCTGAAATTAAGGGGAGTGGAGGATGTCTGTGAAATTATATATGAAAATCCTGAATTATTTCTTTTATTCGAAATAAAGACCGAGCTTTATTTCTCCTTATTTTCCTATCATTAACGCTGTATATATTTTAAATTTGACGTAATCTGCATGATGACAGTAGCTTTCTTCCGGCATCGGCAACGCTAAATCGCCCCTGAACCCCTAACACCAAAATCAGTTTCTTTTTATAAAGATGTAAACATTCTAAATAGGTGAATATTAAACACATTGGAATTTGCGCTTTTTCTGAAGATATTTCACACCGGCAGGAAAATTTCCCTACTTATTATTCATTGTTGGCATGCAACAGGAGAAAGCTTCACATGAATAATATTCACTATCGAACATCGCGAAAGCACCTTTTTACGGCGATGTGCTCATCCAGTTTCACCTCGTTGCAAAAAAAGAATATGCAAAAGATGGATAGTCTGGTGTAAACAGCCCCGGCAGTTGTGATCAAGAATAATGGAGATATGATGAGATGAGAGACTCTTCTCGAGATTCAAGGGTTTCCCGGCGAAATTCCACCCACGCGTTATTTAGAAAGGGCAAAGAATTAGCTTCCGTTACGTCATAAAGATTTGAATATGTACATTCATTTTCATTATTCAGTCATATTGCAATCATGGTTTGCAGAAGTGTTTAAAGCGGTGATAGTAAAAAAATGTTTGCCTAAATTCCAATCAATTTTAGTTCCTCCTCCGAACGAAAAATTCTTAGTTCCTCTTTCTCTTAACCCTTTGCATCACCGCGTTGCATAATCTGCAACATGCCCAAAAGTCAATGTTACTTAAATTCACTGAACTTTAAAAGACGATTTTATTAATTGCTGCAATCACCCAACACAGCAGCTAATATAAACTAGCTGTTTAACCAGTTCTACGCATGGGAATTCATGAATTTAATTCTAAAACCAAAATAAAAAATAAAAATCAGTACAACCAAATGTATATACATAGAGCGCGTCCAGTAGACCTAACCGAAGTGACCAATGTGACCGGTTACTTAATGGGCGGTAAGTGACCGGTTTCTAACCGGTCGACAGACATACTGAACGAAAATGGCATTATTTACTTGTAGCGCCATCTGTACACCATCGTAATTACGTCTGTATCACATCATCGTAACCGATTCTTCAAGTAACCGATCACGTGACCGAACTAACCAAGATTTTTTCTTCGGTTAGTTCGGTCCCTTACCGGTCACTTCGGTTACTTCCTCTGAACGACGTTGGTTGCGTATCGGTTAGCAGCACTGAACGCTTAACTAACCAACTTTACCGGTTACGTATCGGTGACAGTACTGGACGCGCTCATAATATGTAGAAAAATATTTTTGTACTATGTATTTTTTTTTTAAAGGAAATTTAATTTATCATGTTGCTATGGCAGCAGACGATAAAACGATATCTTTAGAATACGGGAATAAATAAAATAAAAAGTTTTGTTGATGCTTGTGATAAAATGTCTTTCTGTATTTTTTAAAAAAGATAATACTTAAGTGCAATTAAATAATCTCTAATTATTTGGATGCGAAGTAAAATAATTATCGTAATACCCAATGCATACAGCTTCTTAGTATTGCAGCGTGGCGTACTTAATATGTATATCTCGCATTGCAGTAAACATTTAGAGCTGATTAGAACTCGCGCAATTACGGGCTGAACATAAAAAGGCAAAAAATCGTCAAAAACATATATTTTTTTTAATCGAATTTTTTGCCTTAATCGTTCATGGGCCCTCTACCAACAACCAGTGTGCCAAATTTCGCGCCCTGTAGTTTTTTGAGGTTACATAGATACGCGCACGGATTTTAATAGGGTAGATTGCTCATTGAATTCTGAACAGACAATTTTATTTTGTCAGCAATACTGAGTTATTTTTTTCCTGCCAAAGTTTTATTTATCATTTGAGCAGTTTCACATCGTTATTGCTAAAATGAACTTCGTAAATTTTGTCAAATTAAAAAGGCTGGAGACGTCCAAAAATAGATTTTTTACAAAGGTAAATTCATATAGTTTATAATTTTGTATTAGAAAATTAAAACTATTTATTAGAAGTACATTTTTTTCTGTTTTTTGCAGATATGAAAAAAGTATATTTTAGTCAATAATTTTTTATTTTCATGATCTACATTTTTAATTATTTTTTACATGCTGAAAAGGATGTATTCTGATTTTGACATCTGAGTAAATATTTGTCAAATCGGAGTTGTTTATCCACAAAGGGTTAATGTTTAATTATTCTAAATCACTGATTTTTGGCTTTTATCTGAAAAAAAAACATGGCTTTTTATATTTTAGCCCAATTATTCTTGTTATTCCTTTAAAAAAAAAATAACTGAAAATAGTTCATTTTTTCCTTGCACTATGTCTGCTTTACTGATTGTAGTTATATTTACAAAAATCATTACATTATTTTCTAAAAAAAAAAAAAAAAAAAAAAAAAAAGCTTGAGTATACACTCAGTTTGACTCAAGAAAGTCCCAATTTTAGCCATCTGTCATTGAGCGATTTCAGACCATTGTAGTTATAGGACTTAATTCTATTTGTCTGCACCCAGATAATCAAACAGATTATGCAAAGCAATCTCAGTGGTATATTTAATACTCAAATATGTTTCATTGTTAATTCATTGTAAAAGAAAATACGGCGCTCATAGTAAGTTAATATAAGCATCTTTGATGTGAACAAACTGTGAACAAATAACACAAATATCAACAGTATCTTTGAATCTGAATTAATGAGAATTATTTTTTTTCTACTTGTTTAATTCACAAGATGCAAGCGTACCCCTCCATTGTCTCAGATAAAACGCTTTGAAAAAGATGTAAAACAAAATCAGTAAAAAATAATGAAAATATAATGATGTAAAATTTCAATATTTTCTAATTTTAAAAGTAATAGATAATTGTTAAACTCCAAAGTAATCTCTCATACTACCTACTAGCTGTTACCCGTGACTTCACTCACGTAACATTTAAAGAAAATTAATGCATTAATTAAACAACATACACAATTTATAAACTCTTTATCATATTTTACAGTAGATAGTACTTTTGATAATCATAATTTGCACAACAACAACAACAATTTGCGTATTTTTATTTTTATATGTATGATCATTTACATTTCTTTCACGAACTTGAAATTTCATACTCTTTCACTAAGCTTAAGTATGGAACACATTTTGTTTCTTTGTTATTCTATTTAACATTTCTATTTATTCTATTTTACATTTATTCCTCTCATAGAAATTGATTTAATTTAAGTTTTCGTGTCAAAGAATATTTTTCAAAGTGATTATATTAGTAAATATTTTTGAGGAAATTTGGTAATTGACATGTAACTTTAGATATGATTTTTATTTGGTTAGAATAATCTAAAAATCAATATAAATTATGTTGCTTTTTCAAAATACTTTATGATATAATATTATTAGATGATATTTAAAAAATAAATTAAAACGTGGTGGAGCATAAAAGTTTAAAAATAAATAAAATAAGCAAGAAATACTTTTAACCCTCATATACTTGTGATATTTTTTATTTCACAATGCCACACTTTTAACAGCTGTAGATCTATCAATAAAATCAAAATATATATCACTCTCCAAAAACTTTCAAAGCCTAAATGCTTATTTGTTAAGCAATAGAGTTGCTTATATATTTAATGGCGAAAACAATCTGAAAAACAAGCACCCCAATTAGGGAAAATTGTCATTTTGATTGTTGTATTGTAGTTTAGGACTATGGGAGTTTCGAAAATTGACAGAAATGTATTCCAATGAGAGGCAAAAATTACACTGCAAAGATATTTTCAACGAAAGCATCAACATGTTTCTAATATGCGAAAAAAAAATCACATTAACGGCCCAAAATGACGCCAGTTTCTTATTTCAAATTACAGTGAGAGAATCTGAATTGTTATTGGTTTTAAAAAATATTGTCCATACGCAATTTATTTTATGGCAAAAGGACAGAAATTGCATTAGAAAAAAAAAATAGATTTCTGTGGGAAATGTTTGAAAAAAATGGTAAAGAATGGTCTGAGAATGTTTTTAAGTTGACAGTGATTTTACTCGTGTTCTAAAACGTACATCAAGTTTCATTCCAATCGGACAGAAACTGTAGATTTGTATAAGGAACAAACATACCAAGATCGGCTTTTATATATATAGATATTCCATATTCTTACAAAATACTTTAATACTTCTTTGAAATATTTCAGCACGATCTGTCATAAAAAGAAAAATACCCCCTTCCTAACTTTTTCATGCCACATTTGTCCTCCCACGCTTTTTTCTCTTCTCCACATCATTTGAAGACTTCTGCCTCTCTCTCGTTACATAATAAAGCGTCACCAGTGTGTGAAAGGGTTTTGATAGAGAGTGTCGACAAATATTCGGCTGCCAAGTGCGTGTTCCTCATTCTCCGGGTGATGGCCAGCGTTTTTCTTGCTGGCAAAATTACACTCCTCCGATCACTTACCCCAACATTTTGGTGCGACAACCTTGGACAGTAGTAATAAAAGAAACCTTACTGACAGCTCCTACTACACAGTTGTCAAACCCGGATGTCTCGTAGGAAATTTGCGGAAAAATTATTTCTTTTCGTTTGCCCGAAGCTAATTATTAACAATCTGTTGTTAGTGATTTACTGAATAAAAATTATACCTTTCTGTAATTACGTTTGTACCTGGTGTTTAAACTGAGGCAGGTGTTCCATCAAAATTTTGATTGATCATCTTGGAATTGCACGTTTTAAAAGATGAAAGGTTCCAAATTCACACCACTCTGGGAAAATAAACATCCGATAATTATTTATCTATAATATTTTCCTATTTGTTACACAATAATTTGTATTTTCAAAGGTAATTTCTCATCTCATAAAAAATAAATAAATAAATAAAAAGATATTGTGAATCTAACAAAAGTTTGTTGAGTTTATATATGTTATTGCAATAATAGATTTTTTTTTCGAACTATTGAACTGATGTTTTCTTCGGGGGTGAAAAAATACTGGTAGTGTATAGAATAAAATAAAACATTTTTTTACAAACCTGAAAAAAATCGCTATAATAGCAAGCATTGTATAGTTTTAAACATTTATTTTCATCACTATTTTTGTAAAAAAAAAAAAAAAAAAAAAAAAATGCAGGAAGGGGGGACTCAATGTTATTTATTTCCATTTGTTAAACTATTTAATGCATGTAAAAACAATCCACGAAAATTGCAATAAAAAATAAATGAGTTACTGTGTAAATATTTAGCACATTATATTACAGAAATTTAATTTACTAATAAAAATAAATATGTAATTTTTACGTGAAGAAAAGTATTGTTTACGCAAAAAGTATATGATGACTTTAAAAAAAAATTTTTTTTAGATATTAGTAAAAATGAGAAATGACTCAAAACAGTTTGAATAAAACTAAAAGGATGCAACTCTTCAGACATACATTTTTCAAACTCTTTAAATATAATTAATTATTAAAATTATTAGTTATTGCTTTATTATGTGTATTGGTGTAAATATAAATATGTATTTTATTAATATCAAGAGTATAAGTGGTAGTAAATTACGTTTAAAATAAATTGTATGGGTAAATTAATTTGCCTTTCAGAATTTTTATGAACTTGTACTTTAATTTAAGCCAATTTTTCAAACAAGAAGTTGAAATGGCTCAACTGAAAATCTACTACAACGTCTTTTAAATCAGAATCAACAGTTCCTCAATAATTAAATATAATTTAAATATAATTATTAAATTTGCACTTTTTATTGATTGAACGTCAGTTCACTAATGTAGTAACCATCATTGGTCAATATAGGATGCTTAATGACATTTATTACAAAATGGTATTTACAACAGCTATTAAGAATTAAGCACTTATGACTTAAGGTACACTTATTACAACATGTTTTTATTGCTACTATTATTATTCATTTTTATAACTTAGCAGGGTAATTGGGAAGCATGTTTTTCAAATTTTATTATATATCAAGCCTACTTATTACAAATGGCAAAATTTGAGTACATACCGGTTTTGCATTGAAATTTGACGTCTAAACACCATATTATTTTTAATTATAATAATAATAATAATAATAATCTATAAATAAAATATGCATTTTCTTCCAACTGACCCAAGTGAGGTAAAAATTTCCATAACTATTTAAAGATAAGCTCTGAAATTTTCTCAGAAGTAAGCAAAGAAATGTGTTATTGAAAACAGTTCGCTATCAAGGAATAAAATAAATTTCTTAGAAATAAACTCGCTTAAAATGAAATAGGTATTAAAATTTACACAACCAGCATAGTACACAATAATGAGTAATTAAAATTAGTTACACTGACTGTGTCACTAAAAATTTTAGTTTTTCATCCAGTAGTTACTTTAAATATTAAAAAAGGCATTTTACTAAACCAAGGGAAAAAAATCCGAAAGCAATTATCGTTTCTTTCATAAAAAATAAACGTCCATTACAATTTACTTCCAAAAGAATTTATCAGTCTGAATTATTCTTATAAGTTATTCAAAGTTTCATGAAGATTTTCATCGATTTCTTTAATTCATCGATTTCTTTTGTAGATACAATAACAAGAATATAATTACATTTAAGGAGAAATAAATGGGACCTTTACATGGGCTCCGGCAGAACGAAATCCAAGGAGAGCCATTATTTTGGATGTGATTGTAGTTGCTGCCAAGACACGTTTTCTAAAATGGAGAATATTAAATTAAATAAGCTAAAAGAAGAATTTCTTGTCAGAACCTCCCTCCCCTTCAACATGTAAGGCAATTTTAAACATAGTAACATAAAAAAAAATAATACAGAAATTTCATAAATAAGACATATTTAAAATCCAAAAATATACTTCCATCGCGGTTATTTTTTTTACAAATAGGAAATTGAATAGTTATTCTTTTTTGTCAGAAGAGGGGGGGGGGGGATTAAACATCTTTCATTTGAGATAAATGATCCCGAACCTTTCATTTGAGATAAATTTTAAATATACCTGAATTGCAGAAAAAAAAAATAACTAAACTAAAAATTGTTTTCTGTGAACGGTTCAGCGGGTGTGTGTGTGGGAGTGTGAGGGGAAACACTGCCCCCTGACGAAAAATCTTTAGCTTATTTTTCTTTTGGTGTTTAGTTGTTTAAAATCACTTAAGGAGAATAAATTTTACCGTTTTTTTTCCCCTCAAAATCAAGATAAAAAAAAAATAATTAAACCTTTCTATATTATACCTTTCTTAGAAAATATCAACGTACTTCGTACGAGGCATCCTCATAAATAGTTACATATTTCTTCCCTTGAAGATTATATCTGTGTCAATATGTTTTATAAAATAAAACTGCACCTTTCTACTTCGTAAACTCGGACTAATCCGGTCAGACAGAAAGTGAGCAATTCCGATGTCCTGTCCTACGCAATGAGCGATCGCATCGCAGAGAAACGTATTTGAACTTGAGAAAGTGCTATTCACCTCTTTCTTTTGATGACATCTGGACTTGGTGGGCTGTCCCACCCTCTCGCCATCACTTGCCCGCGCAATAATGACTTTTTTCTCTCGAATCCGTGCCATTATCATCTTCTTTCGCAGTTCATTTCCTTTTAGAGTTATTCTATAAATGACTCGACTGTTAAACTTTCCAAATGAATGTAGTTAATAGCGTGCATTTATGATAAGGATTCTAAAATATACGTTTCAGAAACTAGATATCTTATGGGCATTAAAAGAGGATTTTGGTGTTCCGTCATTACTAAATGCGGATGAATTTAAACTATTTAGAGAAATAGCTAATAGTCCAGACAAACTAAGATAAATATACCTTAAAACCGGGCAAAGATGAAACAAAAGCTTTGTAAAGTGTTTCTTTTTCTTTTCTTTCTTTTTTTAATCAGTAATCATTACTGAACAATATATACAAAATCCGACAAAATCCACAATGGGAACACCACTAAAACGAAATCTGTCTGTAACGTAAACCTACCTAAAAAGGAAAATAATAAACAAATCATACAAAAAATCTGTACTGATATTATAAAGAAGTAACGTTTGTTTATTTGTTTGTATGGAGTAATCTCTGGAACTACCGAACCGATTTCAAAAGTAATGGTCGCAAAATTGATGGTGACTGTCCCTGCTCAACGTAGGCTGTATTTTATGTTGGTGCCACTACCTCAATGGGGTGCAGCAGTGAAAAACGTTTTAAAATTGCAATTTTTGTGATACTGAAGGATCTAAAAATTTAGCATGGTAGTTACTTATAAGATGTAAATGCTCTCTATGAACTTTCATGGCATTAGCATGGTAGTTACTTATAAGATGTAAATGCTCTCTATGAACGGTTTCTATAAAAATCGAAATTTAAAAAAGGGAAAATGCACGAAAAGCGTTCTAACTTACGATTTCTATGGAAATGTTAAGGATAGAAACTGGAAATTTGACATGACTGTTATCTTTAAGACGCAAATCCACGCACAAAATAGTTTTTTAAATTTTCGAGATTTAAAAGGATGTAGGATAGAAAAAAAAAACGTTCTAAACTTACTATATCTGAGATACTGAAGGGATAGAAACGTAAAATTTAGCATGGCGATTACTTTTAAGATACAAATAATCGCTACAAATGGTTTCTAAAAAATTTAAAATTTAAAAGTGTTAAGAGGAAAGCGTTATAGAAACGTTCTAAAATACGATTTCTCTAGAATTATTAAGGATAGAAACTGGAAATTTGACATAACTGATATCTTTAAGACACAAATACACGCACAAAACTTTTTAAATTTTCGAAATTTAAAAAGATGAGGAGGAAAAAAACGTTCTAAACTTACTATATCTGTGATACTGAAAGGACTAGAAACGTGAACTTTAGCATGGCGATTACTTTTAAGATACAAATGCTCGCTACGAATGGTTTCCAATGAAATGCGAAATTTAAAAGGGTGAAATGAGCTAGAAGTTCTAAATTACGACTTCTATGAAATTTTACATAATATTTGTTATTTAATAAATTCCACACAAAATTTTAAAAAGGACATAAGTACCATTTGGCATATTTCAACAACTGCGAATCCGGTTTTTTCGTTATTCTGCTTGCCCTTTTTCCACATTAGGTCGGATAGTCGGGACGGAAGTCTTCTGTATAAATAGTATTATACGTCAAATGTTACAATTCCCTTCTTAAAAATAATACTGTTGTAAATCGTGAGTTCACTTTTGAGATGCTTAGCTTGGGCTCATTCTGATATACTTCATGCACTTTTATTCAAAAATGCACTATATTCAGATTAAAAATATAAACAATACATAATAGTAATTGTACTTTACTAAAGCTGTGTAAAATGGAAACATTTAAACTTAGTTAAAAGTTAAATTACTCCAACAGTTTCGGCTAAAATTTTATAACCATCATCAGGGACATCAAATGACTAAACTAATTCAGTGGTCATTATTTTATCACTCATTTTTATATTATATTCATGCAAAAAATAATCCAATTCTCATTTCAGATATCATTAATTTTTTAAATGTTGACAGTTTCAATAATATAATAGCATTTATTATTTTTTATCTCTCATAAATAATCATGATTGTTCCTATTACAACGTCGGTGATTGCTCCAGCATATTATGTGATTTCTCCCTTTTACTTATTTTTTGATGGATTTACATGTTTCAGACACTGGAGATTCCGAAAAACATAGAAGAACAAAAAATTGTCATCCGTCTGTCTGTAAACGCTCTATCTCCCGAACAAATTGAGATAGAGACTTGAAATTTGGTATGTACTTAGTATGTAATAATGAGAAGAAGCCTATTGAATTTCAATAACCTTGATTATCCGGAACTATTTTTTTTCGGACTCTCGAAATATTCGTTCTGACAAAAGGTATATAAGAAATTTCGAAATTGTTCATTTTAAGGTGTGAATGTAAAATACAATAAAAACAAAAACAAATTTTGCATAAAGCATGAAGTCGATCGGATAATGAGTTGCCGAGATATTTTGTAATCCTATTTTCCATACTCTTCGATTTTTCATGACACTATTTCATTCAAATTGCAATTCAAAGATATATTTTAATTGGAAATGAGACGCTTAATCCGACGCAGTAAACTGTTAGTTAACTGCGTCGACTAAATATGATTATCATTTTTGGAGCTATAAGGATGTTTCTTTTACGCAATTCAGTAATAGAGCATTTAAAGTTTATGACGTCATCACGTCACGATTTTATTCGAATTGCAATGTATTTTATAAATACTTTACACATGTTTTATTTTCAAATTTTATATTATGCATATCCATGATGGGTAAATATTACGGTGGCCCCCAACGACTAGTTTCATTCTTGGTCCCTGGCATTTCTCATTTCCCTCTCAAGGTATAAGCTCACCAGTTTAGTCCTTTGATGTCCCTGATGATGGTTATAAAATTTTAGCCGAAAATGTTGGAATAATTTAACTTTTAACTAAATTTAACGTTTCCATTTTACACTGTTTTTTAAAAAAAAGAAGAAGAATTGTGTACTGTTTATATTTTTAATCTATATATTAATCAATAGTGTCCGCGCCCATCTTTAATGCTTCTATTGTGCACTTTATAAATTTTTAACAAGATCCAACTCTCTTGAGGCTTTGGTACCCTTCTTCTAGGAAAGCGTTATGACACTTTCCTGGACACGACGACAACGACAGCAGCAAAACTCAAAATCTAGTGCTCTTTTTTCACTCAATTATATGTGGTACTTTCACATAATTGTTTAAAAAAGTGATGACATAAATAAACTGATAAATAAAAATTGAGGAAAACCAAAAATAATTATAAATGTGCAACATGTCATTAATTTTTTTTTTCACTTGTCAGTAACGTGATTGATTTGTCTACCTGAAGTGTGCTTTTATGCTGTCTCTCTCTCTTTTTTTTATGTGAAAGTTGCAGATCTATCGTTACTTCACCATGTGAATAACAAGTAAATAAGAGGCTGTAAATTCACAACATATAAAAGCGACGCTTCTCTCAAGGAAACATTTCCAATGCCATTTGAATGAATATATTATCCGAAACTGTTGCTGTGCCACAATTAGATTAAAATTTTGATTTTGAAAACCTAAGTAAATTTATCATTAACGAAACAGACAGTTTATTTTCGATACAGGCGCAATTTAAAATATTTTGTTATAAATTTAGAGTAAGGTGGTTAAATGACCTCGAAAATCGAGGATGACTTCAAATTTTGGAATGCAGTTTTTAATTGAAAACACTTATTATTATTTAAGGTAATAAGTTCGTGAAACAAAATAATACTAAATAAATTAAAGTTTTAAAAGTTATAAATTTTAAAGTTATAAGAGCTCTAATAAAGTTCTGTTATAAAACAGTCATAAAATTTAGTCACCTTAATTAATAAAGCAATTCAATTAATAGAAAAAAAATCAATATGATGTCAAAATTAAGAGTTAGCATCGAAAATTTCAAAGTTTGTTACAATTTTTATATGTAGATGATCCTCTAAGCAAAATTTAAGTACAGCATTAATTAATAGATGTTATTACTTATCGATTGGTACCAGTTGCATTT
This sequence comes from Maratus michaelseni, assembly GCA_963931845.1. Lineage (NCBI taxonomy): Eukaryota > Metazoa > Arthropoda > Arachnida > Araneae > Salticidae > Maratus > Maratus michaelseni. The sequence continues at coordinate 8,384,718 of OZ007590.1, read as the reverse complement.
TTATACGGCGATCTGCGACAGATTTAGTAGGCGTGTATCTTCTGTTTTTTCTATTTTTGGACACTGATTGTACATGTACATTCATTTACAATATATTAAAACTTTATAAAAAATCAGGCTAGCTACTTTTACCTACATTAGTATCTCGTGTTATGAAAAATGAAAGTTTTTACACACTTTTCTGTTTATTTATAGAAAAAAAATGGCCAATTCTTGTCAAGCACATGAGCAAAATGAACTATGCTACCACTTTATTACATTTCTGGACATAAAAATTATTTTTAATTCTTCAAATTTATTATATATTTTTTGAAGTGGTGACAAATATTATAGAAAACAAATATTTGTTCAAATATATTACCAATTTGGATATGAAACAAATATACGTCCACTCTGTTACTATGGTTTAAAAAATTGGACATATCAATTCCTCTAAAAGACTCATTATAATAACATGAATTATTGCCCTAATATTTAATTCACGTAGTTAAAATCTTTTAGAAATATACCATAATGTAATTTGAAACAATATATGAGTTGTAATTTAATGGAAAAACTACTCTAGTAACAGAATGGACTGGCAACAAAATAGACAAATACAAGGTTTTTTTTGTTTATATATATATATATATATATATATATATATATATATATATATATTTAAGACTTTATTTAGGCTTATTTAGGCCCTGTATTATTGCATACATACATAAGGTCACTTTAAATTTTCAGTAGGACTAAAACAACGCCTTAAAACAACAAAGGATGTGGATTTTCTTTTCACTTTGCTTAACAGCGTACAACCAACTTGAGTGGAAAATGTGTCCAGACCGGGGATCGAACCCAGATACCTTGGTATAGCACACCAAGTGCTTTACCAATTAAGCTATCCGGACGACATCCAGTCTGGCACTTCTTTCACTAATATACGTTGGCAAGGCTGCAACTCCGCAGCGCAAGATGGAATGTCAACATAAGCACACTATCAATGACGTACATGAGATGGATAAATTCCCAGCATCGGATAATATATATTTTAAATTTCCAATTAAATTTCCTGTAGGACTGAAACTACGCCTTAAAACATTAACACTACAAAAACTTCAACACTAAACTTTACACCTTGGTAACCACCTAACTTAAACACCTTAAAACTTTAACACTACTTTTATAGTGTTAAAGTTTTAAGGCGTGGTTTCAGTCCTACTGAAAATTTAATTCAAAATTAAAAATATATATTATTCTATGCTGGGAATTTATTCGTCTCATGTACGCCACTGATAGTGTGCTCATGTTGACATTCCATCTAACGCTGCGTAGTTGCAGCCTTACCAACGTATATTAATGAAAAAAGTGCCAGACTGGATGTCATCCGGATGGCTTAATTGATAAAGCACTTGGTGCGCTATACCAAGGTATCTGGGTTCGATCACCGGTCTGGATACATTTTTCACTCAAGTTGGTTGTACGCTGTTAAGCAAAGTGAAAAGAAAATTTACATCCTTTGTAGTGATAAGGTTACTATTAATTATATTTATCAATCTTTACAGTTCTTTATATTCTCTATAGCGACGTAACATATAGTAAAGAGACAAAAATGTACTTACCTATACTTTTTTGTTACAAAAATCTGTAAAAAAAAAACATTCTCCCACTTTATGAAAGCTAATTCCATGTGGACTAAATCTTTATATATGTATACAACCTTGAGACATGTGCTGTCATGTACTGTGTAATAGGATCATTAGAAAATCTTGTAACACAGAGGACATAAGAAAAAGTGCATTCTTTGGGGACATGGGAACATTTTATTTTAAGCTATATTATATTTTTATAATTAATATGTTTTCTAAGTTTACATTTTAGTTGAAAGATAAGGTATCTAATTTTAAAATTATATATAATTTAAATACATTTCCATTCTGTATCTTGTATTTTCAAAGCTTTCTTTTTGAAATTTCTCATTGGGGACAGTCAATTTTTTGAAAATTTAGCAATAGAAACTGAAAATACTTAATTTTTTTAAGAAACTATTATTCAACAGACATTGTATTATTTTCAAAATGATGCATATATATATTTTTTTTAAATAAAAGTTATATCATTCTTTTAAATGGAAATTTAAAAGAATGATATAACTTAAGCAAATGCCCTATTCATAACCAGATACCTTATACTGTTGGACAATGTTTAGTAAATTTATTTGAGAATGGCCCATATATATGAAAATAGTTAAAGCTCTTTTTACGACACCTTTTACTTTCTTTCTACTAATGTAAAATTTTGAAAATTCGAAATTCCGGTATTTCGAAAATTCTTTTAATTCTAATAGAATTCAAAATCCCGTTACATTCTGGATACAAAATGATATAATAATCGTCTTAATTCGAATATGTCGCATGAAAACTCGGTTAATTCGGAAAAAAAATTCTCACTTCACGGAAATTTCTATCTATACTGAAATTTATTTCATATACCCATTTGCTCAAAAAGTTTTGCCGTACATTTAAAGTTGTATGTTTTATTGCTGCCTTAGCCAGTCTAAAAATATTATTTATAAACTAGGGGGCCTGCCCCCTGCGAGCTACGCTCGCCAACCCCGCTCAGACTTCGAGGCCTCTAAAAACATGACAGCGTGCTATATTTTAAAAATATCGGTAAATCTGTAATTTGGTTGCCATGCTTTTAACGTTTTATTGGGACATTTTTTATTATCACGGCCTCATACACAGCTGTTGCGATAACTGACGACTGTTTTCGGGATTGATAAGTAAAATCATTTACAACTTGAAAACCAGCTTGTATAAAATGGTTAGGTTTAAATTGTGGCTACTTCTCGGAAGTTATCAAAACGATCTGTATTCTATTCTTCCTTTGCGTTTAAGGATGAGAAAAATTCCATCTGCTTGTGAATAACATTAAGAACCACCCTATTGAAAAGTACTATGTTATAGACATTTTCAGTAACAGGTTTTAATTTTCTCTCTATTTTAGTGCACCATCATGCATATTTTCATGTTATTTTAAATATGTAAATTATTTATTTTAATTAATATGTATATACGAATTTTCTAATAATTATTTATCATACAAAATTAATAAAATATTTTGTGCATGCTTGCCTGCATTTATTCGGCATCAATTGATGAGATATTTAAACAAATTTGCTATCCGTGATAATTTTACACCATGTTATGTCACTTGCATATTGTTCATAAGAAAATCGGGTATTTTTCCAGTATAGGATCCTTTGCTTTTAGGTTTGGCGTAATTCGAGCTTCAAAAAGGGATAGATTCGTTAATATACATAGATTTGTTGCCAAAAGTTATGAAAACAAACCCAATGAACTTTTGTTGCTTTTCTATTATAGGGGTCTTGACGCTTTTTTAAAAAGCTTGACGGAAAAAACTAAGCAGGATAGAAAACCAAGCGGATAGAAAACCAAGCAGGATATTTTATTCTCCTTCCGTCCAGTTGGGCAATTATTATTTTATATATTCGTTTCAAATATCCGAATTAGTGATTTTATAAATTCGTTTAATTAAATTTTACAAAAAAATAACAAAATGATATCAATAAATAATAATTACTATTAATTCCTTTTCCCCCCTTTCTTTTGCGTTTACATAAATGACGTCATTTGGATGAATTCAATCAAAATATTTTCAGTTTATAAATTAAATTAAATGCTGGCAGACGATTGAATCCTGACGATAGAAATGTGATTTTTTTTTTTTCAAATTTTCCTGAAAACATAATTTAATCACAATCTTGTCTTCATTATCGATTGAAATAAAAGATAAATTCAATTTCAATTTGAAAATGACGAATAAAAAGAAATCAATAATCCCTATCGGGATCCTTTTCAATTTTTTCCCTTTTTTGTCACAAAAAAACTGAGTAATTAGTTGCCATCATTACAGAAATGTCATTAAAATTAGAAAAAAAATTAATATCTCGAAAACGAATTCCAATTTCAAAATTCTATTACCAGTTTTGACATCCTCGGATTTTTATGGACAATTGGTATTAATTTCACCATCAAGCGTTTAATATTTTATTAAAAATAGCCCTGAAACATAATCAGTCGTTTAGTCAGTCGTTTCATAAAATCGTTTCATAAATTCGTTTCATAAAATCGTTTCACAAATTCGTTTCATTAGGATTTTATATATATAGGGTAGATAGAATCTTTGCAGCTTTCCCTAACGTGTTAATCAAAATTGAAATCGCTAGGTTTAAAAGCAACTTAGAATTCTGGGAAAAGTGAAAATCGGAATTCTGAAAGCGCAAGTTGCCGAAATCTCTATCTCTATAAAAGAGTAAGTGTCTGTCTGCCTGCTGCCCGCGGATTTCTCTGTAATTATAACACCTAGGACTCAGAAATTTTTGTCATGTGTAGATGTTGTCACCGGATAGTATATCTCGCGGCCGGATTTTTAAATTTTAATTTAGATTGAAAAAAAAAAATTAAAACGTGTATATGGAATTTTGGGTTCGAGGCTATTTCAAGCTCCTCCCATGAAATAGCTCGGCAACGAAGCAGCCAGCCAATGAGAGCAGTGTAACGACCGAAGAAATCTATGGCCTAGCCTGACTCGTGAGTTGCTGGCCTAGAGTTGTCCAGTTTTTGTCCATGGTTTTGTCGCCTAGCTTCGGAGGTTGACTGCCGTGTAAGCCGTGTAATCGAATCGAAAGGACAGTTTTCGATATGCAAAGAGACTGCAAGAGATGTTAGTTGGCAGGTTAAAAAGAAGTGAACCGAGCTAAGCTAAGAGAGATGCAGAGAGAGTTGAACAGACGATGGTGAGCGGAAAATGATGTGTGCGCGTGAACAGTATATGATGGTTGTGTACGCTGGGGTTTTGATGGCAGAGTGTAATGTTTTTTAATTGTTCATCTTATTTTAACTTGTGTATCAACGATGCCTAATAAAAAGTGCTGGATGTTAATTATCACCTTGGATCACTGGAGTTCGTTAAGTCATTACAGTATGTCTCTTTCTACCCGACATCAATAGAGCTTACTGATTTTAGTTCGGATTTTCACCACAGGGGACGCTTTCGTATCTTTGGTTCTATGGACTGGATCATGACGGGGTATGCCTCATTCGACTCGACATCGATAACATTAATGAATTCAGTTATGTTCGTATAGAACATATTGTGCCCCCTGGCGGTGGAAGGTGTAACTAAAGGATTTTGCAGCTAACTCGGGTTCTATGGGTCACATCACGACACAGTTTGGCTCATTCGACACAACATCAATATAGCTCACCTATTTTAGTTCTGAATTTCACCACCAAGGGGTGCTTTCCTATCTCTGTTTCTATGGGCTGGATCACAATGGGGTATGGCTCTTTCCACTTGACATCGATAGAGCTGACTGATTTTAGTTCGGATTTTCACCGCAAGGGGTGCTTTCCTATATCTGGTTCTATAGGCTGGATCACGACGGGGTATGGCTCATTCGACTCTACATAGATAGAGCTTTTCGATTTTCACCACCAGGGGTGCTTTTCTATCTCTGGTTCTATGGGATGTATTATGAAGGGGTATGGCTCTTTCGACTCGACTTACGGTAATATATGGGAGTGTGTATGGCACGCCCAGTGTTAGCTGTCTAAAGTAGTGGGACCCCCAACATTAGATTTGTTTAAAAATAAAAAAAATGTTCAACACTGATTTCAGGTACATTTAAGGTTGTTGGCACGGGCAACGCCGGGCGGGTAAGCTAGTGTATAATAAAATCCAGTATCAACTTTTATTAAAATAAAAGTGATTTGAAACAAAAAAAAAAAAAAATATATATATATATATATATATATATATATATATATATATTATATATAATAGAAATAAATTTCAAACAGCAAGCAAAAAAATATGAACTGAACAGCAGCCGTAGACTTGGAAGAAACTTTTCTTCATTTAAAACAAGAAAAAAAATCATCATCAAGCATAGATTATGAAACACTTTCCAGAGTACTGTAACGAAATTTCGCAGTATAATATGGTGAAAGATGATGTTTAAGTAAACAAATTGGAAAACGCCTATAGGGGCTGTACGTATATACGTTATCAACATTTTGGTAATTTTGGACCCCCCGCTCCCCTCTTTAACAATATTGTTATCAATGTCTTTTTTTTTTTTTACAATTTTGCAGTGATATAAATATATTGTTATACATTTATTATTAGCATACTTTACGGATTCAAATGAAGCGAAGAAGTCAATAAAATATCACTATTATGCATGAAATTACTTTATATCAAATAGCATCTAAAAGAGATACTTATTATTTAAATGTATTTAATAATAGATTATTGTTACATAATGCGTTCCATAGTAATATTGTTTTCTTGCACATGCGCCCTACACGGGGAGGATGTAAGCAGAACTTCTAACCAACAAAATAAGTGGAGAATATTTATTTTCTTTTTCTTTACTACTAAACACAGCAAAGTAATAATTTCAAACATATTTCACACATGTTTTCTCTAATACTGAATTATGTGCGCATATGGCAGCATATGGTAGTCCATAATTTGAAAAGAAATGATTTTATAATCCTCTAAAGGCTTTAGTAATAACTTTGTACTTTCATAAAAATAGATAAGACAATTAAAAAGATAACAGACTATTTTATTGTAAAGAATAAGTTACAAATAAATAAATAAAATTGGTTGGGCCAAAAATGATAACGACATCAAAAGACCCTCCCCCTAGTGATATCTTACGATATCAAGATCCAAACCGCCCTCACCCCTGTATATGATCTATAGAATTTAAACACAAATTTTTAATTTAAACACATTACATGCAAAAAACACAGTTAAATTTAAAAAACGCATACCACGACTTAAAACGCACTTCCAGCAATTATCGCTCACAGACACTACTGTAACGTAATTATTTTGCGTGTCTTTGTAAATGCTATGCACACCATATTACTACAGTAAGCATCTTCTAGTGCACCTCAGTGATATATATGAATTTCGATATGTTTGTAATAGTACAAAATCATTAACATAATGATTTTTCCCCATTGACCATTATGTAACGAAATACTTTTGAGTGTCTCTGTAATGAACTATAAATGCTATACACTTCATTTTCAATAGCGAATAGGAACATGCCATAGTAATCCTCAATAACATATATCAATTACATGGCAATACGACACATTTACGCGAGTTACAACATGGACAGACAGACGGCCAGAGAAAACGAATCCATAAACACTTTTCAACTATATTGGAAAGTGTTAAAAAGTCGGTATTTAGCTGATCTTTTTAAAATCTGACAAAACCGATTAAATTGCTAAAATATGAATTATTCAGCTAATTACCATTGATTAATCATACCACTTCAATGAAGGTTTCTTGTAAGACTTTAGTTCATTATCTTCACTGACCTAACTTGACTTCCCAGTGAATAAATTTTCAATGCAAAGCACGTTCTTCAAAACTCCAAAACAGACTGAATAGAAAAGAAAAAAAAGTCCTGAGAAGATGATTTGTGTTTAGAGAAAAATATCTACTACAAAGTTTATGAAAACATTGAATTCACATTCTCTACCATATTTAATTTTTTTCTAAACTACACAAATTTTCCAACTGTTAAAAACAAAACAAAACTAAACAAAGCTAAATAAGTATATAATAGAAAATTCCTATGTCACAATAATTGTTTTTTAGAATTATTTGGGTACAGACAGGAGTTGGGCAAATTTGTAATTGCAATTATCTGCAATGTAATTGCAAATTAATCGCATGTAATTGAGGGGGTCGGGGCAAGAAAGTGCCAAGCCGCATTTTTGGTGAAATAAATCTAACACTGTAATCTGCTGCTTAATACTGTAAATTATAATATCCAACATATAATTTGTTTCTAATATCACTTGGTGGCAGCCTACGTCCCAGGTTTCGTTTTTGTCCCAGATGGTTATGCCCCCCATGAAGATAGCTAATTTACAAAAAAACGTAACAGTAATATCATGAAAGTAATGCCATACTGTTACTCAGAATATCTCAAATGTTACTAAGACATTGGCAAAAAAACTTTAGGTTATACATCTTGATTTGAGCATTGGATCAAATTTTCAAACTGAAATATCTCAGAAGTTCAAAAATGTGGCTTTGCACTCTCTTGCCCCGAACCCCTCAATTGTCTAATTGATTATAGTTACACACATTCAAGCACAGAAATTTCGTCAAACAATGGGATAGAGCGGTTCCAGCTTCAGTGCTGCAAGAATTCTTTACGGCATGTAATTGTAACTATAATTAATTACGTACAATTAAATGGTAATTGCATTGCAGATAATTGCAATTACAAATTTGCCCAACTCTGTGTACAGATAAAGAAACTGACAGTCTAGATGGCGCACCAAATGTTGAGGGGGGCTTTTTATCAGTTAGACCTAAATTCCCTATTAAATCTATAATCTATAATTTAAATCTTTAAGCTTTCAATGCATCCGTATTTTTCAAATATCTCCTCAAAAAATTATAAAAATTAACTTCTTTTTTTTTTTTCAATGCTCTTTTTAAAGGCTGGTTTTCTCTTTTTTATTTGAAAAAAATATTTCTAAAATACACAGTTAGTTTAATTTTAAGTGTACTCTTACTTCCAGCTCTTCAGCTTCACTTAGGGGGAGGGGGGTGGGAGGAATGTCTCCCCACCAGGATACACTGTGTATGATGATGATTATTGTTGGGCTGAAATATTTGAATGCATAATGCATGAATTGAGATAGTTTTTGGGCCGTTTCTTTCGTACAGTTTGCGTTGTAACAAATACCCCATAGTTCGAATCCATAGGAAGGCAAAAACGGGAATATCCAATGAAGATGAAAACATATCAGCTGAAGTTATTTATTGATATATAGCAAGCATAAGATGTAAGAACGGGGTGGTCTCGGGTATTAGAGGCTTAGAACAGTTGTTGACAGACCAAGAGCCAGGAGTGATCTGCCCTTTTTGGGCAGTACATTGTATCGCCAAGATTCGATAATACATTGAGCCAACAAACCGCAGACGCGTAGAATAATTTTTGTACGTTAAGGATAATTAATATAAATGTTTTGGGAGGATGTAATGAAAAGGCTACCACATTTGGCGAAACCGTAACTTTTGTGAATTTTAGAGGACACAGGCGGGCAACCCGGTGGGAAAGGAATTTTAGTCAAAGGAAAGAGCTAAACATTGTATCTGGGAAATTACATTACTTGCACAATTTGTTTATGAACAGAAAAAGGTTGGGCGCCCAAGCAGCTGTCAATGAATGTCCAGAACACATAACATTACATCTGTTATAACCGCATTGAAATTAAAATAGATTTATAACGTACATGCTGCATTTAGTAAAGATAGTCTTTCATATGAGAAAAGGAAGTAACATTTGAGGTTTTAGAATAAGAGATATTTTAGCGAAGAGAATATTAATTAATATATTGAAAATTAAGTTAGGAAGATAATAATTTAGAATAAAGATATGTATAAATGATTCTATATCATACCTCTGAATTCAACACTGCTTAGATATTAACACTTCACATAACATTGAGTACATAGTTTAGAACTATTCTGTGAAATGAAAAGGAAAGACGTACCCTCCAAGAAGAGTATACAGACAGAAAGAAGTTAATTTTTTTTATTTGCTGAGAAGTAATTTGAAAAATACGAATGCATTTTAAGCTCACAAGCTTAATATTATAGAGGGGAATTTGATATCTGAAAGATCTATCTGCGTTAATATAACAACATCATACCCCCACTACAATGTGAAATGAATGACAACCCAATTACAGATGATTTGTCCGAGTCGGGTTAATACCAGTAATCGGATTGCCATTCATTTCATATTGCGTAAGCTGTGCGATGCTGTTATGGAAACACCTCCTGCTGATGGGACCGCTGCCTGGCATTTTCGTTTTCTGCACAATCTAATCATATATATATAGCAAAATCACCTACGGTAAAATTGGTTTACAAAAAGTGACGCTGCCTAAATGATTATAATATTTGGCAAGAAATTGCACTTTTTTAAGGGTTATATACGTTCTCAACTTTCAAAAAATCGATTTATTTTATTTTATTTTATATATTTATGTATTTATTTTGAAGGAAATTAAATTGTTATAGTGTGTAGAATTATGGACACAAATAGTGATGGGCATTATTCGAATGATTCATTCGAACAATCAAAATAATCGTTATACCCATCACTAGACACAAATATTCAAAATGATAGTATCTCAATTATTGAAAAGATATGAGCCAAAATCTGAGCGTGCGAACGATCGATAAAACCGACCTCGCCGAAAAGATTCTGCTAAAGATTCTACTCCCTTATTGAAGGTGCATCTCACACAGGAGGGTCCACAGTATGGTGCAGGAATGGCAAATTAGGTGTAAATTGAAAAAAAAAATTATCAACATATTTTTTCTTCTAAAACTTTAAACGCTATTTTCTGGAAACTACATTTTTAAACATCGGCAGCATGATAACTTCAACAATTTTAAACATTTTTTGATACAATTTGCGCTTAACTACGCACAATTAAATTGTATAAGGGCCATCGAGCCGTTTTTTTTTTGAAAATTATAATTTTTTATATTTTTCTTAGACGAAAAATGAAAATTTGTTCCAAAATAGTGCAATTTCCTTATTTTTCAAAAAATTAAAAATTTGAGCCGATGGCCCTTAGCTACAACCTTATTTTGCAGGAAGAAACTGAGATTTTTATAATTTTTTGTTTCTATAGGAAGTGAGGATTCTGCCCATCGAGCCCGGATATTTTGGTACAGGTCAACCCGACTGCAGGTTTCAGACGTAATATGTCACCAAATTTAACAAAAAAAATTTTTTTTTTTTTTTTTGGGGGGGGGGGGGGGGGAGCTATAATGTCATACACTCACGCACAGTTTTTTTTTTTTTTTTAATCGGTTATAAAAAGGAAAAAAGTCGCCAAATTTAGGGTATTTTTTCCTTTAATGGCAACTTAGCAATTGTATTAAGTTATTGGTTTGGCGCGGGCTTGAAAATCGCGCCAACCGAAAAATCGCCAAACAACGGTGTGTGAGTGTAAAGCATCTGTTCCTTTTTTGTTTTAATACTTGAAGCAATAAAAAATAATGTGGAATTATTAGTTTCAATTAATTTTACGCCTTTCCGAAAAAAAAAAAAATCGATATATTCAAATTTTTGCCGCCGAGAACGTATGTAACACCTTAAGATTGACAGGGAGAGGGCCAAGCTTGGTAATCATAGATTTCGATTTTTTTTAAATATATGTTGTAGGGTAGTAGCCCCTTAGTTTCAGGTTCAATGGATTTTATCCAACGCCCCTTAGTTCTCGAGAAATAGGGGGTCTAATATTATAACACAGCTTAAATACTTGCTTTGTAACAAAATTACAGTGTTGTTCGTAGCTCAGTTGTTATAACATCTGTTAGTTGATCCGGGTTCGATACCGGAACGCTCTACGTTTGTATTTCTCATTTTTTGTTTCATAAATATACTTGTACTTATAATTTAATAATCTCACAATTAGAAATTTAATACTAAAATTTTATTTTAGAATTTTTGATTTTTAAACCATTATTAAACATCTCTCATCATTTAAAGCGATTAAAAAAAAATGGATCTATTATTGACTAGTAAAAATTCCAAAATCGCTACAAAATCATACCTTATTTAATTAATAACATCATATAAATTACAATATTTAATATGAAAAAAATTGTGTTGTAATTTAATTCTTATGCTAATTTTTAATATAATTATGCTTCTTACTTTAAAAACAGAGTAGTATTATCATCACATTGACTTCCCTTGTTAAGGCAATACATATATATGATGTTTCTTTAAAATCACAAATTAATACAATTGTTCAATATCTTTGCATCGATAAAGCATATATGAAATACATTTTAAAAGTGATTTTAAAAAAATAACCGTTTAACGATGTTTTATACAACGATTTTGCTACAAATAAAAAAAATAAATAGCTTAACATGATAATTAATGTACAATGTTATAATTTTTAATTGCAATTATTAAATTATAATTACAAGTATATTTATTAAACAAGAAATGAGTGAAAAAAAAAGTTACTGCGTTCCGGTCCTGAACCCGTGGATCAAAGAGCAGACGCCATAACAACTTAGCTACGACCAACGCAGTAATTTCGTTACAAAGTAAGTATTTAAGTTGTGTTATAATATTAGACCCCCTATTTCTCGAGAATATAGGGTTATATATGTATAAAATCCGTTGAGTCTGAGACTAAAGGTCTTATATACTACATAGGATGCTAAATTTTAGTTTAGTTAGGAAACACGTAACACAGTTTAAAATTCTCCTTCTGGAGTTTCTGTCAATAAACGGAAATGTGTTCGCGAACTTTTGTGCTGCCCTGTATAGGATCTACAGAATTTATACACACCAACTAATAGACAAAAAGTGAGTTCAATTTAAAATCGCGTTCAGCAACTTAAAACGCACTTCCAGGAATTATTGTTAACAGACAGTAGGTAATTCTTTTGTGTGTCCCTGTAAATGAACGATAGCTGCTATACACACACTATTATGTAGTACGCATCTTGTAATGCACCCTAGTGATGTATATAAATTTCAATGCGTTTAAAATAGTGAAACATTATTTAATTAAACCGCAAACGATTTTTCTCCATAGACATAATGTAACGGAATTCTTTTGACCTTCCTTGTAAAGTAACTATAAGTGATATGCACACCCTATTCCATATTAAGCTTCTTGTACTGCACCTTAGTGATATATATCAATTACAATGTATTTGAAATTGTGTAACATCATTAAAATACACCGCAAATGATTTTCCCCCATAGACCGTAATGTAACGGAATTCTTTTGAGTGTCCCTGTAAAAAAATTATAAGTGCTACACACTTCCGTTGAAATAGGGAACATGCTATAGATAACGACAATAACATATAAAAATTGCAGCGCAATCCGAGCATATTTACAGGAGTTTTAGCACGGACAGACGGCCATACGGCCAGACAAACCGAAGTCATAAACACTTTTCAACTAGGTTGGGAAGTGTTAATAAACAAAATCTGTTATTACCAAGCTTGGCCCTCCCCTTGTGAGATTAGCCTGAGACATGAATATATATTTAAAGCATGGATCATGTTAAAAATAAATTCAAACTTTAAATCTCAATATATTTTACTTAATCCATTAAAAAAAGTTACTGAACCATTTAGTTTTATTTTTAATGACATCGTGGTACTTCCAATATTTCTTAAGACGATTAAATAAATAGATAACCGATTTAAACGTTTTAAAACAAAGATGCCGATTCACATGAAACGCTATAAACATGAAACATTTTTATTAACAATTGCATGCTTCATTGATCTATTTTAACAACACTAATATTTAATATAAACTAATTTTCTCTAATGCAAAAAATTATTGTTGAAAAGGCATTCAAAACTTTAAAGAACAATTTATGCTGTTTACTTTTACTTTTACTGCTTGAATAATGTTTATATTATTTTTTCTTTAAATAATTCTTTTCAGGACACAATGCTATTTCTAAAACAATGATGCCGATTCACATGAAACGCTATAAACATGAAACATGTTTATTAACAATTGCATGCTTCATTGATCTATTTTAACAACACTAATATTTAATATAAACTAATTTTCTTTAATGCAAAAAATTATTGTTGAAAAGGCATTCAAAACTTTAAAGAACAATTTATGCTGTTTACTTTTACTTTTACTGCTTGAATAATGTTTATATTATTTTTTCTTTAAATAATTCTTTTCAGGACACAATGCTATTTCTAAAACAATGATGCCGATTCACATGAAACGCTATAAACATGAAACATGTTTATTAACAATTGCATGCTTCATTGATCTATTTTAACAACACTAATATTTAATATAAACTAATTTTCTTTAATGCAAAAAATTATTGTTGAAAAGGCATTCAAAACTTTAAAGAACAATTTATGCTGTTTACTTTTACTTTTACTGCTTGAATAATGTTTATATTATTTTTTCTTTAAATAATTCTTTTCAGGACACAATGCTATTTCTAAAACAATGATGCCGATTCACATGAAACGCTATAAACATGAAACATGTTTATTAACAATTGCATGCTTCATTGATCTATTTTAACAACACTAATATTTAATATAAACTAATTTTCTTTAATGCAAAAAATTATTGTTGAAAAGGCATTCAAAACTTTAAAGAACAATTTATGCTGTTTACTTTTACTTTTACTGCTTGAATAATGTTTATATTATTTTTTCTTTAAATAATTCTTTTCAGGACACAATGCTATTTCTAAAACAATGATGCCGATTCACATGAAACGCTATAAACATGAAACATGTTTATTAACAATTGCATGCTTCATTGATCTATTTTAACAACACTAATATTTAATATAAACTAATTTTCTTTAATGCAAAAAATTATTGTTGAAAAGGCATTCAAAACTTTAAAGAACAATTTATGCTGTTTACTTTTACTTTTACTGCTTGAATAATGTTTATATTATTTTTTCTTTAAATAATTCTTTTCAGGACACAATGCTATTTCTAGAAGGTTGAAATTCTAATCTTTTTATCAATGTTATATTTTCTTTTGATTAATAAGGTCTCCCATATGTGTTTATGTTAGACTATATCTTCCTATTTAAAACCATAAAAGTGTCTTTGTCCCACGTGCATTTATGTATCTTTCCAGTGCTATTGTACTCACGTAGGAAGTGAACGTTTTTCTATACTTTTCTTGTTATTCCACTGAAAAACTTTGATAGCCTGGGTAAATATAACAACAAGAAAACTTCAAAGGGTTATCAGAGGTCGTAAAAATCGTAAAAAATGGAGAAATATTTATTTGAAAAATGTACGTGAAGAATGCTGGAAACCATCGAATTCATCAATTTCATTGGGCGATACCGAACTCACTTGTAATTGAAAAGGAAGGTTTACTTCATCATGATATATATTTAGGATTATTCTCCAAGACGTTTTTAGAAAGAAAAATATAAGGAGCTATCTGTCACGATGCATTCCTATGTGGGCGAAAATCGATTTGAAAGACGTGGAAGGAAAAATAAATGGTATAGTTCATTGCTTTGTAGTACTGCTGATTTAGTATTATTGTGGGTGTTGTAAATTATAAGCTATAAACAAAAGGGGATGACTTGAATATATAAATTCTGCTCTTTCCCAGTTTTAATTAAATTTTAATCGGATAGCTTTTCCGATATTTTTTTTAGGTGCGTTCGTAATTATATAAATACCTAGCACTTATAGTCGTCATCTGGTCCGTCCGTCTGTCAGTCCGCATATAACAGCCAAAAACTATCCAACCGAATGGTTTGAAATTTAATATATAGAATCGTTGCAGAATGTTGTCAAGTCATTTCAAATTTTATGAAAATCGAATCCAATCTTTTAAAAAGATATATCTAAAAGTTTTCTTTATTCTATCAAATCCTATCATGCCGTAATCTATATAATAAAGGCTGAAATCATAGGACTGAGGAAAACAAATACGGGCGAACCACTTCTTTTTTCATATGCCAGGCGGTCATTTTTGTTCAAATTTATTTTAATATTATAACTAATGTACGATATTAAAAGTTTTAAATGAGATTATTAAATTATAATTACAAGTATATTTATAAAACAAAAAATGAGAAAAGCAAACGCAGCTCGTCCCGGTTTCGAACCCGGGCCCTCGGATCAACTAGCAGACGCCATAACAACTGAGCTACGACCAACGAAGTGATATCGTTACAAAGTAAGTATTTAAGTTTTGTTAAAATATTAGACCCCCCCCCCCCCCCATTTCAGAACTAAGGAGCGTTTTACAAAATCCGTTGAACCTGAGACTAAGAGGCTCCTACCCTACAACATATATAAAAATAATCAAACTCTGTGATTACCAAGCTTGGTCCTCTCCTTGTAAGACTAATTTTCATTCTTTTAAAATTACTAATTCATCGTATCATACGCTGCAAAAAAAAAAATAATAATAAAGAAAGAAAGAAAAAAAATGTTGATTTTACAGTACAGTAATCCCTCAACATTCGTGGTTTTAACATTCGCGAGTTTTGATTATTTGCGAATATGAAAATGCGGAAAAACGTAACATTCGCGAGAATCTGACTTGATTATTCGCGATTTTTTTTTCTTTATCTCTTACTTTTTCGGAATTTATAATGGTTAAAGATTATTTTCTCTGTGTTTTCTTAGTATCTATTTACAAATCAATTTTCAGTTGTCACCTGAAACATGAGCGAGTGTTGTAGGAAAGCAAATAATAACAGGAGAATATTTATTGCAATGAAGATATTAGGGTAAGGTAAGAGCATCTTTAATCTATTAATTTAACACGTTCAAGTTCTCGTAGAGATGGAGCTGAAACTGCACTTAGATGGAAAATAACAGCATTTCTGAAGCATCTAGATGTATTTAAATATCGAATTTTAATATTTTATCGCATACTGACCCATTTACACATTATCGTCTCTTTGCGAATAGAGAGAATCGAAATTACTTTATACAAAACACATACTTTTCTAGCTGTAATTAATTCCCTAGTCAATTAATTTGAATTATCTTTAGTAAATAAATTTTATGTTTATGAATATGTGCGTACACATTTAACTTCTACATATATGTTTTGCATAACGTATTGTTAATACATGTATCCTTTAGTTCTGTGAAATGCTGTGCCACTGTAATTAAAATTTTATAGAACGTAACTCCTTTTTTATTTCAGAGAGATAGACTCAACATCCGCGATCTTTTACTGGAACGTAACCTTCGCGAATGTTGAGGGATTACTGTATAATACTAGCACCCCAGTTGCCAGTATTATACTGTAAAATCAACATTTTTTTTTTTTAAGTGTATTTTATAAATATCTTTTACGCCACGCGTCTATCGTCGATTTAAGAATCTATTGTTATTTTTTTTAGTCAAATCTCAAGGAAAATATGAAAATATGTTTCCTTTCGGCAGACAAAACGATCTGGGCAATACTTTTCCTCTTTTAACAATGGGAGACTACACATGCATAACATATAAACATTTCGTTTACGGAGTCGACTGACTGAGCAGAAATGGATGATACACGACACGTTTCACTGAGGTAGATAATATGAAAAATCGTATCTGAGTTTTCGTATGTTTTAGGAATTTTAGTGTGAGTGTACTTGTTTCGAGATGAAGCACGGATATTTTAACAAATATATTCTTTCTGTTGTCAGCATCCCATTTTCTATGCATCTACACTGCAAAAAATAATTGTTGATTTTACAGTATAAAACTGGCACCCAGCTGCCAGTATTATACCGTAAAATTAACAGTATTAAACAGTAAAATAAGCAGTAATACGCTGCCGCGCAAGCAGTAATACGCTACCGCGCATGCGCGGTAGCGTATTTCAGAACGATTACAAGACTTACCCTATACGACGTATGATGGGTAAGTAATAAATTGTAAATTGTATAGTTGAAATCTGCTTTTGAAATCTATCTCAAAATGATACGTTTGAAACATATCTCAAAATAATAAGTTTCAGAAAAACCGTTGATTTGGAATATATTTCATGGGAAAAATTTGATTCTTGAGTCTTTGAGACTTGAGTTTCTAAATTGACTAATAAATCTAAAACAATGCTCTTACCATTAGCTAACACATAATAGTTTTAATGTTAAATTTTATGAAGCTGTAATTCACTTTATCAGCGGAATTTGCTTGTTAATTGTGTTTATTTTGGTTACTTTATGCACTTATTATACTTTAAGATACTTTATAAACGTATTATTATACTTAATATACTTCTTATACTTTATGCACATATTATTATACTTTTTCAACTGCATATATTCTTCATGAAAATCCAAGATTTTATGAATTTGTAATAAAACATATTCATGATTTTAGCTAGTCTGACTATTGCTTTTTAACACTTTCCAACATAGTTGAAAAGTGTTTATGAATTCGGCTTGTAATTCTGTCTGACTGTCTGTCCGTCTGTCTGTCTGCCGCCTGTCCATGCTCTAGCTCGCGTAAATAAACTCGGATTGTCATGTAATTGATATATATTATTGAAGTTTACTATGGCATGTTCGGTATTAAAAATTAAATATGTAACACTTATACTTCGTGTACAGGGGCACTCAAAAGAATACCGTTACATTATGGTCTATGAGGAAAAATCCTTTGCAGTGTATATTAATGATGTTACACTATATCAAATAAATTGAAAATGATATACGTCACTAAAGTGCACTACAAGATGCTTACTATCGAATGTAGCACGTGCAGAGCTTATAATTAGTTTACAGAATATCTGGAAATAATTCCGTTGTATTATAATCTATAGGGAAAAATCGTTTAATCATGTTACACTATTACAAAAATATTGAAATTTATATAATTGTCTGAGATGCACTAAAACATGCTTTCTGTAAAATATGGAGTGTAAAGCATTTATCATTCATTTACAGGGCCACAAAAAAAAAATATATATATTCGATTTACATAATGGTTTACGGGGAAAAACTGTTTGCAGCGTATTTTAATTATGTTACGCTATTTGAAATATGATGAAATGGATGTATATTACTGAGGTTTACTACAAGATACTTGTTGTATAATAGGATGTGCATAGCATTTATCGTTCATTTACAGGGACACACAAAAGATTTCGGATACAGTACCGTATCCAAAGTACTATCTATAAGCGATAACTGTTGGGAGTGCAGTTTCACTTAGGTATGCGTGAAACTAAATTTTTGCATACTATGTGGTATGTATAAATGCTGTAGATCATATACAGCGCTACACAAAATAATTCGTAAGCATTACTGTGTATCAGCGTAAATTGATTAAAGGATTTCTTTTATTGAGTTATGCATGTTGAACGTGAAATACATTTAGTATACTAAGAGATGTTTGTTGAATATAAATAAAACAAGAAGAATATAATGTAGTAATGTTGAAAATAAATAAACAGGGCAACGAAAATAATTGGATACATGGCCGCCTCTGTATGATAATTTCTGGTAAGTGTAATTTCAATAGTTTTCAGAGTGTTTTTGCCTGGATTAAACTTTAGTTTAATATGTGGCGTGTATAAAACTCTTACGGTAGTTTACAGCGTTGTACAAAAGAATTCAAATGTATTTCCGTCTATTGGTAGAAACTGCTGAAGATGAAGTTTCAACTGTGTTATGTGCTTTCTTATTCTAAACAAAATTGCAGTATACTATATAGAGCACATACAAATCTATAGATTATATACAAGGCTGCACAAAAGAATGGGAGTACATTTCTGGCTATGGCCTGTAATTGCTGAAATCTGGTCTTCAAATGGGTTTTGAGTTTTCTAAAATATTTACTTTAGGTGTGTTATTTACCTTATTAAACAGCGAAGGCTTGTTAAAGTATTCTGTTAGTGTTGGGAAGTGTTTCCTAAATCTATGCTTGATGCATGATTTTTCTTTCTTGTTTTATCAAAAGTTCTTTATATTTTATGTAAATACATGCGGATTGACACAAATTTTTAGTATTTTAAGAAATGTCAATATGCTAAACTAATATACCCCCTATAAATTGAGGCAATCGTATACATTCACCTGTAAAAATCTGGAAAAGATTTTGAAGTCAAGTATGAGAAATGTTTAAAAGAAAGAAACACAAAAACTTCTTATTAAAATTACGAATGCATTATTGTCTTGAAGAGTTATATAGAGAGATAGTTAAAGGACTTTATTTAAATGAGTAACAGTTCCTGTATACATAAAAGTTTTTAAAATGTTAATAATATTTTCTCGTTTTTAGGTGCGTTCGTAATTATATAGATAAAGTATAGCACCAATAGTCGTCGTCTGGTCCGTCCGTCCGCATATAACAACGCAAAAACTACCCAACCGAATGGTTTGAAATTTAATATATAGAATCGTTGTAGAATTTTGTGATGTCATTTCAAATTTTATGAAAATCGAATCAAAACTTAAAAAGATATTAATAAAAGTTTTCTTTATTCTGTTAAATCTTATCATACTTAATCTATATGATAAAAGCACAAGTCTGTAACTGAGAAAATCAAATACTGGCTAACCACTTCTTTTCCATATGCCAAGCGGCCATTTTTATTCAAAATTATTTTTTCGAATAAAATTGCATAAAAGTTACATTTTTAGAAAGATCGGTCAAAAAAAATTGTTTGTTTGAGAGATAAGTTACATTAAAAAATGTATAGATTCTGAGATAACTTCAGTGAAAATTAGATTGACAGCCCAATATCTCAATCCATGAAAGTAAATAAACACAAGAGATTCGTTCATCGTCAGTCATAGAAATATTAAACCATGAAGGTAATCATTCGCAAAGCAAGATCTCATTGGTGAATTTTACAGCGCCCTCTGGTGTCGGAAAAAAAAAATTCCCATCTGTAAACGTGGCATAAGAGAAAAGTAATGCGTAATAAGAGAAAAGGCATGATCAATTTCGCTCATAACAGAAGATATAATTCATTTCACTGAAATAATAACGATATATTTTTTTTTTTTTTGTAAAACTAGTTATAGTACAAATATACCTCATTTGTCACGTTTAATGTTCAATTTCCAACTTGTCTTACTTTAAAAATTATCTATACTATTATATAGGAAACAGTGACTGACTGACTGACTGAGTGAGTGACTCATCAACGCCCAGCCAAAACTACTAAAGTCAGGGTCACGCAATTTGGACTGTAGATTGCTGTTACGGCCTAGGCAAGCAAAAAGAAGGGATTTATGAAAATTCCCCCCCGAAGGGGGTTAAAGGGGGGTTCGAATGTTTCAGGTCATTTTGCCATATCTCAGCAGCATCTATAGGTAGGAGCTTGAAATTCCAGAAAACAAATCTACTAAAAAATGATTAAACACCTATTTCAGCGATTTTATAAATTCCCCCCAGAAGGGGGTTAAAGGGGGGTGGTCGAATGTTTTAGGTCATTTCGCCATATCTCAGCAGCAGTTATAGGTAGGAGCTTGAAATTCCAGGAAACAAATCTACTAAAATAATGATTAAACACCTATTTCAGCGATTTTAGAAATTCCCCCCAGAAGGGGGTTAAAGGGGGGGTGGTCGAATGTTTTAGATCATTTCGCCATATCTCAGCAGCAGTTATAGGTAGGAACGCGAAAATCAGGAAAACAAATCTACTAGAAAAATGATTAAACACCTATTTCAGTGGTTTTAGAAATTCGCCACCCGAGGGGTTGAAGAGGGGGGTGGTCGAATGTTTTAGGTCATTTCCTCATATCTCAGCAGCAGTTATAGGTAAGAGCGCGAAAATCAGGAAAACAGATTATTAAACATGTATTATTAAATATGAAAAATTATTAAACATGTATTTCAGCAATTTTAGAAATTCCCCTCGCGGAGGGGGTTAAAGGAGGGGTCGAATGTTTTAGGTCATTTTGCCGTATCTCAGCAGCAATTTTAGTTAAGAGCACAAAAATCAGGAAAACAAATCTACTGAAAACATGATTAAACATGTACTTCGGGGATTTTAGAATTTTCCCTCCCGGAGGAGGTTAAAGGGTGGTGGTCGAATGTTTTACGTCATTTCGCCATATCTCAGCAACAGTTTTAGGTTGGAGCGTGAAATTCAGGAAAACGAATATAATAAAAAAATGCATTGTCTACCCGTGCAAAGCCGGGACGGGCCGCTAGTGTTTAAATAAAATCGTTAAGCGTTTTTGACTCGACTTAACATTTAACAAACAAGTGAATAACATCAAAGTCAATTAAAATATTCACAGGTACATATAAAAAATCGGTATCTTTAAAGTACCACATAAAGTCAACACATATAAGAATACAAATCAGTTAAATAATTTAGGGGATTCCTATAATTTTTATTTAACTGTAACTATCTACATTATAGTTTAAGATTAATTTTTCTTTTACTGCACTATTCATTGTTACTAAAACTAACTGAAAAATTCTATACATAAAATTTTTATCCCATGTTAATTTTTTTAGTCATTGCTCAGCCAACTATTCAATCAGTTTAAAAATTCAAAACCTCATTTCCTATATAATTATTTCATTTTTCCAACCGTACATCAAACTTTGAAGAAAAATTAAAAGTTACAAAATGAAAAAAGTGTCTTATTATATTTTTAAAAAAAAAGCTACTAAAGTTCTTTCCTTTAGTTTCGCAATGTTTGTATACCTTTAAAAAAGATAATATTATTGTTTTAAAGCAGATGCAAACGTACTATAAACTTTATAGATTGCATGTTATGTTTTATAAATTATATGTTATATTTTATAAGCAGTTCTATGTTGCATATCAAGGTGATTACGTAACATTTTTTTTTTATCTTAACTTATCTTAACAAAGCGAACCGGCATTGTTTTTGATATTTTTAAGCAAAAAACATTTGCAGTATTTAAATGTTTATATTCAATAACTTTTCATGGATCACAATCTAAACATTTACGGAAAAAAATGCCTTATTGTCTTTCTTTTCACTAGTGATATTTTATCAACGTCCGTAGCACAAAATAACATACTATGATAATAAACAATAACACAACTGCCTTATTAGCACATTTTATTTTACGCTCCAGGGAGGCTGGGGTGAATAAATGCTTTTTAACCTTTGAATAACCTCAATATCTTAAGGCTGTTCTCAAATCCAAAAGAGCTACTTTCTCACACATTGCTGATTTCATTTTTGTTTGGAAATGCATGAAATTGGCAGGTATTCTAATTCTGAAACTATGTAATTGAAATACGTTTTCCATTTTTTGGTAAAGGCAGAAGATCATTCAGAAGATACTGTCATAGTTGGCGATTTGAACGAAATTCCCCATCCGACAGTGCGAGAAACGGGAAAACGTGTCGTCACGTGACACGAATCGCTTATAACTCGATAAGTTATTTATTTATCATAAAATGGAAAACTCATTTCGTTACCAAATCGCTTCCATAGTCAGGCATGCCAGTTATATGCTTTTGCGTTAAAAAATGAGTCAGAAAGTTTATCGTTGTTAAGCAGGTCATTTGAGAATACCTTAATACTTTTTATCTCCATACTTAATACCGGGTGTTTCACGAAGGATCCCTAACTTTGAAAATAAATAACTCGGAAACGGCCATAGACAGAAGCGTGAAACCAGTGGTATGTTTATGAAAAAAAACCTGTGAGAATCTGATACAGAAAACTCAAAATTTTATTACAGAATATCGCCGATAGTTGGCGCTGCAGGCAGCATTACGAATCCGTATAAAGAGAAGTCAAACGTCACGAACGTTCAGTCGTCGAAGATTTCGCCATTGAAACGTGATCGCTATTAGCGCATAGTTAAACAAATTATGGAAGTGACACTGAAGGACATTGTTTACCGCAACAATCCTTTAACACTCCATGAGCTGGAGGAGCTATTTGTCAAGGATCAGTGACAATTTAATTCTCCGTTTACGGCATGTGTGTTGTGTGAAAGGAGCACATTATGAATCGCTTTTGATGTGATGCATGCCACCTGCAGCGCCATCTATCAGCGCAATTTGTTACTAAAATTTTATTCTTACGGTTTTTTAATAAACATACCGCTGGTTTCATGTTTCTATCTATCACCGTTTCCGAGTAATTAATTTTCAAAGTTAGGGGTACGTACATCTTACTGTAACATGTAATTTATTACATGTAATACATATAGCAGAACTTTTTTCAACAAATAAAAATAACATATTCATCCTGTCGCTAATGCGGAATCTTAAATTTGACATTTCATCCATAATCGGAATGTCCCGATCTCCCGAATATCTTTGACAACAATGCTTTATAAACAAGCGAAAATAGTCGGTATTCTATTGCTAATTATCTCTTTAGAAGCTATTATTTATTTTATTCTAGTATTTCCGAAAAATTTAACTGCGGGCGAATTCCATAGCTGTTAAGTAGCACCCAAAGATCAATGACATTTTTGAAGTAAAAGCTATTCTTGACGATTAATTTACTCCTCTCTGGAAGGTATTGTCGTCGAAGATGTGATCCATTGGACGTAAAATGATGGGTATTATATCCAGCACGCCAATTTGAATTCTTGTGAAAGAGAATTTTTGTTGACACTTCTGGATACGCTTCGCGAAATACGTAATTCTCCTTACGATGAATGTGTTTCTTTTTTGTTCGTAAAAGACGGGTTAGAATTGTGTTAAAAGCTTTCAAAAATGCTACGCTAATCTTGGCTAAACTGAACACTGCAAAAAAAAAAAAAAAGTGTTGATTTTACAGTATAATACTGGCACCCCAGCTGCCAGCTTTATACCGTAAAATTAACAGTAATAAACAGTAAAATAAGCAGTAATACGCTACCGCGCATGCGCGGTAGCGCTTCGCCCATTCCACGGTCTAAAAGCGTTCTAAATTAAGATCTTTTTGGAATTGTTGGGGATAGAAATATGAAGTTTAAGATGCTTGTCACTTTTAAGACGTCAATGTTTGAGCACAACAGTTTTAAAACATTCAATATTTAAAACAGTGAAATGTACGAAAAGCCTTTTAAAAACTTTCTAAATTACAATTTCTATGGAATTGTTAAAAATAGAAACATGAAGTTTGACATAACTGCTATTTTGCAATTAAAAACGGGCAAATGCACATACAATTTTTTTTTTTAAAATTCAAAATTTAAAAGTTTGCAAGAGAAAAAACTTCTAAATTACGACCTTTGTGATACTGAAGGGACGAGAAACTAGAAATTTGGCATGGCGGTTACTTTTTAGATACAAATTATCGCTAAGTATTGTTTCTGAAAAAATTCGAATTTTAAAAGGGTGAAATGAGCGAGGAACGTTCAGAAAACTTTCAAAATTACGATTTCTGTCGAATCGTTAGTGATAGAAATTTAAAGTTTGATATAGCTGTTACTTTTAAGACGTAAATGCTTGCGCAGAACAATTTTTTTTTTTAAATATTGAAATTTAAAAGGGTACAGGAGAAAAGGACGTTCTAAATTACCAATTTTTTTTGGAATTGTTAAGGATATAAATTTTAAGTTGAACATTCCTGTTACTTTTAAGACGTAAATGCTCCCACATAGGAATTTAAAAAAAAAAAAAAAAAAAAAAAAAAAAAACGAAATTTTAAAGTGTGATATGCGTGAAAAGCTGTCTAAATTACAATTTCTATGGAATCGTTAAGGATAGAACCGTGAAATTTGACATAGCTGCTGGTTTTAAAGTGCAAATGCAGGCTTAGTATGTTACATTAATTGTGTAACAGTTTTTAAAAGAAAATCGGAATTTAAAATAGTGCAGAAGAAAAAAGTTCTAAACTTACGATTTTTGTGATACTGAAAGGACTAGAAATTTGAAATTTGGCATGGTGGTTACTTTTAAGATACTCTTTAAGAATGGTTTCTAAAAAAAATTCGAAATTTAAAAGAGGAAAATGAGAGGAAAACATTCTAAATTACAATTTCTATAGAGTTTTGCATAATATTTGTTAATTAATTCCACATCCATTTCAAAAGGACACAAATAAACTTGGCATAGGTCAACAACTACGCGTACAAAGCTGTGGGTTTTGCTCGTATAGAATATTTTCTTTTATAATTCTTTTCTACTATTTTTGTGAAATTATAGGCGATAATTTACTAATTAATAATTGTTAACCAAAGAGCATTGACATTTTTCAAAGTTAAAATGAACGAAAAATCATGCGTCAAGCATAGATTGTGTAACACTTTCCAACTTTTCCAAAATAATTTTACAAATCATTACCGTCTAATAAGGTGAAAGATGATAGCTCAGTAAACAATTTGGAAAATGCATAATATATTTAAAAATCAGATTTCAGGAATTACCAACAATATTTGGAAAAACATCAGAATTATTTTGTGCAGTGCTGTATAGTACCTATAGATTTGTATATATACTAGGGATGCACCGAATATTCGGTATCTATTCGGTATTCGGCCTATTCGGTTAGGCCGAATATCAAACTATTCGGTCTGCCTAATATTCGGCTTGGCCGAATATCAAACTCTTCGGCCTACCGAATATTCGGTTTGGCCAAATATCGAAATATTCGGCCAAACCGAATACTTAAAAAAACTTTTCTTAAATATTTTTAAAAACCCATAATTACTACCTTTAACTGTCAATAAATAAAGATTATCAAAATAATTAAAAATAGAATCATATTTAAATGAAAGAGAATGCTTTTACATTATTTATTCGCGGTTTGAAAACTGTCACTTAAGAAAATTAACCATTAATGATCACCTTCTTAGTAATTAATGATGTACAAATAAATGAAAGTTCCTGAAAACCTGTCTAGTAAATAATCTGTTTCTTGCTTTTTCGCAAACATCATGTTTCTAAACAAACTGGGAAAAAAAACTTTGACAGGTGACAACAAACATGAAGACAGAGAATTTTTGTCCAGGAAACCAGGATCGCAACACACTTATTTAATAAAAAATAAAGTGCATCTCACTCCAGGACAAATTTGAATTTTCGTTTGTTACTTTAATAATATTGAAGATATTGTAAACTATATTTTCAACATAGTTATTTTGATTTCTGGTGAATTATGAGAATTACTGGAAATTGCCGCCATTCATATCTCAACACTGAGCTAGATATTCCTTTATTCAGAGTGCAGCTGGCAAATGAAAATTCAGTTTCAGCTTATGGTGACACACTCTGGGTTTTTGATTGAATGTATTTATTTTTCATAGAATAAGTGGATTGAAATAATGTTTCTTGCTCAAAAAATGTTTGCCTTGACCACATTATATACGTAGAAAGTTTGTTCCAAGATGTATGAACACCCTGTATGTTTACAAACTCTCAATATGATCTCCCATTCCAGACACCTGCTCTCTGGTTCATTTAAAAACTTCCTTGCCAAATCAAAAGGAGCAGGAAAAGTATTCTTGTTGATTTGCCACCATTTTAATGTATTGTTTTACTTTATTCCCTTCCTGACAAATAAACACTATATTACTGTAAAATGTTTCTTATAATTTATTCAGATTTTTTTTTTTTTTTAAGTATTTGTTTTAGAATATAAGAACATTTTATAAATTTATTTTAATTTACAGAAGAAACCACGAAGTTTAAAGCTTTATAAATTAAAAAAAGTTTTAAGACAATCAAAGTTATAACTCAAAGCACAGTGTGTGTAAATGTTTCTAATAAAAAGGTCTTGTTCATAAAATGGTAGTGTCTGTGTTAAATATTATGTACCATTGTTTTTTAATTTAACTTTTAATAGTTTTAAATTCTGAAATATAAAAATATTCGTCCAGACGAAAATTCGGTATTCGGCCGAATAGTTACTATTCGGTTTGCCGAATATTCGGTATTCGGCTTCACTGTTACTATTCAGCTAGCCGAATATTCGGTATTCGGTTTACCAGTGGGCCGAATATTCGGTACTCGGTATTCGGACAAAATCACTATTCGGCGCATCCCTAATATATACTACGTAGGATGCTACATTTTAGTTCAGTTAGGAAACGCGTCGCACAGTTTAAAATTCTCTTTCTGGAATTTCGGTCAATAAACGGAAATGTACTCGAGAACTTTTGTGCTGCCCTGTATATGCTCTATGGAATTTATACACACGAAGTAATAGGGAAAAAATAGAGTTAAATTTAAAAACCCGTTCAGCAACTGAAAACGCACTGCCAGCAATTATTGTTAACAGACAATAGCGAATTCTTTTGTGTGTGCCTGTAAATGACCGATCAATGCTATTCACACAATAGTCGATACTAAGTATCTTGTAATGCACCTTAGTGATATATATCCATTTCAATATGTTTGAAATAGTGAAACATTATTTAAATAAACTGCAAACGATTTTTCTTCATAGACTGTAATGTAACGGAATTCTTTTGAGTATCCCTGTAAAGGAACTATAAGTGCTATGCACACCCTATTCCACATTAAGCTTCTGCTAATGCACCTTAGTGATATATATAAATTTCAATGCGTTTAAAATAGTGAAACATTATTGATATAAGACACAGACGATTTTTATCCATAGACCTTAATGTAAGATAATTCTTTTGAGTGTCTATCACTATCACTCTAATAAATCGTAAGCTGAGTTCCCGAGGTGGTCATCCCTGTTCATACCTGTGTCAGTAAGACAAAAAAAAAAAAAAAAAAAAAAAAAAAAAAAAAAGAAAGAAAAAAAAATAATAATAAAAAAAAAAACCCTCATTTTAAAAGCAAGGATTCACCCTCTAAAAATGGTACGTGGTATACTAATTTTATTGCCATAATTTGATTTAGTAAATCGAAATGTATAAAAAAATCAATGATTATTTTAGAGGAGAAGATTTTGATACGAACTAAATTTATTTTTCTTTTTAAATACATATTTCACCGTCTGTATTTCAAGGGTTTATTTGAAAAACTATTTTTTTTTTCACACTTCACAATCGACTGGCATTTCTGTACATTAATTGTTTCTCATTTGAAAAAATTGCTTAACCCAAACACGGACTTTTTTTCAATAGATACACTTTTATCATAATTTTTTTCCCTGACCTTATTAACAGATAATGAATCGTTAATAAATATTCGAAGATGGAAAGATGGAAAGCAAAATATTATCAGATTATCAAATATTATATGGTCTTTTATAAGTTAAGAGTGCGCTGTCGATCTTATATACTATATATACTGCCAAAAAAAAAAAAAAAAACAAAAAAAAAAAAGGAAAAAAATTGCAGCATAATACTAGCACCTCAGCTGCCATATTATACCGTAAAATTAACAGTAAAATAAGCAGTAATACGCTATCGCGCATGCGCGGTAGCGTATTACTGCTTATTTTACTGTTAATTTTACGCTATAATACTGGCAGCTGGGAAGACAGTATTATGGTGTAAAATAAAATTTTTTTTCAGTGTATAACTGTGTACTGTGTGCTACTTATGATCGATAAAGTTCAAATTTCGACAGAAAATTAAAAAAATAATAATAATTTTTTATTTTAAAAAACATTATTATTTTTCTTTTGTCACCCCGTTCAAATAGTTTTTTTTCTTTTGTAACGATAAAAAAAAAATCACGCAGGAAGAGGTTAAACTATTAATCAATAGAAATAAAGGTCAGAAGACATAGGCGTGTATAATCAGCCAAAATCGAAATTTTGAACATTTAAAATTAGTATATACAAACAATCCAGACGTTTTGTAAAAAATGCTTCCATATTACCGATAAGTGAAGTGCTTTAAATTAACTTGCAATATACATTTGATGGATTCGAATCATGTGTGCCTTGCTTACATCATATTATTGTTTAAGGTCCTGAGAGTTCACGAACACGATCTTTCATAAACATATGTTATGGACTCCTATTATCTAAGCATCAAAGAAAAATATACGTGTGGCTTTGTTGCCAAAATAACAAATAGATAATTCCGAAATTACTACAATCAGAAAAAGAGATTTTGCTCACGAAAGATTAAAAAA
This sequence comes from Maratus michaelseni, assembly GCA_963931845.1. Lineage (NCBI taxonomy): Eukaryota > Metazoa > Arthropoda > Arachnida > Araneae > Salticidae > Maratus > Maratus michaelseni. The sequence goes on along the minus strand of OZ007590.1, from coordinate 8,355,164 downwards.
AATAAAAAAATAAAGATGATAAAGGCTATATACATATTTTAATATCAGGTGAATAGGTAACGTTTTACAAATATGCGAATGGCATGTACCTATTCTATTACCGTTTTTTAATAATACATTTGACTAATACACATTTAAGGTTTTATATGTCCATGAAAATGATATTTTTTTATCGTAGTAAGTTTTACAATGCATATTAGTTCAAAAGCTCGCAGACATGAAATATAAACAAAATTAAGAAGTAGAGCTTTTAACTGCTCTTTTAAAAGGCAATGCAAAGTTTCATCGTTGCATATTTAATGTTAAAGCTGTTGGAAGTTAATTTTGGTGAAAATGACATTTACCTTAACTTTTTCTCCCTTACCTCTGGACATTAGAGATGAGACGGGCTCAGCCCGAGACCGAGCCCGGGCCCGGGTCCGACACGGGCTCGGGCTCGGGCTCATTCTTTCTGAAACTAACAATTTTATTTATTCTCATACAGAAAAAGTAAAAATAACTTTTTCCCCCTAAAAAATACGTATTCCATTTTAAGTCATTTTGATGCTATTTTGATCAGAATGAATAAAAGGGGAAGAAGAAATCTTATTTTTCTTTTCTAGTTTTAGAGAAAGTTTTTACTTTAAAACTAGTTTTAACTAGTTAAAACTAGTTAAAACTTTTTCTAGTTTTACTTTAAAAGAAAATTTGCAATATTTGCAGATATATGTGCTGAATTGACGTGACGACTGGATGATATGGCGCCAATGGAAAGAGGCGGGAATAATTTCGATTTTCGTTTGTAAAAGTAGGATATTTTTTCAATTGGAACGTTTATTTATTTATTTTTAGATAGTTAAAGCGAAGTGAATACTTTCTTTTGTTTGTAGTTAATAAGCACTACCTTAAGATTTGGAAATTTTTAGTGTTCTATTGTGTGCGAGTCATAATGGCTCTTCATATGAAAACAACGTTAGCGTTTGATCATGAACTCTGGATATTAAAGCTCTGCTCTGAGCATTCATGAAGTCACTCACATTCGTAAGTCATAATAATTGTCATGTATTGTTATTCCGATAAGAAAGCAATCGAAAAGTGTTCCCACTTTGCCTATAAAAGCATAGGATCTTTCAGATAACGGTGCCAAATTTCAAATTTAAGCTGATTTTCAGGAACACGAAATATTGTTTTAATTAAAGAATAAATTATAATTTACGAAATACACCTATTATAGGAAAAATAAAAACGGCATAGGAATAGTAATTTCTGCAAATTTCATTAATTTATTCATAAAATGCACTTCATTAATGTGTCCACCAGGTTTGCTTGTTGGGTGAGAAAATTATGAGAATCTTTTAAGGAAGTATATTTTTATTTCATACCAAACTTCTCTTTTGAAAATATTGAATGTAAATTCCCATAAAATTTAAATATGTGCTGTAGATTAACAGTTATTTTCATGTAAGACGTTTTTTAAATATGAGATATTACTTTAATTTTTTTTTAATAGTATGCGTTTATTTTCGATATCGGGCTCGGGCTCTGATGACACAAAATGTTTCGGGCTCGGGCGGGCTCGGATTTAAAATGTCGGGTTCGGGTGGGCCCGGGCTACGAAAAGAGAGCCCAAACTCATCTCTAATGGACATGTTGTGCACTGAATTCAATATCTAACTGCAGAAGTTAGTTATTTTACTAAAATTGGATACTTTTCTGTTTCTGATATATATATATATATATATATATATATATATATTAAATAAATGGATTTAATACACTTAAGAATGTATATGACACAGCATGCTTCAGAAATTATTTAAAAAATAAGCATAAGGTCTACAACATAAATCAAAATTTTTAATCATCTTCATTTTTAATTATTTTCCAGTTTTTAATTTAGTATGCGAGCTAATCTGTAATCAAATAAGCCGATTACTTTTGTTTTCAACACTTCAAAGTCTATTGCAGAAAAAGAATTTTCAGCTCGATTTCAGCGACCCTATGAACTTCTACATCGACTTTCACTTCCACAATGCACTCTCATGAAAGTGGAACATTACATTCGTTACATTCATTACATTCATCCTAGTAATTGAATTAAATATTCATGTAAATAATTTATTCTTATTAAACGTTTTTTACAAAATATTCCACTGCAAGATTATTGACTTTCAAAATGGTCGGTGTTATGGTTTCAACAACAACGAAATTTTTAATCACATGTTTAATATTTTCTGTTACTACACTGCCAAAAAAATTGTTGATTTTACAGTATAATACTAGCATCCCAGCTGCCGCGTTACAACTCGAAATTCTATGTATTTACTGGACTGCTTCTAAAATTACGTATTTTTGGATTAAATGATCACCTGAAAAATTTAAACCTTTTGTGAGAAATCGTGTTGAAATTCGTGGGCTAATTTCCCCTTGCCCTGTAACAGACAATCTCACACACGTCGTCTCATGAGGAGCAAATATGTCTCCAAGCTTATGAATGACCCAACTTGATTGTTAGGACCAAAGTGGTTCAGTTTCCCACTAGAATTTTGGCCAAGATCTGAATATAAAGAAATAATTGATGACAATGGATTAGAAAAAAAAAAGAAACCTAATGACATATTGCAATTCTAGTATATAGTCGAAGAACTTAAAAATCGTATAATATATGGAAATTTAGTAATTTGGGAAAATTAGCAAGAATAACTGCTTGGGTAAAAATATTTATAACAAAACTAAAAAAGTCTACTGAAGCTTACGGCACCACTAACAGCTGAAGAATAATTAGAAGCTGGGTATTATTTAATACAAAATGAACCAAAACAGTTTTATAAGGAAGAATTTGAGTCCCTTAGAAATGGTAATTCAGTCGAAAAGAATTCACCACCATTCAATTTTGTTCCATTTATTGGCAAAAGTGAAATTATATGTTTAGGAAGAAGAATGGAATTTGGTGACATTTCTATAGAAGAAACACATCCAATTACTTTGCATTGACATTGATGGTTAACAGTACTGATCATACGTCGGGACGATGAATAAATGATGCATGCAAGAACAGCCTGTATTTTGACAAAAATTCGATCCCGATATTGGATTCCTAAAGAAAGACCATTGGTGAAAAGATTATTAAAAAATGTCTTGCTTGTCAAAAATATCTTTCTTAACCTGCATACCAAATCACTGCACCACTGCCCAGAGATAGAGTGAATGAAGCTCCACCATTTTTTATATGTGGGTTACATTTTGCTGGACCTATTTACGTAAAAAAGCTCGACGAAATTCAAAAGTCCTATGAAGAGGAAATTGTAAAGTTATTTACTCAGATAACGTCAAAACTTCCAAGAAAGCTTATACGACGTCATTTCTAACAACCTATTTCTGAAATTTCTCGCTAAAGAAGAATCATTTGGAAAAACATCATTGAAAGAGCTGAATGGTGGTAAGGCTTTTATGAACGGCTCTTAAATCAGTAAAAGAATTCAGATTATTGGAAAATACCTTTTGAACTTTCAAGAAATGTCGACACTATTGTTTGAAGAAGAAGCTATTCTCAACTTGTGTCCCTTGACCGTATCAGGGTGGCTAGTAGGGAAAAATTGAGTCAAAAAAAGTATTATACACCAGTATATTCTTATAGAAAAATTCATGTTGATTATTCAATCAAATAATCAACATGAATTTTTCTATATGAATATACTGATGTAAATCACTTTTTTTTACTGTATTTTTCCCTGACCACTAACCACCCTGCGTATGCAACGACAACGACGAACCTCAACCTTTTACTCCAATGCACTTTTTGAATTTTGGTTAAGAACTCTCACATAGCTACTAAGAAATCAAATTTCTACTAAATTATGAAAAAATATATATACTTAACGCATACGCAGATAAAAATTATTTCAGACAAATGCTCAAATTTCATCAACTATCTAATACATATATATTATAATTGAGGTCTATAGTTCATACAGAAATTTGTCAAATTTCTTTAAAATATGACGTTAAATTTGGTTTAAAAACCTGCGTGCTATACATAAAAAACATTCGGAAATTTTTTGAATTTTTTAATGAAACTTTTATATTTTCATGAATATGCGTGCTATGGTTGCACAAATGTACACAAATGCAGGAACCACAATGTCAGTTGCTACAGCTATTTCGAGCATTTTATTTTACAGACTGATTGCAAACATTATGTCTTTAACTCAATTTGCTCGTGGTATCCAAATTGCATTTATAACTGAATCTTCGCTAAAAAAAATATGAGGTCAAACGTGTTCTTTATAATCCTGATTTTCCAGAAAAATTAATTCCTCGAGTATTTCTTTAGATGTTCCACAAAAAGTCTAAAATCGGAAGCGTTCGGTGATTTTTGGGATATCGTTTATGTATACATCAAAATGTATGTATATTTAGACATTTGTTTAAAATTATTTCTTTGTTTGGATCTTTCAGGACCGAAAAACTTACGTATAATGTCGAAATTCTGACATGACCCTTTATTTATACATACAGACAACAGAAAACCAATACAAAAACTCCAAAAAAAAAAAGTGCCATTACATAAGATACACATACAGGACAGAATACTAATTAAGTTTGATTGACAGTTTTATATTAGAGCTTGAATAATGCATAGCGTATCGACGTCTATTATTACTCACACATGATGAACAGTTTTTAAACACCTAGCAATGTTTCAGCAAAGTTCATAAGAGTTTTATGCAAAAGTTTCTTTCATGACATAAAGATTAAAGGGCTGCAACTAAATGCACTAATCAGACATTACGTACTGTGAGTACACAGTAACGTTAGACATTAGCAATTTTGGTGTATAGCAATTCATTGTGACGACACCTATAGTTAAGAAAATCATTAAAAGATATACTTTAAGCACATTTAAATTGGATAAATCATCTAATACAAATACCACCGTTGTAAAAGTATAATCTGATGAGTAAAGCTGATAAAAAAACGCAAAAGCAACAAACAAAATACAAACGAATATCATTAAAATATATAGAAAATAAAAAATCTAATTTAAATAATAAGACATGAAACAAACCTCAGAAATTAAACATGGTACTTTTCGGTTAGCCGGGCGCCAGTGAAATATTTCATTTTTAATTATATATATATATATATATATATATATATATATATATATATATATATATATATATATAATTATAATATCTTTGAATTTCAAAAAACATATCAAGTTCTTGTAACATTCTAATTAAATCTCCTAAGAGATAATTAAATAATTTGGAGCTGATATCAAGTAAATACAAATGGATTTTGAAATGAAATATGAACTAAATATAATAGAAAATTGGATAACAAGAGATATAAATTAGAATTCGATATGAAAAAACACGTGTAGATATAATCATCAGCCTGGATGTATCCACACGTGTTTTAAAAATAATACTGTATTTCATAAATATACTGACATTTATGCTAAGATCAGTATATTCATCCAGGTATACTGTATTATTACCAGAAAACAATTGGAAATAGTAAAATTGGAAATAAAAAACTTGTAAAGAATAGATAAAATATTTTACTCACAATAATTATCCAAAATTCCGTGAACATCACAAGACATTTTATAGACTTTTTATAACTGATCATTAGTATCACTTAATATAAAGGTGATCGGCTAAACGCAGATGCACCATGACTATATAAAGTGTAAACAATGTTCAACCAGCTTAATAATAGTCCTTATATATGTTTTAATTGTATTATTTGCTATATCATTTGCTATATTTTATCGCACACTAAAACAAAATAAATTATTACATAACATGTTTATATTTATATTTATATTTATATAATGTAATAAATGTTATTTAAAAGAATTGATAATGGAATTTATCAAAAAAATAGGATAACCATATAGTTTTGCTTGATTTTGTATAAATTTAATATTTTTGTTTTTATTTATATCTGAGCATAGATATTTTATACGATGAAGGTAATTGATAATTGTATTTTTATAAACTGATTTATGTAAACATGAAGCAAAATTGGTAAAAATATTTACTTTAAATGGAAAGTCAAATCTTTTATCATAAATATCAAATATTAATTTATAATTGTCATTAATATTAATTTTTAAGTCAAGAAAATTTATATTATTATTAATCAAATCATATTCGCTTAATGTAAGCTGATTAGGATAAAAATTGAGTGGTGATGTGCAATTTTTATCATTGAAATAAAAATTGATAATGTCATCAATATAGTGATTAAATACATAATCATTGTTCGGACCAATATTTCTTTCATAATAATATAAGTAAAGGTCAGAGAGAATACTAGAAGCGGTCCCACCCTGCGGTATTCCCTGGCATTGTTTATAAATAATATTGTCATATATGATGTAATTATTATGCAATGTAAAGTTTAATAAAGTTTTTAAAAAAATTACGGAAACATGATCTTTTAATTTTAATTGAGATTTAAATTCTTTAAATAATATACATATTGTTTTATGTAAATCTTTTATATCAATGTTATTAAATAAATCATTAAAATCCAATGTTTTTATGAATTTTACCGGATTGATATTATGTATTTTATTAATAAGCTGAAAACTGTTTTTTAGGCAATGTTGGTTATTATGTTTTATCGTTATATCATACACTGTAAAAAAAAATTCGGAAAAGTTTCCGGTAGGAATAGGATTTCCAGTTGCCCGTATAGTACAGGAAACTTTTCCAAACCAACACGGAAAAAAAAACGAAAAAAAACGAAAGTTTTTTCTTTCCGTCAGGAAACTTTTCCTGTTTGATTCAGAAACTAATCTTTAGACACAGAATAAATTCCTGGGTCTTACGGAAATCTTTCCATTCACATAAAGAAACGTTTTGGTAGAACGGTAGAATAGACAGAAAGTATTCCGTTTTAAAAAGGAAAACTTTCCATTCACACTAAGAAATGTCTTGGTAGAACGGTAGAATAGACAGAAAGTATTCCGTTTTAAAAAGGAAAACTTTCCATTCACACTAAGAAATGTCTTAGTAGAATAGTAGAATAGACAGAAAGTATTCCGTTTTAAAAAGGAAAACTTTCCATTCACACTAAGAAATGTCTTGGTAGAACGGTAGAATAGACAGAAAGTATTCCGTTTTAAAAAGGAAACTTTTCCGAATCAGTCAGTAAACTAATCATGAAAAAATTAAAAATTCTTGTGTACTATAGAAACTTTTTCTTTGCTTTACGGAATTTTTTTTCATTATGATCGGAAAATTTTCTGCATTGTAAAGAAACTTTTGTTTTAAAGAGTAGGAACATTAACAGATGAAAATATTGCTTTTGGACACTGTTTTGATATTAATTAAATATTATTAAGAACTTTTTTGAATACATACACACATTTTTAAGTATTTATCATCATAAAATGCATTACATGTAATGGATTTTATGATAACAAAATACTTAAAATGTATGTATGTATTCAAAAAAGTTCTTAATAATATTTAACTAAGATAAAAGGAAATCAAAATAGTGTCCAAAAGCAATATTTTCATCTGTTATTGGTCCTACTCTTTATAACAAAAGTTTCTTTACAATACAGAATCAGCTTGAAATTTTATTTATTTGTTACAAGTAATACTGATACGTTTAGCTCATGGGTATTTACATTTTTTTTAAATAAGTATTTTATACAAGGAATGCTAGAGAAGTATCTTTATAAACAAGGAGAAGTCATTCTCGTAAAAGAAAAGTGTATAAATAAATAAAAAGTACACAATGAAATGGATTTTATGTTCATAAAATACATAATATACTTTTATTTTCTTTAGAATATGTGTATATGTTTCCTAGGGAAAATAAAATAAAAAAAAAAAATATTTTTTTTAAGCGATATAAAAGAAAGTCCAAATAGTGTCCAAAACAAACCTTTTCATCTGTTGTCTGTATAGCAAAGTGGACTGTACAGAGATGCCAGCTTATTAGTGCCAGAATATACATAGGTGTAGCCAGTGGTGAAGAGTGTGTGGGAGATAATTGCCCCAAGCACTAAATATTTAGGTGATGCCAAAAACTGTTAAATAAGATATTAAAAACGGAACAAAATATTTTCAATTTGGACTGGATATTTAAAACCCACACTTATGTCATTGGGTGTAGCACAAGTGTATGACATGTTGCATGCGTATGAAGTGTATGCAACTAACATTGAAGTTTTATTGGTACTGGAAAGACTTTCTATTGCTGTATATCCAAAACAAAGGACATACAAAACATTTTTTAATCACAATAGTGACCGCCCCTTTTTAAAAAACTAGAACTTCTTTTAATTTACGCCTCAAAAAAAAAAAAAAACAAAAAAACAAGCTTATGGGGTCGTCTTCGTTCTTAAGTTGCACAGAACTCCAAACTTTTCAATATGTACATCTAACTTTGACATTATATTTGCCTCTTTCGGTAACTTTTTCTCAAAGATACCAAAAGGGAAGTCACTAGGTCAAAATGTTTAAGAATTATGAAGTTTAAAGTTTGGAACTCCTAATGTTAAACAGCTGGTGGAGTTTTTTTTATATAATTCAATACTTGACGTAATAATTTTATATTCGTATATTTTATTTGAAGCTTTTCGAAATCTATTTCGGTTAAAAAATTATAGATTATGGTTTATTTTATGGTTTAATTTATAAAAAAAATGTATTTTTAAATTAATTAAAAAATTATTTTCATAGAAATAGATTTCTAAAAACTTCAAATATGCAAATCAAAAATCACAGCTGATTCCGCTAAGTAGTTTTTAAGTTATGCTTAAAACACTACCCACATTACAGTCTGATTTGCAACGATTACAGATTAGGAGTTACAAACTTTAAAATTTCATAATTTCAAAACTACTTGACTGAGTGAATTCCAGTTTGTTATCATAGGGCAACATTTACTGAAAAAGCCAAACATGATGCCCCAATTAGATGTATCTATTGAATTTGCTACAATTTCGGCATGAATATGACCCTCTAAGCTTATTTTTTTCAACATTAAATTAAAAAAGACAGTTTCCAGAAGAATAACTTTGTTTTTTACAGTGACAGTTTGGAGATTAAATGTTCTTTTTTGTCCCCAAATACACCCTGCGCATATATTTCAAATTTGTCACTTTTTATACCCAATTTGTGTCACAGAGACACTTTCCAATTAGGAACATTGCTGCACCTAACTATTATAACCCAATTTGGGTGCTTTTCTGCTCTATTACACACACACACACAAAATAATAATAATAATAAAGTAAATCTAAAAACTTTTGAAGTCATGTAAATTATAAGAATATACAGAATTCAGCTAACCCTAATAAATACGTTGATGATAAACAATTATCAGAAGCCATACAATTTGAAAATGTACAAGACTTTGAACTTGAAGCTCAACTGAAAATTACATAACAAAAAGGCTCAGTAAATGAAAATCATTTTTTGTTAAAATTTAAATCAGCTATTTTTTTTTCAAAATACAATTTTAAAATTACGCGTTTTAAAGTAAAATAACCTTTACTAAATCATTAAAATTAATAATTAGAAAAGCTCATTTAAATTTATTTGAAATTAAAAATATATAGAGAAACTCATTCACTTGTTTAATTTGAAATATTTTAATCATATATAAACAGTTAAAAATATAGTTAAAAAATGGAGCAACAGAAAATGATATAATTTGAAAATGTGAATTCTCTTTTACTTTTGAAAACAGGAAATAAAGTAAACAAATTGTCTTGTGTTATATATCACTTATTTACACTAACTGCAATTTAACAATATACTTTTTATTGACCTATTCTGTATAAAATATATACCACCTTAAATTACCCCTTTGATAAAATAAAAAGCATATAAACTCTTCATTACTAAAAGCTAAATCTTTTTGTTTTGACCAAATTTCTCGATTAAAAATCTTAGAATATAAAAGATAATGTAAGAATTTTATTCAGAAAAAAAAAATTGAAATTTTAAGCATTCTATTCTAGATCTGGATTATATACAGTATTCCTTTAAACATACCTATTCCAGATTATATACACTACTCTGAAATACATACATTAATTCATTTAATGAAGTTGGAGCATATATAAAAAATACTTAAGATAATTATGATTATCTGGGTATAAATTTCAATGGATCTGAAAAAATTATTCTTTGTTATTAAAATGTTTGAAAAGAAACACCAATTTTCCAGCTTTATGAGTTCTTTATAAGCGATTACAGAGTTTGCAGTGAATTAAAGTTTGATTTTTTTTAAATTTAAAATAAAAGATACTTTTAAATCAGGTGTTTGATTTTTTAAAGATTTTAACACTTTAGTTGTTTATTAGTTTACATTTATAAGTAATTAAAATTATATTAAAAAATATATATAAACATTTCAGAGTATTACTAACCATGGAATCTTTATTTTCCGAGTCTTTCCATAAATAAATTACATTGGAATATCGAACCATTTGTTATTTACATGTGCACAATGAAGTCATGAGATATCAATATAAATAACAATAAATATACTTTTGATTGACCTATATTTATTTATTCTAACATTTTACAAATCCTCGCAGAAACCCTCCATGTTTTTGTATTAAAAAATTCACATAAGATTTGTACATATTTTTTTAACAAATAAATTTATGCTTTAATCTTTTAACATTTCTCAGCTGAGATTCTCTATTTTTAAATTAGAATTTTTATCTTTAAGTGTGATATTTGATTTAAATAAAATTCAAAAAGCAAGGATTTTGAGTGTTGTCTCCCCCAGTCCTTAAATTTACAATGTATTGTTGTCAAAAATAATATTTATAATGAAATATCTTAACCTAAATTTGAAGAAAAAAAAAGTGTATTTAAATAAATCAGTTGATTTAAATCAGGATTGAAATCCAGTTGATTTAAATCAATGAACTCTGATTAAAAATTGTTAGACTACACAAGTGTTATTTAGCAATTATTTAATTTAAATTGAGATTATAGTGCTGAAATATAATTTCAATTATTGATCTAAATATTTTAAGATTTCTGAACTTTCTGTATTATAACTGATTAGATAACGTTGAAGAAATTGGCAATGAAACTATGCTTAGATTTCAAAAGATACCAAAATTTACCAATTGCTGTAAAAAAAAAGTAATTAAAAAAATTTCTTTCCAAAATCATGTACTTGCATACAATATTTTAACAAAAGATTATATTGAAGTAAAAGTTATAACACCAATCTGGTGAATCAGCTAAATAAACTTATCAAAAGCCAATTTGATAACTTAAAACCTGCATTTTATTTTGAAGAAATAAATTAAGGACTTGTGAATAATATTTATAAACTCTTTACAAATGAAAAAAGCAAAAATATGGAATATATAAGCACTTACTTACAGGGAAGTCCAGTTGCCAGTAAATATATATATATATTAAATATAAATTAAAGTAAAGATACTTTAAAAAAATATTTAAAAAATAAGGAAATTTTAAAAAATGTACACTACCAGTATTGGACATCTGTTTCCTGCTGGTGAAAGCTATATTTTGATAATTGTATAAGGGAATTTATCACCTCTTTAAAATTTCCGTAGGTTACCATGGGATTTCACAATCAGCATTAAAGGGGAAAAAATGATGCCACAGGAATATAGTAGAAAAACGTGATAATTTTACAAAATGTAACAAATAGAGATTTAGCAGACTATCAAAAATTCGGCTGAGTACTAACTTTTTAAAAAGTATATTGATTACATTTTTTTTTTATCATGATTAATAACAAAGAAATAAATGTTTGTGAGTCTTTTATTCCTCAATGGCAGATCACTTAATAGCAGAATATTAAAAATTGCAAATAATTCAGAAAAAATATCTATAAAATAGTGAATTCAATAAAAAATCGTTCTTAGCAAATATGTATGTGCTATTTTTTTTTTTTTTTTTACTTAAACTTATTAAAATAAATCAAGTGCATTTAATTTACACAAACATTAAATTGACTAAATACTATTTTTTAAAAAATTTATAAATTACTCGATTTTTTCTGGCTAACAACAAAAGACAGAAAAAATAAAACAAACATTTATACTGAAAAATAAAATTTATTTTCAACAAAACTATAAATCAAAATGTTTTAATAAAACAAATTACAGCACTGTATTTATGCTATGTATATGTTATTGGCATGTATGTATTCCTTTAGAATTGATGCAGTTAGTAAAAAAGCCTGCCTAGATTCCGGCCTGATAACAGTCTTAATTAAACACCCAGTAGGATGCTAGAGCAACGAAATTGACTCAGTTGAACATTTCTCCGAAAAAAGTGTCACACCATCAACATACGAAAACACCTTGACGTCCTTTCTAACATCCTCATTCTCTAGTAGGCAAGGATGATCTGTTCTAGCTGTAAGGCGACATTGATCACTGCAGTATTATCCTGTAATAATAACAGTAATAATATTAATTTTTTTTATTGTACTAATTGCTAGTGACAATGTATATTTAAAAATATAAAAAAACAGCACAAGAGCAAAGAATGATTAAGGGGACACTTCGTCTTCAGCGATAAGTATTTTTAAGAACAAAATATTTGAAAATTTTCCTTTGAATAAAGAATTCAAAATTCATAAAATTTTTAAAAAATTTAAAAATTAAGGAAATTTTTAAAAATGTACTCTACCAGCATTGGACATCTGTTTCCTGCTGGTGAAAGCTATATTTTGATAATTGTATAACGGAATTTATCATTTCTTTAAAATTTACATAGGTTACTATATGGGATTTCACAATCAGCATTAAAAGAAAAAAAAAATGGTGCCACAGGAATATAGTAGAAAAACATAACAATAATTTTACGATATGTAACAAATAGTGATTTAGCAGATTATCAAATATTCGGCTGGATACTAACTTTTTAAAAGGTATATTAATTAAAAAAATTTATATATATTAAATTGGAAATAAAATAATAAAAATAAAAGTGCTCAGTCAAACTGATGGCATTGAGCTCACAGGCTATTCACACTATTTGCATATTATACTCTTATTTCAAAGAAAAAACACATTTATATAAATTAGAAGGGGGGGGGTCATTAGCTCCCCTATTTACGTCCTTTATACTTAACCAATAAACGTCCAAATCTAATCAGGGAAGCGCCTTATCAAAATAAACTGGTATACAACATTTGCATCAAATTGGATAATTCGGCATGAAAAAACTATTTATTTAAATTAAAATGGACAATTAGTGCCTGTTCCCCTTTTTACTTAACCAAATGACCCCCCCCCCCCCCAAAAAAAAAAAAAAAAAAAAAAAAAAAAAAAAAAAAAAAAAAAAACGAATCAGGGAAGCATCTTATCAGAATAAACCTATATAAAAAATTTGAAGCAAATCGGTTAATTCTGCATGAAAAACCCATTTATCTAAATTAAGGGGAGGGAATTCGTCCCCGTTCCCTCCTTTATACTTAACAAATGAACCCCCAAAACTAATGCGGGAAACGCCTTATCACAATGAATCAATATACAAAATTTGAAGCAAACTAGATAATTTTGCATAAAAAACCCATTTATCTAACTTAAGGTGGATTAGCCCCTCGTTCCATCCTTTAATCTTAACCAATAAACCCCCAAAATTAATCAGGGAAGTGCCTTATCACAATGAAAATATATACCAAATTTGAAGAAAATCGGATAATTCTGCACGAAAAACCCATTTATTTAAATTAGGGGGAGCATTAACCCCTTTTCCCCCTTTTATACTTAACCAAAGAACCCCAAAGCTAATCAGGGAAGCGCCTAATCAGAATGAACTTATATACCAAATTTGAAGCAAATCGGATAATTCTGCATGAAAAACCTATTTATCTAAATTAAGGAGGGGGGATTAGCCTCCAGTTCCCCCCCCTTTATACTTAACCGATGAACCCTCAAAACTAATCAGGAAAGAGACTTATCACAATGAACCTCATACAATATCTGAAGAAAATTCGATAATTCTGCATGAAAAAACCATTTATCTAAGTTAGGGGGGATTAGCTTCCATTCCCCCTTCATACTTAACCAATGAACCCCCAAAACTAATCAGGGAAGCGCCTTATCAGAATGAACCTATATTCAAAATTTGAAGCAAATTGGATAATTCTGCATGAAAAACACATTTATCTAAATTAAGGGGGGATCAGCCCCCGTTCCACCCCTTTTATACTTAGCAATTGGACCCCCAAAACTAATCAGGGAAGCGCCTTATCACAATGAACCTATATGCAAAATTTGAAGCAAATTGTATAATTCAGCATGAAAAATCAATTTATCCAAATTACGGGGGATTGGACCACGTTCCCCCCTTTATATTTAACCAATGAACCCCCAAAACTGATCCGGGGAAGCGTCTTATCACATCGAACCTATATATAAAAATTGAAACAAATCTGATAATTCTGAATAAAAAAGTCATTTATCTAAAGTAAGGGGGGGGGGATTAATCACCGCCCCCCTCTTTATACTTAACCAATGAACAACCAAAACTAATGAAGGAAGCGCCTTATCACAATGAAGCTGACACATGGGCTGATAAGTTCCCGGTCTAATAAAGAAAACACAACTTTTTAACAAAACATTATGAGTTTTATAACTTTAATAAATAACATAACTTTAATAATAAATAATAATAATTTAATAATAATAATTTAATAAATAAATAATAATAATAGTTTAATAATAAATAACATAATTTTATAACGAAAAAGCTCCAAACAGTGTTCTAAATCATTGACTCGTTGTTGTTTTTGGTCAAAAGTCAACACGCGCGGCAGCCACTTTGACAACAGCTTTTTCATAGACAAATGCTCATTCAAAATAAAACCTACACGTTTCTTGGATATCGTCAGAGTCTGAGCTATCGCCTGCAACTTCACTTTACGGTTCCCCAAAACGATTTTTTGGACTATTTTTATGTTTTCCGGAGTAACCACCTCTTTTGCGTGGTGCATCACTGGTGTCCGTACGACCATGTTTAAATTCAGCAAACCAGTCAATAATGTTTGATTTACCTGGTGCAATGTCCGGATAATGCTTATCAAGCCAAGCTTTTGTTTGAACGGTGTTTTTTCCCATCAAAATACAATTCTTGAAATTCTTGTTTATCCATTTTTTTTGTTTATCAACAAAGTTGTTCAAATAAAACCACTCTAACGTTTTATCCACACGGCGAATCATCATGACATCTTTTCTGCTACCTTTTAAAGGTTCGTATTTACTAAAAAAAAACATCGGTTCGGCAATTGCAACGCCATCTGTGTGCCAGACCGGGAAATTATCAGCCCATGTGTTATATACAAAATTTGAAGGAAATTGGGTAATTTTGCATGAAAAACACATTTATTTAATTTAGGGGGATTAGCCCTTGTCCCGCCTATATATTTAACCATTGAACCCCCAAAACTGCTCAGGAAAGCGTCTTATCAGAAACAATCTATATACAAAATTTTAAGCAAATCGGATAATTCTGCATGAAAAACCCATTTATGTAAATTAAGGGGGGGAGGAAGAATCACTGTTCCCCTCTTTATACTTTACCATTGAACTCCCAAAACTAATCAGGGAAACGACTTATCACAATGAACTTATGTACAAAATATGAAGAAAATTGGATAATTTTGCATGTAAAACCCACTTATTTAATTTAGGGGGACTAGCCCCGGTTCCCCCTTTATATTTAACCATTGAACCCCCAAAACTGATCAGGGAAGCGCCTTATCAAAAACAACCTAATACAAAATTTTAAGCAAATCGGATAATTCTGCATGAAAAACCCATTACATAAATTAAGGGGGGATTAGTCCCATTTCGCTCCCTTTATACTTTACCATTGAACCCCCAAAACTAATCAAGGAAGCACCTTATCAGAATGAACCTTTTATAAAAAAAATTTGAAACAATTGGATAATTCTGCTTTAAAAAATCATTTTTCTCAATTGAAAAGGGGGGGGGGGATTAGTCCCTGTTCTCCCCTTTATACTTCACCAATGTACCTACATACAAAATTTGAAGCAAGTTAGATAATTCTGCATGAAAAACCGTTTTATCTAAATTAAGGGTAGGATTGGCCCCGTTCCCCTCGTTTATACTTTACCATTGAACTCCCAAAACTAATCAGGGAAGCGATTTATCACAATGAACTTATGTACAAAATACGAAGCAAATTGGGTAATTTTACATGAAAAAACCATTTCTTTATTTTAGATGGGGGGATTAGCCCCTGTTCCCCCTTTATATTTAACCATTGAACCCCCAAAACTGATCCAGGGAAGCGCCTTATCACAATGAACCTACATACAAAATTTGAAGCAAATCGGATAATTCTGCATAAAAAACTTATTTATCTAAATTAAGGGGGAGGAATAATCACCGTTCCTCTCTTTATACTTAACCAATGAACCCCCAAAACTAATAAAGGAAGCGCCTTATCACAATGTAGCTCTATAAAAAATATGAAGAAAATTGGGAAATTTTGCATGAAAAACCCATTTATTTAATTTAGGGGGAGATTAGCCCCTGTTCCTCTTTTATATTTAACCATTGAACCCCCAAAACTGATCAGGGAAGCGCCTTATCGGAATGAACCTATATACAAAATTTGAAACAAATCAGATATTTCTGCATGAAAAACACATTATCTAAATTAAGGGGGGGGGATTAGCCCCCAGTTCCCTCATGTAAACTTAACAAATGAACCACCAAAACTGATCAGGGAAGCGCCTTATCAGAGTGAACCTATGTATAAAATTTGAAACAAAACGGATAATTCTGCATGAAAAACCCATTTATATAAATTAAGTGGGGATCGGCCCCCGTCTCCCCTCCCCCTTTTATACTTAGCAATTTAACCCCCAAAACTAATCAAGGAATCGGATTATCAGAATGAACATATATATAAAATTTGAAAATTTAAAATCGGATAATTCTGCATGAAAAACCTATTTATGTAAATTAAGCGGGAGGGGGGGGGGATTAGCCCCCAGTTCCCTCATGTAAACTTAACAAATGAACCCCCAAAACTGATCAGGGAAGCGCTTTATCAGAATGAACCTATGTATAAAATTTGAAACAAATCGGATATTTCTGCATGAAAAACACATTATCTAAATTAAGGGGGGGGGATTAGCCCCCAGTTCCCTCCTGTAAACTTAACAAATGAACCCCCAAAACTGATCAGGGAAGCGCCTTATCAGAAAGAACCTATATAGAATATTTGAAACAAATCGGATAATTCTGCATGAAAAACCCATTATCTAAATTAAGGGGGATTAGCCCCCAGTTCCGCCCTGTATACTTAATCAATTAACCCCCAAAGATAATCAGGGAAGCGCCTTATCAGAATGAACCTATATACAATATTTGAAACAAATCGGATAATTCTGCATGAAAAACCCATTTACCTAAATTAAGGGGGTGGGGGGGATTAATGACCGTTGTCCTCTTTATACTTAACCAATGAACCCCCAAAACTAATGAAGGAAACGCCTTATCACAATGAAGCTATATACAAAATTTGAAGCAAATTGTGCAATTCTGCATGAAAACCCCATTTATTTAGGGAGGGGATTCGCCCCTGTTCCCCCTTTATATTTAACCATTGAACCCCCAAAGCTGATCAGAGAAGCGCCTTATTGGAATGAACCTATATACAAAATTTGAAACAAATCGGATATTTCTGCATGAAAAACCCATTTACCTAAATTAAGGGGGTGGGGGGGATTAATGACCGTTGTCCTCTTTATACTTAACCAATGAACCCCCAAAACGAATGAAGGAAACGCCTTAACACAATGAAGCTATATACAAAATTTGAAGCAAATTGTGCAATTCTGCATGAAAACCCCATTTATTTAGAGAGGGGATTCGCCCCTGTTTCCCCTTTATATTTAACCATTGAACCCCCAAAGCTGATCAGAGAAGCGCCTTATTGGAATGAACCTATATACAAAATTTGAAACAAATCGGATATTTCTGCATGAAAAACACATTATCTAAATTAAGGGGGGGGGATTAGCCCCCAGTTCCCTCATGTAAACTTAACAAATGAACCCCCAAAACTGATCAGGGAAGCGCCTTATCAGAGTGAACCTATGTATAAAATTTGAAACAAAACAGATAATTCTGCATTAAAAACCCATTTATATAAATTAAGTGGGGATCAGCCCCCGTTCCCCCTCCCCCTTTTATACTTAGCAATTTAACCCCCAAAACTAATCAAGGAATCGGATTATCAGAATGAACATATATATAAAATTTGAAAATTTAAAATCGGATAATTGTGCATGAAAAACCTATTTATGTAAATTAAGCGGGGGGGGGGGGGTCCGGCTTTGATAACCTGTGAGCTAAAAAAAATTCTATTACAATGATATTTCGGGTTCTGTGAACTCCAAAAATAGCAGAAATTTCAGAACATTTATGATTTATATGTTGACATTATGACTCATTTGAACATTTTTTTTATTTCTTGAAATTTGCACAGTATTAACACGTGCATTTAAATACATGACAAGATTTAGTTAAAGGAAAGCACAAATATGAAATAAAATCAAATTAGATATTTTTTTTTTTGTTAGAAACCCACATACAAGATAATTTTTATATAAATTAGGATGAAAAACAATACAGAAATGTAACAAAAACTATTAAAGGTTTTCTTTTTCTTTCTTTTTTTTATTTTTAAATGAAGAATTGAAGCTTTATATTTTTAAAATAAATCCCCCCCCCCCCCGCACCTCTACTGACAAAAATTCCCTGTTTGCTTTTTTTTATTCTGTTTATTTTAAATTATTAGAAAAGATTAAAAGTCATTTTTTATTTTCAAAATAATGTGAGAAAAATAAAATTTAATCAATTAAATTTGAATATACAGGATGGGGCAGTTGAAAGCTTCTGCATGCAAGCTTTTACAGCATGATTATAGGTAAAATCAACCTCAAGGTATTAAGCATATTCTACTTTACGTTTTTCACAACTAAAATATTGTCTGATATTAAAAGACTACTGAAATTTATTTTACCATATACCATTATAAATTTCGTTATAGCACCCTGACATACATTTCTCAATTTTTTAATCAACATTATAGAATTTAATGGACATTCCTTTTTAATTGAATTTTAATACACTACAAATAATAAAATGTTAAATTGATTCTATAATAATGTAGTACCTGAAAAAAAAAGACAATATATGATTCTGATATGGCATCGAATACAGAAAAATCTCATGAATTTATTTTAAGATCATAGGTATGTTATTGATATCTTCAGTGTTGAATTCAGGCATTTTTCTCCGAGAGGGATTTCTGTGGCTCCTGGGGGCATATTATAGAGTTCTGAGGGGGGGAGGAAGAATCACCGTTCCCCTCTTTATACTTTACCATTGAACTCCCAAAACTAATCAGGGAAACAACTTATCACAATGAACTTATGTACAAAATATGAAGAAAATTGGATAATTTTGCATGTAAAACCCACTTATTTAATTTAGGGGGACTAGCCCCGGTTCCCCCTTTATATTTAACCATTGAACCCCCAAAACTGATCAGGGAAGCGCCTTATCAGAAACAACCTAATACAAAATTTTAAGCAAATCGGATAATTCTGCATGAAAAACCCATTACATAAATTAAGGGGGGATTAGTCTCATTTCGCTCCCTTTATACTTTACCATTGAACTCCCAAAACTAATCAAGGAAGCACCTTATCAGAATGAACCTTTTATAAAAAAAGTTTGAAACAATTGGATAATTCTGCTTTAAAAAATCATTTTTCTCAATTGAGAGGGGGGGGGGGAATTAGTCCCTGTTCTCCCCTTTATACTTCACCAATGTACCTACATACAAAATTTGAAGCAAGTTAGATAATTCTGCATGAAAAACCGTTTTATTTAAATTAAGGGTAGGATTGGCCCCCGTTCCCCTCGTTTATACTTTACCATTGAACTCCCAAAACTAATCAGGGAAGCGACTTATCACAATGAACTTATGTACAAAATACGAAGCAAATTGGGTAATTTTACATGAAAAAACCATTTCTTTATTTTAGAGGGGGGGGGGATTAGCCCCTGTTCCCCCTTTATATTTAACCATTGAACCCCCAAAACTGATCCAGGGAAGCGCCTTATCACAATAAACCTATATACAAAATTTGAAGCAAATCGGATAATTCTGCATAAAAAACTTATTTATCTAAATTAAGGGGGAGGAATAATCACCGTTCCCCTCTTTATACTTAACCAATGAACCCCCAAAACTAATAAAGGAAGCGCCTTATCACAATGTAGCTCTATAAAAAATATGAAGAAAATTGGGAAATTTTGCATGAAAAACCATTTATTTAATTTAGGGGGAGATTAGCCCCTGTTCCTCTTTTATATTTAACCATTGAACCCCCAAAACTGATCAGGAAAGCGCCTTATCGGAATGAACCTATATACAAAATTTGAAACAAATCGGATATTTCTGCATGAAAAACACATTATCTAAATTAAGGGGGGGATTAGCCCCCAGTTCCCTCCTGTAAACTTAACAAATGAACCCCCAAAACTGATCAGGGAAACGCCTTATCAGAATGAACCTATATAGAATATTTGAAACAAATCGGATAATTCTGCATGAAAAACCCATTATCTAAATTAAGGGGATTAGCCCCCAGTTCCGCCCTGTATACTTAATCAATTAACCTCCAAAGATAATCAGGGAAGCGCCTTATCAGAATGAACCTATATACAATATTTGAAACAAATCGGATAATTCTGGCATGAAAAACCCATTTACCTAAAGTTAAGGTGGTGGGGGGATTAATGACCGTTGC